>BMAU01006559.1:0-209809 GCA_019973935.1 Trichonephila clavipes
TTTTAGATTAAAATATGCTTCTCCCTCCAATATTTTTATTATTTTTTCAACTTATTGTACTTGCCCAATAAAATGAGATGTTTCGGTTCTTTTATCACAGTAAATAAAAGATCAATATTTTTTCTCAAAGCAGATCAGTTTGAAAATCATATTTATCTTTTGACTATATAATTTTGAACTTGAACAGCTACACTATTATTTAGTATAAACCTTAGTTCTCGATTTTTAATCACTTTATAAAAAGTTAACATTCTTAAGAATCTTATTCATATAGTCAATTGAATAAAAAAGCATTCTATAAGAAAATATCAGGGGATTATACGAATATTTTTCAAAAAAATACAGAACGAATTCATTTAAAGTCTGGCTTGAAAATACTTAAGAGTATTGCGAAAAAGATAATAAAAAATTAATGGCACTTATGCTGAAGTTTTACAATTTAAGAGCATGAAAAACGAAGAATGATGCAGCAAGTTGGCACTTGTGGGTGAGATTTTAGTAAGGGGCATGATCATCCCTAAGAGAACAATGTAACTCTCACAACGAACTCTCGGGTCGCTTACGAGGTTGCTTATGAGGCATTGGGACAGTAAACTTCCACTCCTCCACCAAGGCACTTATTAGCCAGTTGAATGTTCTGAAAGGAGTTGTTGAGCTGCAAATGCTCTCCCAAGAGCATTCCAAGCATGCTGTAAAAGATTCAGGTCTGAAGACCCGGCTGGCCACTCGATATTCTGAATATTCGTAGTCTCGATATATTCGTCGATCAAATGAGTCGGGTGGATGAGAGTTATCGTCCATAAGAATGAACTGGGTGCCAAATGCCCCTATGAATAGACCATCACTGGGCCCTAAGGTCTTATGGATACCTCAGCGAAATCAAGGTCCCTTCTTAAAAGACGTAGACTTTACTTCAGAAAAGACTTCAGAGTTACGCCCACCCAGACCATGTTACTCCCACCTTCTGTGTCATTGGAGGAATGAACCAGGTCTCTAGTTTTCCCGATATTTAAATGTATCGAGAATCAGTGCTCAAATTGAATCTCGACGCATAAGTGAAAACAAAACCGAACCACTGCTCTCGTGTTCTAGGCTGATGTTATCTGCACCCTGTCTGGAGTACCAGGAGTGAATGGGACGCCAATCACCGAACTCATGTCAAACATGCCTATCTCACTATGCCTTGGGTAAACATTATAGCTCGAAAGTGAAGTACCAGAAGCAGCGAAGTTTCTACTCTTGCGAGTTGAGTAAATTGTTACCCGTCTATTGCGCTTTTTCGCTTAAGGTATCCGACTACATTCGGAACCGTGATTTTCAAAAGCGCGTAAACGGATAATTTTCATGATATTTAGTGTCACTTAGATTAGAATATATCTATAAAATAGTTTGACGAACATTTCGACAAAACCATCATACTATCTTCTCTTCTGATTGTCCTTACTCCTCTTCATAAAGGGTGTTTTTTGAGAGGTAGAGAACTTTAAATTGCAATAAAACAACCATGTATTATTCGATTGACATGAATTTTTTTATTCGAAAGATAATCTTGTGGCATTACATTTTAAATAGGATTTCCGGCATAGGGCTGGCTCGGATGGAGTCCAATCTGGACGTCCAATTTTCGATGACTTTTTCCAACATTTGTGGCCGTATATCGGCAATAACACGGCGAATGTTGTCTTCCAAATGGTCAAGCGTTTGTGGCTTATCCGCATAGACCAATGACTTTACATAGCCCCACAGAAAATAGTCTAGCGGTGTTAAATCACAAGATCTTGGACGCCAATTCACAGGTCCAAAACGTGAAATTAGGCGGTCACCGAACGTGTCTTTCAATAAATCGATTGTGGCACGAGCTGTGTGACATGTTGCGCCGTCTTGTTGGAACCACAGCTCCTGGACATCATGATTGTTCAATTCAGGAATGAAAAAGTTAGTAATCATGGCTCTATACCGATCACCATTGACTGTAACGTTGTGGCCTTCATCGTTTTTGAAGAAGTACGGACCAATGATTCCACCAGCCCATAAAGCGCACCAACAGTCCGTTTTTCTGGATGTAACGGTGTTTCGACATACACTTGTGTATTAGCTTCACTCAAATGCGGCAGTTTTTGTTTGTTGACGTAGCCATTCAACCAGAAGTGCGCTTCATCGCTAAACAAAATTCGCTTATGAAAATCGGAACAACGGCAATCTCGTTTTGGGCCCATTCGACGAATCTACGCCTTGCTTGATGATCGTTTTGATGAATTGCCAAACCAAACTGAGAATAAATCACTTGACAGCTGTTAAATCGGTCGCCATCTTGGAAAGTAATGCCAACTTAAACTTCTATACCTGCAAAAAAAACACTCTATATATTGTTCTCTCCCTTGTAACATATCCTCCAGACGTTGTCTACGAACTATTGTTTGCAAAAGTTTTAAGTAATCGAAAGAGCCTTCAGAAACACAAGTAAAACTAAAACCACACAGAGAGTAGTGTTTGAAGTATTTTTCTTTTCAACTTTTTTATTTCTCCCAAAATAAAAGAGATCAACTTTGATTGAATAGCAGAGAAAATGTACTTCTCTTAATTATATTTACCTGTTTTCATTAAACACTAATCAACAGTTCTTTTAAAAGTCCACGAAAATGCATTTCTTCCTTTAGTTTTACAGTCCATATATATGCTTTGAAAATTTACAAATCTGTTTTAGAATATAAAATAACTAAGTTATGCACAATTTAGATTAATTTCATTGAAAGTGAACATGTGCAGATTCTTATTTCCTTAAAGGATGATCAAGAGAAAACTTTTAAAATCCTATAAAAAGGGGCTATATGAATACAAATTTTAAGGGCTTAGTCATTTTCAAATATTTTAACCAGATTGAATTTTTGTAACCTCAATTTGAATGAGCAAAACTATAATGTTGAGACTTTAGCAAAAGAATAATAAATCAAAGATAATTTTCATTGGAAAAGATCAAGTTCTAATGGTGTTTGGCAAAGTTTTAATAATTTAATTCGTAAATATCAATCTAGTTTATGTAGATAAACGTGTAAATCAAAAGATGTAGCTTAACTTTAGAATTTGCTTAAATATTTGATAGGAAAATTTCAAAAATGTGGTGGATGTTATTCCCCAATGATCTTTATTTAAATTCTTAAGTTTCATAAATAGTAAAACCCATGACTTACGTCCACTTTGAATTTAAACTTTTCATTTAAATGATTAATCATTTATTTTCCATTTTCCTTTGTTTTCAGATGAAGCTTAAAGTTTGAATAACAATTCGTTCATTTGAATTGAGGAAATGGAAGTAAACGAACAAATAATTAATTGAATGCGCAAGGAAGACTCTAGAGGATTAAATCACGTTAATCTTTTAATAACTAGTTGTTTCATCAAATTAATTCGTAGTTACATTAAGTACTTAGTAGATTTTCGTTGAAGGTTTAAATAGGGATGTAATTTTCTTTGAAAAACGTTCAAATCGATGTACTTTCGAGTGCAAAGAGAATTTGCCCATTGCCAAATTTCTGAAAACCTGAAGGATAAATATAAATTAAATTTAGTATTAATATGCATTTATGTAGAAAAACACCATTAAAAAGTCGTTTTATGCTTACATAATTATCAGTAAAGACAACAGTACAGTAATGTCCCAAAATCCCCTTTGTGATATCAGACTGAATATGGGTTTGATCCCTTTTCGATGACCTTTTCCCTTCTGTTTGGAAAGGAAACAGATGAATCTCTGTGTTAGTTGATCTCACTTATACAATAAGGCAGTTTTTAGCTCCAAGATGATTCTAAACTCGGATATGGCGAGATTAAATTACTCTCTTAAAAGAGTCCCAGAAATTCTCGATGGGGTTAAGGTCAGGTGATCTGGTTGATGAATGCATGGGACGATTATTTTCTCTTTCCAAGTAATCATCGACCAGTTGAACTCTTTGTGGATGAATGTTGTCGTTCATTAGCAGAAACCTAGGATAGCAGTGTCCCTTAAAAGTCAGACATAGGGCTCTAAGATCTCATATGTATACTTCATAGCACTCAATGAGCCTTTGACAAACAGATGCATGGACGTGGGATCGTTTAACATACCTGCTCAAATTATTACACCTTCCCCCACTGCAATGAGCTTCTTTCCTTGATGAGGGAGGGATGGTATCTTGTCTCTGGATCTCTCCAGATGCATATACATCGAGAATCAATGTCTAGACTAAACCTCGACTCATCTGTAAGAAGTATAGTGCTCCACTGTAGTCTGATCTAAGATAATGTTGTCTACACCATATTAAAAGCTCTTCCTTGTGTGCTGCAATAATCGAGGCAAAAACATTGTGTCTTTTGGATTACAGTCCTATCTCATGAAGCTTTCGGGCAACTGAAGACTCTGAAACTCAAGTTACAGTTGCAGCATTCAGCTCATGTGAGATCTGTGAAGCTATAGAAGTTCTATGTTGCAAAACTGCTGTGTATCCTGGTTGATCTTATCCAAACTTACTCGACATGAATCAAATGTCCTGAAACTTTTTCTACAAAACTGCAGACAGCACTGGACGTTACATTAAACTGAGTAACCATTTGAACTTGAAATTTACCTGCCTTCAATCTACATCTAATTTTCCATTACATTCAAACAGGCATGCTCTCTATCTATTTATTTTACCCGATACTTCAAAAACAACGTCCAATTTTTGAGAGGAACAGGGAGAATATCGTAAAATCCCTGACGACCCTTCGTACCTTATATCCAAAAGGTGACCAACCATCCTCCTTTTATAGGTTCTATCCTTCCTCGAAAAGTGTCCTCCTTTTCAATATTTTAAAACTGATCTGTTAATCTCTGTATTTAGAGAGGAACCAAACATGTTTCCAAAATGTAGAAGAAAGGTCTGAAACAAATATCACAGAAAATAACAGTTTTCAATGGTATTTTTTTTATTTTGTCTCAAGTTAAGTGGGCAGGTATAGAAAATTACGTTGAGTTTTTATCGAAAGAAATGCCTGATATTAAAATCGATGACAATTGTTTGTTTGAAGTAGGAAGAAAACTGAATTTATATTTAAATTCTAATAAATTAGAACAATTGGAAAATAAACATACTGAGAAATAAACCATTTCAAAAATGAACACATTCCATATGAAAATGTAATTATTCTTGTTGAATTTACGTTGTGCTGCCTTGGAACTAATGTAGCAGTTGAAAGAGTTTTTTTTCAATTAATAATGAGTTTTGTGAAGTGACTAGGGAGAAATCAAAATTGAATGTTCTTATTGTAGCTACAGTGCTTATCGTAAAATTCAGTATGAAGGATATTTTAAGCCCGAACTTTTCGATATATTAGGAAATGATATGTTCACAAAAAATAATTCAAAGGAATAATTAAAAAAAACGTAAGCGTATTTAGCGTATTCTTGTTTGAATTAATAAAACGTTTCATATATTTAAGGTGAAACATTTTCTTAAATTTCTCGTCCTCCTTTTCATTGAAAAAAATGGTCACCTTATTACAATCACAAATCCACAGATAAGCATGCGTACGCTTATGCATTCAATTCGGAATATTTGTATTACTCTTAGGCAATTTAATTAGTACCTTTATATTTGTAAAACTAGACCCAGTTTGCAAATTTTTTGTTAATATTTTTTAATAATTTTTCTATAAATATTTCTATGTTCCAATTGAGAATTTTTAATTTGCAACTAATTTTATTATTAATTGTAAAGTTTATGTTATTTTTTATACATGCTGGAATGGGAGACATAATACAAGAAGCAATATTAAATTTTTTGTTTTCCATACCTCAACATGATTAGTCTTAAAAAGTATTTCAGATGTCATGAATAATTTGACAATGCACGTTCAATCACTTCTTAAAGTACGAAATAAAAGTGTATCATAAGACTGAAAGGGTTCTGAAATATCTGAAAAGAATTGAGTAACATTCATGATTTTCGATGACGTTATCAGTCTTTCTCGTTGGCGTCGCAGGTTTGTTTGTAGAAATCCAGTGTGATTCTGAAGCCTGATGAAAAATGCATGAGAAATAAGTTCGTTTCCATTATAAGATTTGTTGTTCTTTCACCACTAAGGATCAAAACAAAGCGATAAAATACTTTTATCAGAAGTCATTTTTCCTTCTTTTGGTTGAGATTGAATGTATTCTGAAATCTAAATCAACCAAACGATAAAAAAGATACCTTTCTTAAGTTATTTTATTTACTAGGTTGTCAAGTTACATAGGTTTTATTTAACAGAATTTTATTAAAGCTTTTGATAAAATATTCGTAAATCACTAGATTCTTCCATTAAAATATTTCTTTGGCTTCGTACTTTTAAAAGGACTTTAAAAATGTTTTCCCGGTTGTTCTTATTTTTATATTTTGCTAAATTTCTTATCTCGGGATGGGCGGGGATTTTTGCTGCTTGTAATAAAACACCTGATTTATTTGGAAACTTTTAGAATATGTTAGTGACAAACAATCCCAAAGAGAACTTAATCTTTATAATGGAAAAATATTTCGCCTTGCACAATGTTGTTATCGTTGAATTCTTTGAAATACTCCAGAAAGTGGTTGCGACAAGAAAGACTGCAAATAGTCTAGTCTATATTTTGAGCAGTACGTTTGTGTGAATACAGCGAAGCTTTTAAATGTTTATAAAATGCAACTTTAAAAGAAATATCACATTTTTCTTTCGGATATTTCCTATTGCCTCTTTTCTGATAAATGTGCTAGACACTAATGGAAGAATCTGTTTTCTTAAAACATTAGCATGTTATCTACAGATTGATATAAGTATATATATAATATTCTAAATTGCTATGAATAACGTTTCCTAGTTATCACTGGGCAAGAAGAGAAAATAGTATAAGAAAAATTTAATTATGTAAAATTATTGATAATTTCTAAAAATATAAAACCTAAATACTATATAGAAATCTCATAAATTTACGTACCCAGATGTAAGAAAACCCCCAAAATCTAAATAAAAACTGAAAAATAACCAAAACTAATAACTAGAAAAAATATCTGGAAAGAAGAATTCACATACTAAAGAAAAACAATGAAAATAAATAAGAAAATAAGCCAAATGGGGAAACTGCAAGAAGTTACAGCACACAACATAATGTGCACACACACACACAAGATAATATAAAATAATATCAAATACAAATACAAAAAAGAACTAAAAAGTATATTCATTATAATAAGAAATAAGAAAAAAAACTAAATTCTAAATTCTAGATTAATTAAATATAAAAAATAATAAAGGTAAAATATAATACAATAAAAAAGTAGTAATAATAATTATGTATATATATATATATGTATATATATGTACGAAGCCCAGTGGCTGAGTGATAGTGCATCGCGCTTCCCCACCACAGGTGCAGGGTTCAAAACCCGGGCTGGACACGGTCGACTCAGCCTTTCATCCCTTCAGTGGGTCGATAAATGAGTACCAAGCTTGCTTGGGAACTAAACACTGGAGGCTTCGCGTTAGACTGACTCCCTGACCGGTACATCTGCTCATGCACCTCATTGCCCAAGGTCACGTATACTGAGATGGGCACAGTAGACCTTCATCCTCTTGGTCTGTTGCTCAACTGAGTTTATTTTATATATATGTGGACATATTTATAAAACGAAGGAATGATGATTTAGAAGTAAATAAATCCTACAAATCAGAAGATAAAGAGATATAAATTTTAAAAATTAGAACCTAGAACAAGATAACTTTGGAAAAAATAAGAAAACCTCAATAGACCGATATGCAAAATGTTTTTTTTAATGCTGTCACAGACATGAGGCTGCAATTTAGGGTTCAGTGAGCTTCATTTGATCCAACCAACCCCTTCAGCACGAAAATTATATATAATGACACAATAAATAACTGAATGAACAAAATGTATTGAATAACAGATAAACCTTAAATTTTTGAATATATTCGAGTAATATGTTACTAGATGAATATAATATAATATAAATTAGAAAGCATATTATTTACTAAGGAAACATTAACATGTAGAAATTGCGTAAGAGTGAACTGAAATTAACAAATACAGCCAAAATATCAAAAGTAAAATAAGAAAACGAACTAAATGGAGGATGGGTGTGAACTGAAAATTGAAAGGACAATTTTTAAATTAGATAACTCTGTCGTAATGGCGCCATCTATGAAAAAAGTCGAACGCCATTTTAATAATATTCTAAAAAAACGAGAAAAAGACATAGAGTAAAACGTGTAGGGGAGAAGTATATAAAGTAAAGAGCGTAATAAATAAAATTATTAGAATCTAAACGAAAATATGCAATTTTTTAAAAAATATATACTATTTTAGCACTATATACGAATAAATTGTTCAAGTACATTTTTTTAAAACACAAAATTAAGAAAACTAACAATTCACAAATTTTGAAATAATTTATAACACAAATATATATTATGTACTATACTGGCTCAATTATATGTGTGTGTAACGAAAAGTTCACAGAATTAAAAAAAAAATTCTTTTTGTGTGAAATATTATTTAATAGTTATTTAAATATAATATTTGCTGCTATCTTATACACTGCTTAAATATGTCTAATTAGATGAGTGGAATATTTTTTTAAAAAAGTTGGCTTATCATAATAATTTAATTGTTTCCTTAATTAAATCTAATCAGGATTTAGAAGAAACATTTTCTTGCGTGTCTTAGTATTTAGATATATACAAGCGTGCAAAGTATTTTCCAAAGTCAATATTTTGTTAAAAGTAATAGCTAAACACGAAGTCTTCTAAAAGTCCATCACTCTTTCCACCATCCAGATTTAAATGAAACAGTAAATGAAATATACCAGAACCACATTCAGTACTTATTCAACATAACACGCGAATAGTTTTTTTTGTCACGTGAAGTTTAATGCTTAACCTTGAATCTTTTCATGCCAACGAAAATTTGATAGAAAGTCAAAAGTTGCGTGCTACAGCACCTAGATGTTTGTATCAACTGCTAATTTGAATAAGTTTATAGATCTATGTGGTTTTCATATGTATCTGTTTGTATTTTGTTTCAATTTGTGTGATTTAATGTTAACAACTCTACAAATTCAAATAAACTCGGAAATTTCTGGAGAGTAAACATTGTATTAAATATAAATATTTATTTATCACTCCTTGGGATAGAAATGAAATAAATAACCTCGTAGATAAGCGTAAGTGCAGTAGTTTAGTTTGCTTTATAACAACTTTTTTATTGTATAATGAAATATATTAACTTAAGTTTAATCGATGGGTAAATGGAAGAGCATGTGATGTTCAAACACATTTTCGTGTGAACGCTCGAGCTGTTAAATCCTTAATTATACGTGTGGGGCTGTTATGTCCCCAGGTGAATTTTCATTGATTTTAATTTTGGAGCTGAGTTGCTGACTTTCATATCCCTCGCTATCGACCTCCTATTAATAGTACCGCAGTTAACAGGCATAATTATCCTCCCTTTTTTTGGTAATTTTACTGTCATTTTCATGTTTTAAAATTCTATAAAACATGAAAGTTAAATGAGTCCTCTCTTCTGTAAAATATGGTCTCATTTTGATTGTATGTAGTATACAACAAGGATACATAATGAAGATGGAAAACTGGAGGTAAAAATTGATCCACACAGGTTTGTCTTAAATTATGTCATTCAGAATCATAAACCAAAATTAGCATTAATAAGAGAAGGACGCAAAAAGATTTTTTTCTCCTGGACCTATTTAGATGTGGACAATATTTAATATTTAGCTCTTTCATCGAAATACAAAAATGTTATCTAAAATTAGGGCATTTTAACTGTAATTTTAACGGCAAGTAAAGATCCAATGTGATATCACATGCAGAAATACAGTTAAACGTGATAACACAGCGTTCGATGATGTTGTTCATATCAGTATCATTCTAAGTTTGATTATAAATCGAATACTTTTAGATTGATGTTTCAGAAAAGTAGGCGGAAACTTAAACAATAATACGGCAAAATTCTGATTTAATTTTACATTTAGAAATAAAAACTAATTAAAAATTTTTTGTTCAATTCATTAGATGTAACTAACTATTCATAACTGAAAAATTCCTTTTACACTTTGATATAATGTGGACTCAGTACATTTTACACTTCATTTGTATTTCTCGGTTTCAATTAAATTTAAAATGTATGATTCACGCCTAATCCTACATTTAATAATCTGTCCCCAGCAGTGATTTTCATACCCGTGTTTCGATTCTACCTCGTTTCACCAAACTCATCAGTTTCATGATTGCTTTCGAATCATGATGGGCCAGTAAAAGCTGTTGGCAGCAATTTAACCGGTGATGCTTGTAATATCTCAATTCCTTTTCAGAAGTTTACTGCATTGAAATAATTATTCGACATTGCGAGAATAATAAAGTTTTGTGAATCGTTCGCACTTCATTTTGAATTACGCGTACACTCCTCGCTATTTAGCGGAATTCATATTTTATGAATTTGAATTATTTGATTTTACTAGAACAAAAGCCGGATTAGACCGAGTTTTACGAAACAAATTATTTTAACAATTTTCATTAATGTAAATGTTTATGTGGCTGGTAAATTTTGATAGTTTATGAAATGTAAGAAGCATATAAGCAATATGAAAATAATAAAGTAAATACTTCAGAATTATCTGAATTTCTGCGATTGCGCCTTAATAAAAAAAATAAAAGTATAATCCGCGAAATAACATGCGAGTTAATGTAAAATAGAGTTAGGTTTATGAACTCTTGCCTGTTTATATTGTAGACAAATCATAAGATCGGAGAACTATTTATTATCCATGTAGCGCGGAAAACAGGAATTGGTGAATGTCCTGCTAATAGGCTAGATGTCAGAAAAATATACGCTGTCGGAACTTATTTTCAAATTAAGTACAAAAAGGTGTACTGTTGGTGGAACAAGTACATGCTGACTAGGGCAGATTATTGTACAAATCATGCAAAGAACACACTGCAGACACTCTAAAGGTACATGTTAGAATGGGATACATCCATTGTTAAGTCCAATACAACTGTCGGCACTTTAGGACATGCTATTAGCAACATCATTCAGAAACCGTTCTGGCAAATTTTCTCATTTCTCTTTCAATGTACGGATGTGAGTGTCTTTGACTTTGTAGGCTGGTGTCGAGCAGCAAGACATTGTTATTGTTCTACGGCACCCAAAATATTTTCAACAGGGTCAAAATAAGGGAAACATGAGGGCAAATTAGGATGTTGAATATCTTGTTAAAAAAGGATGAAGTTTAAAGTTGAAAAATTCACAGAAGGTTTGTAAAATGGAATTTGTAAGATACCAGTCATAATTAAAAAAATCTTTGTAAAAATTTAACTTTTCTAGAATCACTCTTACGGCTTTCAGATTAACATGACTAGTAGAATAATTTATAACCTCGATGCATATATGTTTATAATTTTGTTGTGTTTTCAGTTTTCTAAAATTTTTGGAAATATAAAATTTATGCGCCAAATTGAAAAGAAAGGCATTATGAACTACGTATTTCTTTGACTTTCTTCTGGGAATTTTACGTCCTCGAGCTGATTTTTATATAAGAATTACGTTAAAAAAAAGTTAAATCCGCAGTAAAGAATTTCTTTCTTTGTATTTCCTGAATTCAAATGTAACATCCACTTTTTAACATTCTACTCAATTTAGAATTCAAATTAATTTTTTAGTTATCAACTTTTTATAATATTTTAAAAATAATTATAAAGACGTCATAATAAAAATTGGTTTGCATGAATCAATATCGACTTAAAGGAATGTATTATGTTGTGATAATAAGAATACACACATACATAATAAAATATTTTAGTTTTTATTTTACCTAGATTTTTATTAAATATTTATTGGAAAAAAGCTTTTCCCTTTGATGTCTTGAATCAATACTTCTTTAGAAGCTTATCTTAAATAATACATGTTCTGCTCTCAGATCGGCAGAAAAATAACAAGAAGAAAGAAGGAACTTAATTACCGAGAGAGTTTTAATACTGACGTAAATATTTCTGATTTTCTTCGAGTTTTATATCTTAAATTAAATTTGAATTCATAAAAATGACAAGCTAAACTTCGTAAAGGAATTATAATTATGAGTTGAACATAATTCTATAGAGGTAAATATTTAGGCATAGAGTCTAGCATTGTGTTAAATTCTGATAAGAAAAATTTACATTAAAATATTTAAAAATCACAAAAAAATTAATAGTTAAATTAATACAAAGACAAGATGATAGTTATTAGAACTACCACTTCCAGTATCACAATATAACAATACTCCTAGAAGAGTATAATATATATTTTATAACATATACATTTTATATTACGGATAATGTATTTTATGAATAATAATATACCGACTTTATCCGTTTAATTTATAGCATTTTTTTTTCCTCAAGCTGTTAAATATTTAGCTGCCATTATCATTTTATTTGGATATATATGATAAAATTAACTATCATGTGTGTGATAATTTTCATAGGGTTTGGCAAGTTTTTGAGATAGAAGAGTTGTAAATGGAACAAAATAACTAAGGTAACAAAGAGTTATATGCACAAACGTGCACGTACAGGAGGGGGGTTCCATAGCGGTCGTGATCAAGACTGTCGTGCTCTAATTAATACTTTTTTAAATAAAAATATTTAAACAACGTTTCCCACAAAGTAACATTTTCCAATCCTTCAAAAAATATCGAAGATATTTTAATTTCTGTGACTCAGTGAAAGAGCAACCAATGTCAGAACATCAAAATATTGAGTTAAACGTTCTAGCTTCGGAAAAAAATAATTCCGTATCAATTACATCATAAGTGTCTTATTCTGAAATTTTTCAAGTTAACACACTAAATTAAAATTGACTTTCGTTGTTTTTAGCACACATAAGTCATTTAAACATCCTTTTTATTAATCCTTAACCATGTCATAAATATGAAATGTGTTTTTATCACTTTTGTTGAGGATTCGAGTGTGTCTTGTCCATTAATGGGTCTTCTCGAATTCATGTATGCAAATAAATGTTGCTTGCAAATCACTTTGGGGAGTGTCTTCTTACGTGGCCGCATTTTTCCAACAAATTAAACTTTTACTGCTTCAGAACTAGTTTGAACATATTCGCTGATTCTCAATAAACTTTTTTCTGTGAAAAAACGTTAATACACAAGTAATTGTCCTGAATTTTTAAAGGTATACGAAATATGAGGGAAATTTTTCAATAGACAATTATAATGGGAAAAAGATAAACGGAAACAATTTTTTAGTAGAGATACCGTAAAATCCGGCGTATAACGCGCACTTTAAATACGAAAAATAAGATCGAAACCTAAGGGTGCGCGTTATACGTCAGGTATAAAAATGATAGCTTTAAAAATAACAAAACGGATGAGCATTGAAAAAATTTACTTCTAGATGTATCGAAACGCTGTTTATTTAAAAGAAACGACTTGCCTTATGAACAAGAGCAATTGTAGCTCTACATTTTTTCAAAAGTCTGGGATAATACCTCGAATAAAATTACTTCAAAACATAAAAACAATTTATACAAGTGTTTCAGATTTCTTCATTAAAAAAGAAGCGCGCGTTATTCGGCGAATATACCTAAAATTTAAAAAAATTAGGTTGAAAGTATAGGTGCGCGGTATACGCCGGATTTTACGGTAATTATTTTTCAATAGTGCATACAGGCAGAAGTTTGAAGAGCCGCAACCGTCTATGTCAGTGGTCCTCGACCCCCGAGCCTCGGACCGGTACCAGTCCGTGCATGAAATGGTACTAGATTGCCCAAGGAACACTAAGATATTTCCATTGTACTCACTTTGGTGTATTTTTCTCGGGTCTGTGCGACTTTTCCTGGAAATCCCTTTATATTCCACGTTAAAACACTTTTTATTCATTTTTTGCTGCAACTGTATTTTATTCTAAGGTTATATTTAAATACAATTAAATTAAAATTATTAAATCTACGCAATCTAAAATATAAACGATCAATGTTCTTCCCTTCAGACTGTCCTGTTAAAATTATCAAACATTGACCGTTCCGCTGCGATAAAAAGGTAGGAAAGCACTGGTCTAAGCTAGTGGTTGTAAAACTTTTTCGATTCTTAGAACCCTTAGAACTATTATGTATTTTTGTGGAACCCTATTTTCCACACACACATACACGTACACACAATCTTAAAATGATATTTAAAGTAGATCAACACGCTATAGGTACTTTACGTAAAGATAGTTACAAAAGTATTGTATTGTGTGACAAATCTATACGGAACTTTATCACTAACCTTCTGAGTCGTCCTTTTTAGGGAAATTTAATTCCCTACCTATTTCCAATCAACTCCAAAAAGAGGACAGAATTCCTTGTTATGCAGATTAGTATTTAAGTCAAACGGAATAGTAAAGTTAGAGCAGTAGGAGATAGAGATTGAAGCAGAAAGTTATAGTGAAGTTAAATTGAAGATTTCTTGTTGGATGATTTAATCTCAGATAAAAGCTGAGTTGAGCTGAATTGCAGTGTGGTAAATATTAGTCTTATTATTGCGAATGAAATTAAAATTAAATGTTCAATAAAAGAACATAGAATATAATTCTGGGATCTCTTATCGTGGTAATCTCTGCGTGATCGTTATTTAATTGTTAATTAATTGGATCATTAATTAATTAAGTTAATTTAAAGGATATTACCTTTAAAACCTCATAATACTAGTTATATATATTTGTTAATAAGTCTTTGATTCTATTTGGATAAGATAACCAAATAAAGAAAGTTGTTTATAAAAATGGCTACTGGTTCTTATATGACTCCTATTTATTCTCGTTCTCAAAGTGAGGTCCAAGAAGATCATCACAATTGCTTATTAAAAATTGTAACGTAATTTAATTTACTCATTAATAAAATATTAATCTGTGTACAAGCGTTATTTACCCATGCATTATATTTAGTAAATGGGATATATGCTTGACTTTTTATTATGTGAACTGTTGAAGTCTAGGTCTATTGAAATAATCTGCAGTCGCATTGCATAATCTGCGTTTAATTCGTTTTTGAATTGCTTTTGTAGCCACATACGTTGAGAGAGATATATTTTTCAAGTTCATACAATGTTATGAATGGCATTACAATGTTTATAGTTGTGTGAGACATCCTGTGTATTTTGGATGAATTTATAACCTAAAATTTTACATCCGACATTTTACAGTTACATTTATCAACATACAACCTGTTGTGATATGTCGATAAGTTTTGTTCCCTATTCTTCATTAAAAGTGTTTTTCCACAAATGTAAAAAGGGGAATTTTCCATTAGAATACTATTTAGTTGTGTGAAACACTGTACTAAGGAATATAAAATTATTTCATGGATCCCGGAATAGCAAACAATAGAGTATGTAATAGGGTACCGTTGAACCTGTTTTTGTGCGGTAGATAGGGACCGCATAAAAAAATCGCACAAAAAATATTCAAAAATTTCATAAATTCTTACATATAACAAACTAGTTCGTGGAAATACTGCAGAAAACTTTTTATGCAGTGGATAGGGACCGCATAAAAAAAGTCGCATTTATAAAATATGCCAATTATTTACGAAATTTATATAAGAATACTTCCATAGCAAAATAAATAATTAAATATTACAGATGCAAGCATTTTAAAAACATATAATTTCTCATTGTATATATGGATATAAGTCTTTAAACTGCACATACATAATTCATCGCTACTCATCGTAATCCAAAGTCCTGTAATGAATAAGCTCAAAATCGCCTTTGTCACTTGAAGGTGCAATTTCAATTGATTTATTTTTTGGCAACATAAAGTAAGAGATAAGTTTTTGTGACGAAGGACGGGTGGTCAGTTGCTTGTAAATGTCACAATAACCAGCTACACATGATTGAAGCCCTTTTTGGAATTTTATACTCCTTTCTTAACTGGCATCTATTTTAAGAAAATGCTTTTCGAATTTTTTGGAAAGCTAGATAGATCCCTGCATATTTTTATCCGCTCTCAAAGAATCTGGCTTCTTGTCTGTCTTCATAATTTATCAAGTTATTGATAATGTCACTGACATCGAAAGTTTCGTCTTCAATCAAGTGAGGGCTGCTGGAGCGTTGAGAGAAAGCAACTGAATGCGCATTGTCGGGAGACTGTTTATAACAAATGAACAGAGCGTGTTGAAGTGTCTACATTTCAGTGGCGTAACTTACACCCCCACAACACAGGGGGGCAGGACTCTAGGAGCCGAAGGCCTGACTTACACTAAATACGTATTTACGCAATTTATAAGATATTAAGAGCTAAACCTGACTTTAAGGGGGGGTCCTAACATAATCCATTACACCACTGTTAAGTAGATTGAAAACATTACAGTGGAGCCAAAGCCATTGAGTCCTGTCACAGGGAGGAGGGGCAGGGCTCTAGGAACCCATGGCTTGACTAATGCTAAATGCGTATTTACCCAATTTATGAAATATTAAAGGCAAAACCTGACTTTCAGGGGGGAGGGGAGTCCTAACTATTTCCGTTACGCCACTGGTAAATACACTGCTGGCCACCGTAAATGCAATACAAAGCAAGACAAGAGATAGCACAACAAAATTTATTTTGTAGATAACATGTTGACCAAGTATCAAATGATTAAATTTATAGACTTCTGTTAAGTATGGTTCCTGCCAGAATCAGTAGCCAGAGTAGCCGCCATTGCTGGAGATCACCGCTGCCACACGCCTCGGCATTGATTCAAAGAGTCTTTTGGATGTGTTGTTGGGATACAGCAGACAAAACAGCTTCCACACGTTGCCAAAGTTGATCTGGTGTTTCAGCTGGGGGTGTAATCTGGGTCAATCGTTGAGCAACCATGGACCACATGTTTTCTATCGGCGAAAGACCCGGAGAGCGAGCCGGCCAGGGAAGCAATTCAATCTGGTGATTAACGAAGAACCTTTGGACAATGCGTGCCACGTGTGGTGCATTATCCTGTTGAAATATGGCTGTGGCCAAGCCCTGAAGGTAAGGAAGGATAACAGGCTCCAACACCTCGGAGATGTAGCGCTGGCTTTTTAAAGTACCGACAATGCGTACTAGAGGAGTGCGAGAGTTACCGCCCCATACCATAATACCCGATGCAGGACCAATGTGGCGGTGCATAATGCAGCTGTTCAGCATCCTCTCTCCACGGTGTCTCCAGACTCGAATTCGACCATCCTGGTGTTACTGACAGATGCGTGACTCGTCAGTAAAGACAACTTCATTCCATTCTGCCGCCCACATCCTTCTTTCATCGCACCATTGGCGACGGAGACGTCTGTGCTTCTGTGTCAAGGGTAGACCAAGCAATGGACGTCTTGCGGACAGACCACTCTGCTGTAAACGGCGTCGAATGATGCATTACAGACTAAATGTGCTATGCTACGGTTCGTGATGTGACTGAGTGATCCGTCACTGCCATGCGCACAATTTGCCTGTCCTCACGTGAAGTGGTGCACTAAAATGGATGCGATCGACCACGTCGGTCCATCGTACACTCCTGCATCCAACGGTCACATATCCGCATTACAGTTGTTTGGTTTCGTCCAACACGACTACCGATTTCCCTGAAAGATAATCCCCAATCTCAGTAAGCCACTATCCTTCCTCTGTCGAACTCGGATACTTGATAAAAAGCTGATCGCTGTTTTCTACGAGACATAACTGATCGTTTTTTGAAAAAACCACAAGAAAAACACAATTGCCGAACTTGTAATCGTCGAAATCTCCAAGCCTTAAATATCGCTTTGAGGTGGCGCCACGGGCGCGCGTGATGTGTATCTGCGCTGAAATTCTAATCATTTGCATATCTTCCCTCCGCTAATGCATGTTATAAATTTCATGCTATATGCATGATTCCTTCAGGGTGTTGCCTTTACGGTGGCCAGCAGTGTAGATAGAAAACATTACAATGGCGTCAAAGCCATTGAAATTCATACACCACATAAAAAAATATAGCACATAAAAAATCGCGCAAAAAGGAAATCGCATAAAAAAAGACTGCACAAAAACAAGTTCGACTATATTCACAATCTAGTAGGTAATACATACAACAAAAAATGTTTTAATATTCATTTATCATATTACAAATATATAGCTTCCAGTTTTAATGATTAGGATGAGATTTCAATACTTCTGGGCTTACGAACTTCATTGAGATCGTGAATCCCTTTTACATGCACATTTATAATTTTCTTTTAGATTTTTTTATTGTGACTCTTTGAACTCCAGGGTTTCGTGGAACACAAAGAGCAACAGTTTGCCGATGCCTGGATCATATATATATAGTGAATCCTTGTAATGAAATCTCAAAGTTTCTTCAATAGATATAAGCTTAAATAAAAGGGAAATTTTATAATTTCCTTTTCTTCACTTTTTTCCCTTCACTTCTTCGCTCAAGAATCTATATGTATATAATTTTAGGCCCATTACTCAGCATTATTGTTTTAGATAAATTCATAAAAATCATAAAATAAACACTTTCACACATTGATTGTATTTTTTTTCAGTTATCTATCTCATTACTGTTACAAATGTTAAAATCATCTGATTCTCTGCTTTCACAATAGCAAAATGCATTCAAAATATTTTTTTTCACGTGGTGAATAAACGTAATTGTCGATTTCATTAGGAAGCAATCAGAGTTTTTATAAACATTTTTTTTGCTTCGATATATTATTAATTAGAACGAAATAATTTGTCCTTCATTATTATCGAATTAACTATCCTATAAAATATAAATTATTACTATAAAGTTACAATTATATTTTATTTTAATAAAGTCTTTATTGCTGAAAATAATCAATTAAAATATATCGCAATAAACCAAAATGAAAAATGAGTTCAAAGTCGTTTAATAGTATCTCTTCTTTTTTTCGCCTTTAATAAATTGTATACTATCTGCTTATAAGAAAATATTAAATATTTAGTTCTAATTATTATTTAGTTCTGAATAATTGAAATAATTATCACATATTTTGAGAATATTTAGTTGTGTGTGTGTGGTTAGTTAATTTTTGTAACGATATTTTTTGAAATTCATTTAATCCTGAATAAATCGTATCTTGAATTAAAGCTTTTAAGTAAGCTTTAATTAGAAAACGTTTTAAACTTATTATAATGTTTTGGTTCAAGTAAACACTGAATTATTAAAATGTTTTAAGTATTTAATGGAAATCAATTAGAGTACAAATCTGCATACATTAAAATTTAATCTTAATTTAGTTTGATTTAATCTATCATTGAATACTTTATAAGCATTTACTTCGAAATTTATTGCGATGTTTGAATTGAATTTAAGAATTTTCAGAGATGCTTATTTAGAGACTGTTACTAAAATATAGTTAATTATGTTAGCATATTGAAAACTGTATGTAGGAAAAAATATATAACCTAAATTTTTGCATATTTTAGTAAAATAAAAAAATTAAATAAACGAAAATATATTAATAAAATACTTAATTAATAATTAAAAGGATAAATTAATGAAATAAAAGACACAAACTCCCGTCTTCAAAGTGTTAAGTTTAATTGTCTCCTCATAAAACAAATTATTCTTAATAAATTTATGTATATATATATATATATATATATATATATATATATATATATTCCACATTACTTAAAATAACAATTAAAATACCGGGTGGGGGCAAAAAGTCCGTAAAAATTTTAAAAATTCATAAAATCCGGAGAAATGAACGAAAAAAAACTGTTTGCAGGATCAGCATTAGTATGTCACGGGATTTTTTTTAAGCTAGAAAAAAATAATTCGAAAATCATCCGGTAGGTGGCTCTGATGTACGCAAATCAAAGAAACAATGCATAAATAATGAACAGAAAACTTTCACAACTTTATTACACCAGAATATCTTCCACATGACCACCACCACGGGGAGAAGACATTCCAGACGAGTGACAAATCCAGCAACATGTCCGGATGTATGGAGGATACTTCTCTGCGGATCGCATCTTTCAGTTCCGGCAGACTTGATGGACCGGATAGATACACGCAAGATTTCAAATATCCCCACAACCAGAAGTCTTCCGGTGTTAAATCTGGAGACCGAGGAGGCCATGGGTACCTGCAGCGCCTGCTAACGATTCTGTCTTCCCCGAACGTCTGTATCAGGAATGTCTTAACCGGGTTAGCAGTGTGACTGGTTGCTCCATCCTGCATGAACGTGACATTCGAAATCTGACCTCGTTGAATTAAACATGGCACGACAGTCTCCCGCAGAAGCGTTAGATAACGATGAGCATTTACCGTTTCCGTTATCCATCCATTTACTGGGCACTGCGTTTCAAAGAAGAAGGGTCCTATGATAAATGAACCCGTGAAACCGCACCATGCTGTCACTTTTGGGGAATGCAATGGCTTCTGTGTGTACTCACGTGGATTAGAGGTCGCTCAAATGCGAAAGTTATGGTTGTTAATGTCACCATGAAGCGAGAAATGAGCTTCATCTGTCCACAAGATGTTAAAAACCCAGGTGGAATCCTGTTCCATTTTAGAGAAGGCCCACTTTGCAAATGCTTCCCTCTGTGTGGTATCTGCTGGCAAAAGTTAATGGCACGATTGCAATTTGTATGGATACAGCTGGAGGAGTCGACGAAGAATATTGCGGACAGATGATGGTGGTAAGCCCAATCGTCTGGCAGCTTCACGAGCACTGCTGGTCCCTGAAGCTGCTTCGGGCGCAATCGCTTCCTTTTCGACAACAATGCAGGGTGCACGTGCTTCTTTCAAGCCTGGTCGTCCGGCTTGTGCTCGATCCTCCAACTTCCCAGTTTCCTCAAAACATTTAACAAGCTTTAAGAGACCTGCAGGTGTTAAAGGGCCTTTTCCACTCTTCACATTTTTCTGAACTCGGAATTTACGCAAGGCAATGGTCGCTGATTCCTCGTTCATGTAAAATAATTTCACCAACAAAGCTTTATCCGGCGCACTGAGCATCCTAGTTCACATTCACTGTTTGTAATGGTGAAATGAATGTGGATTCATTGAGAGCAAAGGTTTTTACAACCGTCTAATTTGCATATTTCCACCACAGACGCTTGCAACAGCGCCACCTACCGGATGATTTTCGAATTTTTTTTCTAGCTTAAAAAAAATCCCGTGACACACTAATGCTGATCCTGCAAACAGTTTTTTTTTTCGTTCATTTCTCCGGATTTTATGAATTTTTAAAGTTTTTACGGACTTTTTGCCCACCCGGTATTTCCCATTTACTAATTATAATTCTATGCTTTTTGACTAAAATATTAAGTGCATTCGAGGCATGACATGCATTATAAATAAAGTTAAATTTTTTACTTATTATCAAGTAATTGTTTACTCTTAAAAATTTCAAACTAAGAAAGTATATATTATACAACACACAAACATCTTAATTAAACAGTAATTTTTTACTAGAAATAATACTGAATTACATTTTTTTAACTATGCTCAGTTGAACAAAAAACTAATAACCATTGACTAACCGATAAAGTAAAGAGAAAGTAAACCGTACTTTTAGTGCCAACTTATTATTTAAATTAAGAAAAAAAAATACTTAAAATTCTTTTACTTTTCAAATAAAAAGTTAAAAGTAATCCTCAAAGTAGTGAAATTTATAAAGTGTTTACTCAATAGATCATGTGTCTGTACCGGTTACATTGATTTGCATACATATTAGATCCACTTACTTTTATGATTAAACTTCTATTTGCTTAAGAATCGAATGGAACAGATTTAATGAGAATTCTTTTCCTCCTTCACAAATTATTTTATTAAGCATCTAAATTAAAAATTTTGAAAAACTGTTAGAGTTCTGTATTGAATGTGTTAGCTGTATAGCTACATCTTAATTTATATTAGTAAATGGTTGCAGATTTATTAAAAATTTGGTAAGAATCTCTAAACATGTTTCAGCGAGAAAAATTCGTAAAAACCGAGAGATAGAATGAACTAGAAAATTTCATTAAATTGAAGGACTAATAGTTTTACGTCTATATGTAAATATCGTTTTTCATAATTGCGTTTTCTAAATAAATTTATTGATCTCAGATACAAAATATTAGAGATTTAATAAAAAATTAAACTAAATATAAGTACTATTTTCTCAAGTGCAAGTAAATATCAAGATTTTCAATCAATGCATTTTTTCTGTTTTAAATTAAGTTTTTATATAGACTAAAATATAAAAAAATCAATGCTTACACTTCTATTCAAATAAGTATTTACTTGACTCTTTTATGTATATCATATTATTAAGTTTCATATTTGTAAAGCAAATTCATCTACCATACATGAAGACCTAATTTTGTTTTTGTCTTTGATAAATACTTTTTACTTTGTAACAATAGAAATCAAATTTATGCCTTCATCGATTGATTCTAGAATTGAGCTTTTAACCCAAAGTATTATTTTTGCAGTGAAGGAAATCTAACTAGATGTCCAGCAAATTAGTTATGAATTGCCAATCCAAAATAATACATTTCAGCTACGTCTTCTTGTGTATACTTTTTGAAATAAAATTTTCCAATAGCATATGATTCATATGCCGTCTTAATTGAAAATGTTTTTGATAACCGAATTATGTGTACATATAATATACATGTAATAGTATATGGCTTCTCCCGAGCACGTAGAGTTGTATGAATCTCGCAAGTAAAGATATCTATACACATATCCCCTTCTTATGCTCGACTTTTTAAATCAGCAGTCTAATGGTGGTTGGCAACAACGACATACATATAATAATAATTAAATAACAAGCTTCTTAAGATAATCTTTCCCCTAGTTGCTCACGGTTTTTTAGGAAATGAAATTTCCTTCGGAGCAAATGTGAGTAAAAAGAGTTATATTTCTTATTCAATAAATTGAAAAAAAAATTTCTTAGTTACTTATTTATTCCTTTAAAAAACATTAAAGAATTAAAATCTGTCGTGTTCAAAAACTTCATTCTCATTATCTTTCAAATTCAAAATTTTGTATCTTTTATTATGTTATATGAAATTAACCCAACTTTTTCTCTAAAACAAGAATCGACATTTTTTTACAATGTTCTTTCTAGTTGTGTAGAATTTATGACAGAGCCAAATTTGCTGGATAAATTAATAATGGAATGTTTTTAACAAATTCAAGACCAAGTTTCTTTTTATTAAAACAAAAGAAATAGTGTCTTTTGCTAAATCCTAAGTAATTTTGGGGTTTAAAGCCAGTTGATAACTTTTTCTTTGAAACAGAGGAGACCACGCTAACGAACACAAATTTTAGAATTTCGTAATTTACCAAGCGTAGATTCGAGTCTTGATGTTATGAAACTAGAGTAGAATAATTAAGATTGCTGTAAGCTAAATTTTAATCATTTAATGCCTTTCACACACTGTGGAGAGGTGCATAAGTTTATGGAATTGATTGTGTGTGTGTGCAAGCTTTAGGGTCTCTTTAACATATAAACGTAGTTTAAAATTACAAGGTCCGTTATATATACAGTCGAATCTCCGTATTACGAACCTATGTATTGCATATTTTTCTATAAAGCGAACTTTTTCCTGGAACCAAGAACATTCCACGATTTTCTTCGTAAAATAACCTCCCAATAGGGAAGTGCATTTTCTATATAATGAATTTTTTTCTCTTGAGATTCAATTTTTTTGTTCCTATTTTTGAAATATTTCTGGACAATTCAAGTTGTTCTGTCTTTTAATACATTTTATGGCGTCATAAATCTTGAACTGGTTTTATTAGGGGCCTAACTCGCCGAGAGCAATAGAACTCTGACCATTTCAACCAAGAACTGCAACCTTTTACCCCCTTTATCCAGTTCACTGGAAAAATCTTCAATATCCCTTTCACCCTTAGAGTTGTCCCAAGTCCCCGTGTCATTGAACTAGTCTTCATTCATTTGTAGTGTTGATCCGTCGTATTGGCAACTTCGTTTCTTGTAGCTCGAAGATGCCAAAAACGTACGAGCTTGAGCATCAAAGAAAAAATTCAATTCGTCAGGAAACTTTCCTTGCAGATTTTCTTTTTTTTTTTTTTTTTTTTTTGATTGGTAAGATATATAAAATATATAAACTTACAAAAAGGTATGAATAATTACTTTTTTTTACTATGCAGTGTTTATGAATTTAAAATTTACCTTATGTGGCTTATAAGTAAAATTGAAAGATAACCTTTATATAACGAATTTTCCACACAATGAGCTTTTTTTTCGGGGTTTAACACGATTTCCTTACATAGAGGTCCGACAGTATATATATATATATATAATTGTATTCATATTAATTCTTATTCTATAACATTAAAATTTGTTTCATATGTTGTTCACTAAATATCTTTTTTTTTTTAAAAAAAATCTTTTTTTTTCATTTAATTTTTCATAAGTTTTATTTTGTGACATATTGGTAGAAATAACAAAAAAAATGAATATCTGATGCTACTGATTTATTACCCTCCATTTGAAATCTGAAGCAAAACATGCTAAATTAGCTAGAACTAAAGTAACTACGCCACCCCCCAATCCTAAATTAAATTAAGTTGGCGTAGGTTTGCTTATATGAGTTGACTTATGATTGTAGACTCTCTTATATGATCATGGACAAATAAAAGAAAAGCCGATAATTCTTAATGCTACCTACGAAACGATACTATTTACATTATATTTTTATAAGAATTAATTTAATAAAATAATTGAAAACAACGAATGTAAAAAAAATCATCTACACAAATTATTACTCTAATGGATATTCTATTAACTTGAACGTCTATTCTTTTCATTTATTGAGAATCAAAAGTTTTAATTAAAACAATAAAATTGTAAGAAACGCTTACTTTTTGTGTTTTTATGCAGAAAAATACAAAAAATTACTAAGATATTCAATTTTTGAAATATTTAAAATTTAAGATTTAAATTGATAAGAATTTTCCAGCATGCCAAGTCTCTACCAATGCATTAAGAATATTTTTCTACTAAAACGACTCTCTCGTAAAAAAGGCTTTTTTCTTAAATTATAAAAAAAAGTCATTGCTTCTATCAAAAAAAAAAAGAGGGAAGAATTTTCAAGGCGTAGCTCTGAGTTTTGCGAAACTAATCTTGTTTTTAATGTAGGAAATGGAAATGTGCAGAAGATTCAAACAACAACTTAATACCATTGGAATACTTTTCCTTTTTCTCAATGTCAAGAAATACAGACTTTGGAGTTTCTCGAAATCTCTCTTTTAAAGTCAGGAATATTTTAAATGCAATACGACAGACATTTTCAGAATGTCAATTTGAGGTTAATGCAATGACTATCTGTCCAAGTACACACATTTTTATTCTGCAGAAGATGTGTTGTAAGAGTTCAGATGCGCAAAGATTATTTGAAGAAATATACCAGGTCTTTTAACGATGTTATATAAACATGCCAATTTTTATGCTTTAAAAATAAAAAAAAAAGTATGGAAGGATATAAAAATTTCGGGAAGCTCAGTTTTTGATATTTTAAATGATTTAAAGAATTTGCTAGTTTATGCACCGTGCCTAAATTCCAATAATTATCAATATATTTTAAAAATAATTATGGGAAGAATTTCAAAATGTTATAAAATATTTTCTCTTAAAATACCTTAGGGATATTTTTTTTCTAATTCATTTTTTAGGAATTTAAATTTTGTTTAATATTATTTTCCAGTGAAAAATGCATCAGAATTCAAGTGATGTTGTTATGAAAGCACTGAAGAAAGAGGGGAAAAAAGTGAAGAATAACAATTACATCGCAAATATTAGTAATTCTTATTTAAAAAAAATTGTTGGAATATAATATAAATCCACGAGGAAATAATTTTCAATTTAAATTTTATTTTCTATTGATTCTATATAGGAAATAAAATGAAAATATTTCAACTTCATACTCCCCGAATAGGGGATTTTTTTATGTAAGTCAATGCTTAAATTCAGTGTTTTCATATTTTTCATCTAAAACTTAAGCACACATTTAAGTAAACGAACGTTTAAATTTACTGAGAACGATTTTTTTTGCAATTGTTTTTTATTCAAATTTAAGGACTATGTACAGATCCCAAATCATGAAAACAAATTTTATGTAAAAATCCCCATGAGTACATCTCTATTGAAATGGTGTGAGAAAAGAATTCTGCGAATGTATAATTTATATCTGGTTGGAAGAACTTTTCGAATTTGGATTGGATATCCAGTAAACCAGAAAACGGAATTTAAATGTGGATCAGGCAGAAATCCATACTTAACACACCATGTGATTTTCCCTCTTTTTTTGTTTGGACAAATCGAAGGCAGGGGATCCAAGTTTTTGTTTGCTTGAGGAATTATAAACTAGTGATCCATAGCCTGTTGGGCATGTCCCTTAAAGGGGAAAAAAAAGATGAAAACTGAGAGGCACAAAAGCGGTAAGCAAAAAAATATTTAAGAAAAAACACTATTTACACAAGCTAAAATATGGAAGAAAAGGCATTTCTTTAATACGGAAAAAAATATCACCCTTAAAAATTATGTTTTTTTGAATTTCAGGAATTATTTTGGCTTCCTTGCATATAAAAAATATGAGAAATAGGGAGGGGAGTAACAATATAATGAAATGAGGCTATTTTTTGGCTTCCTTGCATATAAAAATATGAGAAATAGGGAGGGGAGTAACCATATAATGAAAGGATGCTATTATTGTATTTATTTATTGCTATTTTCCTGAATTTTAACCATCTTGTTACGAAAAAAAATCAACATTCCCTAAGGGTCTAAAATATTGTAAAGCAGGAGGAAGGGGAAAAATATACAAACTGATACACCTACACGTGCAACTTTTTGGTCTAAAAAACTTAAATGGATGATGGATTAAAAGGATAAAGTGTCGTTGCTTTAGGCAATGTAGTATAATTTTTTTCAAGGGTGGGTTGAGAAATTAATTGTAGTATGTTAATGACAGATGTGGCAGTACATTCATATTTGTTGTAAGGGGAAAAACGCAGTACAGTATTCTTTTTTTATTTGATTATATAAGCAAAACACATTTACTACAGAGCAATGTAAATAAAATTGTTTTTATCGGAAGCATTAGCTTCTGAAATTACTAACTTTTTTGTTTCTCCTTTAATGCCTCATTGTCATTTTTTTCTCGTCTTGAGCTCTATAGTGTCTGTTTTTACTATAGAATTCACACAAGTCTGATTTAGAAACATTTTGTCTTTAGACATTTTATTTGAATCTTTTATATCAGAATACATTTAAAGGCCTTAATCATATTACAGTATATTTTATATCTTGAATCATATCAATATATGAAGCACAAATTTTCAATCCGAAGATACATTTCATTTATAATAATCCTGTACCACCATGGTATAGGTTATTAATAATTCAAATGCAAATACAGCTCTTGTGATAATGGCGAAAATTGCCAACAGTGGCGTTTGCACGGTTGGCAATTTTAATAAGATTAAAAGCAGAAATTTAAATTATGAAACCTTTCATTTCAAAGCAAAGTAATTGATAAAATTAAAATGCACATCTGAAGTTGTATAATATAAAACTAAATAATGCTAAGGAGAGAAATCTTAGATTTATACCTTCCCGATAAATATTTGACTAATTGAAAATGTAAATAGACGGAGCTAAAGTTAACTGGATCGATTCAGTAACACATTTCGAGAATTTAACATCCTCAAGGACTTGAGTTTATGTTTAACGTTTCAATTAATTCAACTGAAAACTGTACAGCAAACGCGAATCAAATAAAGAGATCCTAATTCACTAAAGATGAAATCTTTGCTTTCATCATTCCTATACAGATTCAAGCTGTCACGATTATTTTCACCCTACGTGTTCCCTAATTCCAGCAAAATATAACGCACATACCTTGAAAGCCTCGAGCGAAGACACTTGCTAATTCAAACTGGCAAGGGGAGTAATTTCATTTAAAATAACACGCAAGCATATGTCTCGTATGAATACGTCCCTCCCCCTTCGTTCACTCTTTCAGTTTGTATCGTGATATCCTTGACATTTATTGGGTGCAGTTTATTATACATTTTTCTCCACATAACTTGGGATATTGTTGAAAGTATGCACGGGCTTAGAAGTTTGTTACAAGTAAATATTTTCATCGATTTTGAATTTTTTTTTATCATTTCATTTTGTCTTCATATGTCTATGTATTTTATATTGTGTAACATATAATATCGCTGATGGATTAATTACATGGATTAATGTATGCATTATATGTACACTGACGGGGAAAAAGTCCCAACACCAAGAAAAAAATTACTGTAGAGTAATGAAATTTGTACAGTGCAATTGTCTATAGTTAACATGATTAATTGATTAAATTTTGAATATCGCAGGTTAATTTAAGCTCGAAAAAATGCATTTCAAATGTGAAATGTTGTTACATTAATATTCGGTGTAACCTCCAGAATTTTGAATGCAAGCCTACAAGCGTGCATGTGTTGTGCCATACAAGTGCCGAATGTCACTTTGTGGTATGGAGTTCCATGCTTGTTGTACTTGTTGTGTCAACACTGAGACGGCCAGTGCTGGCTGTAAATAATACGGGAGTTGTCATCCAATGATATTCCATACGTTCTCGATTTGAGATAGATCTGGTAATCTCGCAGACCAAGGTAACACGTCTACACACTGTAGAGCACGTTGAGTTACAACAGTAGGCCGCGGTAGCCGAGTGGTATAGGTATCGGATCGTGGCTTGCATGGTCACGAGTTCAATCCCGGTACCACTAAAGACCCGCCGTGTAGGGCAGCGATGCACGTTAAATCTGTCGAGAGCTGAAACGTCCTCCCGTGGGTGTGGTGTGGTAGTTAGGAGAGGAGGTGCCAGCTCAGGTTTCGTCCACGTCCCTTGACCATCGTTCAAAATTACGTGGTGCGTCACCAAAAGCCCTCGTGCAGCTGAACAGTGCGACGCTAATATTCAATCAATCAATCAATCAATCAATCAAGCGTTTCAACGGTGGTGTGAGGGCGAGTGTTATCGTGTTGGAAAACTTCTCTCTGAATGCTGTTCATGAACGACAGTACTATAGTATTTGAACTAACAGACTGACGTACAAATTTGTATTCAGTGTATTTGGGATAACCACGAGAGTGATAAGGCAGTCATAGGAAATTGCTCCCCAGATCATGACTCCAGGTGTAGGTTCCAATGTGTCTAGGCTACAGACAGTTTAGTTACAGACGTTCCTCTGACCTCCTTCTGACCAATATATGGCCATAACTGGCACCAAAGCAGAACCTTTTTTCATCAGAAAACACAACATATCTCTACTCCGTCCTCCAATGAGCTCTGGCTTGACACCACTGCTGTCGCAAATGGAAATAGCTTGGAGTCAGTGGAATACACGCTACAGGGCACCTGGCTCGGAATTGCCCTTGAGGTAACCGATTTCTAACAGTTTGTAGTGTCACTGTGGTACCAACTGCAGCTTGAATTTCTCCTCATTCGATGTACGATGCGCCACAGCCGTACGCCAAATACGACGGTTTTCCCTCTCAGTAATGCACGTGGCCGTCCGGAACCCAGTTTTCTAGAAGCAGTACCATCCCTTGACCACTGCTACCAAAAAGAGCATGCACAGCGGATACATTATGGCGAAGTCTTTTTGCAATATCACTGAAAGAAAATCCACCTTCTCGTAGCCCTATCACACAACCTCGTTCAAACTCGGCGAACTGTTGATAATGGCTTCTTCGTCTTCTTAAAGGCATTTTTGGCTAACATTAACTCAATACGTCAAATTTTACACACAAATAACGCTCAAAAACTTTACGTTACGCATTTAAAGCAACCTTAATTTGCAAGTTCTGAGTCGTGCTACTAGAGCCACACTTAAGCGTGAAATTTGAATCGGTGTCACCTTTCAGATGTATAAACACGCCTTCTAAATTTCGTTTAACACAAGTCTTTCTACGTGTTGAGATTTTTTTTCCCCCGTCAGTCTATTACATATGTATATCTATGTGTGTATGCATATGTATTGCAAGTTATTAAAAGAGGTGAAAACAGATAAGAGATTATGCTTAATATTGTTAAATCATTAATTACGTTGTGTAATTATAAATGTAAACAATATAACATATTATATTATTAATAGTATTATTTATTGAGCATGCCATTTTTCTACGTTGAACAATTTTAAAATAGTCATTCTTTTCAGATTAATTGTTCATTAGAGTAATGTAAGCTTACACATACTATAGTTAGGCTCAAGTCATTTTTCAAACTTAGTTTTTTTACAAATTATTTTGAGTTACTATGTATAAATTTTCTGTTGAAGATGAGTGTTCGGAACCCAGAAAGCAAGCTTAACCCTACTTCACCGCCCTAAGTCGGTTACAGCTTTGGAAAGCATAATAGTTTTCAATTTTGGGCGATTTACTTTAAAATATATTTACTTATATCTTCGACTGTTGTTCTTGGTTATCGATTCCATAATTCTTCTATTTGTTTTGTAGTGTAATTCATTAAATTTACCCTTATTTTATTATATATATATATATATTACACACAATTATAAATAGTAAAACATTTTTCCAAAGAACAATTATGCATATTGGGAACATATGCACACTTTTCTTCATTTTGCGACCATGGGTATTATCCTCATTTTTTAACATATTTATAAGGTCTATCGTGATTATTTTTGCCTGAATTAACTGGAGCATTAAATCAATTAAATGAAATCTAGTAATCCTGTGTCAAGCCACAGCTATTCGAATCGCGGCGTATTCATGAATTTGAATAAACGATATAAAGAGTCTATTTTTTGGGCATTTTTTAGTTTTTTTATTATTAAAAAGTTGACAGATGAACACTTCAGAAATTTCTATGTATTCGTAGAAGTGATTTATTTGGAATTTTTCTAATTTAGTCTTGGTAGTAGCTAAATACAGGTTGTTCTCCAAATATTCTTTAACATGTTAATTTTCCTCTTTGTGTTCGGGTCTTTAGAGTGGGAACAATTCAGGGGAAATCTTCAAGAAGATTAGAATGCCAGTGAAAATGGTTAAAATTAATCAGACAAAATAAATGAGTAAAACAAAAAAAATAATAGAATTTTTTTTGAATATATTAAAGTATGAAACAAGTCTTGACTTCAAAATTAGGAAAAAGTGATTAAATTTTTCTTTTGAATCTCCTAAGAAATTTGTTTAAGGGGTGTTGGAAAGCTAAAATCTTTTTTTTTTTTACTATTTGAGATGTTTACATTTTCAAATTGTATAGATTTTAACCTTTCTAAAAATACCTTACTTTAACCTCTAGGGTATTTAGAAGCCCTTAAAATGTATTTTTAAATAATCGTTGAATTTGGGCCACGCCCATTTTAATGGCAAAAATTGTAAACAAATTACTTTGTTTTTGCTTAAAAGTGTAACGACCGATATAAACCAAAACATGTATCTTTTATTTTAAATTGAGCCTTTTATTTTTTTTATTTCCTAGTCGATTAGAAGTCTCACTGTATACATTACAATCAATTTATCTCAAAATGTAAATTTTAATGTGCGATGTACCTTTTCTGAGAAACTACTGTTCACAGGTATGTAAATTTTTTATGAATTATTTATAATGATGTCTAATATATACTAAAATGAGCTTTTTGTAAAAAACTCAAAAATTTAATTTTTACAAATTTTTTAAGTAAAAAATGGGTCAAATTTCGCAATGTTTGATAAAATATGTCATAATTTATTAAAAAATTCAAAATTAGCTAAAAGCTCATTTTAGTATAATGAGAGAGGTGTACTTTAATAGTATGAAAAATTTCAAGCATGAACATAAAACAGATTTTGAGAAAAGGTACATCGAAAACAGCCAATTTAACATTGTCAGTATAGAGAAAGAGAGAGGTTTCCAACTCCCCTTAAAAATGAATTGATTAGGAAATATTCGAAAACTAAAATTCACTTATTCTCATATTTGGCTTCAAGCTCTTTTTTAAAAGAAAAATAAAAAGAGCAGTAAAAGGCTAATAAAAAAGACCATACTGAAGGATTCTTATTACTTAAGCATAAATGTAATTACTTTAAAAAAAATGGGGAAAAATAAAGATTATAATTTCGAAAAAAAGTAACACAGCTTAGAAAAAAAACATTAATGTAATATAAGACAAAAAAAGAAGTTTCAAAATAATTCTATACTGTGCAAGAATCGACAAAATTCTTTTTATTTTCTGTAAGATATCAAAGCGATAATCTCTGATGCTAGATGATAGTTTTTGTAATGCAATTAAATTTAATAAAATATTATTCCTTTTTTATTCCCCCAAAACGAGATTATCACAATTATATTTCCTTTCCGCTTTTTTTTATTTAGTTTCCAAACAGTTTGATTTCGGAAGAAAAGTTGTCAAGTGATATTTTAATTCAAAAATATTCGAAAATTTATTTCCCTAAGATAAAATAAAAATAACAGTCGATTAAATGTTCTTTGAAAGATTAAATTGGAAGAAAAACAAAACGCAAAATATATAGTTTGACATTTGCTGTTTTATTTCAAAAGAAATACACAAATTGGATCAGAATTTCTGTCAAAGCTATTTATTCGATTCTAGTAACCAACTGAATTTTATAGAAACTGAAGACTCAATTCAAACTAAGATCACCGTTCAGAATAAAGGGGGCTACTGCATATTAAATTTAACTATTTAAAAATTCTCGAATATGGGATTAAGCAAGTTTATATAGAATAAATACCATGGATAAAGATTTGTAGCCTATTTTCTTATAAATCTTTGATATCATTGACTATAGTTCTGCTTTTACCAGAATATCTCTGATATCATTCTCATTATTTGGTCTTGCCTCAAAACTAGGAGCCCTTTTAATAAATAGCTTTTGTATAATTTTAAGGTAATGTTTTTCAATCTTTCTATCTGACAGCATAGTATAATAGACTGTAGGCACATAGATAAATTTGTGTATAGTGAAATACGTTTAATTCGAAATCGCTTAAGACGAAATATCGGTTAGTACGAAATAATACCACGATCCCTACAAACTACCATGTATTTTCATGCATTTTTTTCTCTTAACACGAAACGAAAATCGCTTAAGACGAAAAGATTTCCCTTCTAGAAATGAACAAAATACGAAAAACACCAGTTGAAAAAGTTTCTGCATTATTGGACTATCCTTCTGTATCATCGGAAGAATTCGTTGCAGTAGATGATAATGTGTGTACAGCCCCAATTATGGCAGACAAAGACATTTTTGAGTTTGTTCAAAGCTCAATAAATATCATTGAAGCAGGTTCCAGAAAAGAAAAGGAAATGAATAATACAGCTCTTGTCCCCTCGACATCCGAAATGAGATGAAATGAATACTAATAAAAAATGGATGACATCAAACAATTTGATGCAAAACAAAAAAAGGAAATGCAAAGAAAAGTGTCAGATTATTTTCCTCTCTCTCTCTATTAAACTCTATAAATCTTTTGTTTTTTTAAAAACATGACCATTTTATTTTAAATTTCATTAAGTTGTGAATGTTTTTATTTCATTGATTTTTTTATTAAATACATGCTCGTATATATACATCTATGTAAATAAAAGGAACTTGAATAAACTTAATTTTGTTGAATATATGTTTTTTTTTCCTTTTACACAAAAAAATCCTTTAACACAAAAAAATATTTCAGTCCCCTCAGTTTCGTCTTAAACAATTTTCGCTTTATATCTGCAGTACACTAAAATTTTTAAGGTCAATTATATTTTCCTTTGAATTGTTTATAGGAACAAGCAGATAGAGAATTGATGTAGATGGAAAAGAAAGCAAAGCAGTTTATTATAATTCGCAAAAAAATAGTACTAATTAAAATTTAAAATCCGAATTCAATAAGAATAATTAAATGTTTGCTTACTATGGCTTAACATTTATTTTATATAAAAGCTTGTTGTTTATCTTTTTGCAAAATTAAATTTTGGACAGAGACGTTCTGTTAAATCTTCTTTCAATGATTCCAGGCGGATAAATTTATATTTCTAATATTATTATTGTTAAAAAACTGTCTTCATACACACAAATACGGCATTGAAAATATAAAATATTTCTATTGTAGTTTTGTTGTAATATTTTGACATTAATTCTTCGGAAATAACAAAAAATCATGTATTATTAAAAATTTAAAAAATATATAATCTTTTATATGCACATTTTAAATTGCTCAATTTTTATTTTTTAGCATTTCTCTTCTAGAGTTATTTTTTAAAGATATTTGGCAAATTGAAAATTTTGAGAACTATAAACTAATTATTAGTTTAATAAAAACAAATAATATAGAAGAGAATGAAAATTAACTTGTTAATTTTTGAATATACATACAAAACTTCTCGAAACATTTTGACACCAAATCTGTAAATAATGCGAAAAGTTTTTTTAAATTATACATAATTTGCAGATTACCCGGACCATAAAATTGTCTACATACTTAAAGTTAATCAATATAACTGAATAATTGATAAACTTATAAAGAAGGGTGGAATCTTATGACTGTAGTGCAACAATGGTTAATAAAAAAAAATCAAAACATTTATAATGTGCAGACAGAGCAGTTAAAGAGTGATAGTAAAAAGAGAGAGAGAGAGAGAGAATCAAATGTTATATGAAGAAAATATAGAGTTCTGAAAAACTAGCGAATTGACTTTCCCAATGACATATTCAAGACATCAGTTTCCATAATTTCTGTTTCATTCATGAGACTGTACTATGATATCTAAGTTTTGAGAAAATACTGGGAATCCTACAAGATTTAAACCGTTATTGATCCTTTACTGCATCTAAATGCAGTATATTAGTTTTCCAATGGAAAACGTAGCTTGATATGGACTTTGGTAAAACTTTTTCGGAAACTCAATGATGGATATTGATTCAATATAGACTTTTGGAGTAGTAATGATCCACTTAAGAGAGCCAAAGAGTTTCGATTTTAATGATAAGACTACATTAAAGATCATCGGATGAAATAATGGGAATGTAGCACGCTACGTATAATGAGATTCTCTGAAGTCTTCAAGTATTCTTGGTTACGAAAATAAGCTTTGAGAGTTAAATTATGCCTCTGAGGTATTACAGTAATCTGATTGGGATCGAGTATAATGAGGTCTATCGTTAATTTGCCTAGAATTCATAACTTTTTTTTTGTTTACAAAAAAAATAATAACATGTGTCCAATATCTGTATGTTTCAGAAAAAAAATTAATATAATTTTTTAATGAACTAAAAAAAACATGCCAAATGGTTACATTATGAAACTCATTAATTCATTAAAACTCAAACCGTGCCAAATGGAATAAACATTTTTGCAAATCTTTCTAGGATGAAAGAACGAACATGTGAGTAACTGATATTATGGTTTGTTAGCATTCAATATTTTTATTTTATTCTATGTTTGTGTGTGATTATTTCCCTAAAAACATGTAAATGATACTTAACAAAACAGTTATTCTCTTTAAGGCACAACGGTGCTGAATACTTAAAGCATTTCATCTGCTTGAAACTTTTGTAAGATTCCTTTTCATATCTCTGTTTTAAGTTTAAATGTTCAGGCCAGTGATCAATCTTGTTGTACCTAACGTCAAAGTTGGTGGATCCCCACTCTTTGTCCTTATTTCCCCGTAGGAGCACAGTGTCTCAGATAAATTATCTCTGAAATTATACAGCATGATACATTTGTTTCTTGCTCCTGTAACTTTATATTTACGCTTGTGCAAGGTCCAAGAATCTATAACCGTGAATTCTAAGAGATGGTAAAATAATTGAAAAGATCACTTTCTTGATCTTGTTATTATTGATTCCGTTAAAGTAGGTTATCTAAAAGATCCACAGCACCATTTTCCACAGATCCACAACCGTTTTATACGTGTTTATTACATAAGGCAGTGTTTCTCAAACTTTCAATACTGACGACCCAATTTTCAATCATAATTTTTGTCGCCCCCCCCCCCTGTACAACAATAATGTATTTATTTCAATAAAAATGCACTTTGAGAGAGAGACGCTAAAGTTACAATACGATCTTACTTATAAACCGTACAAATTAATACGATAAGTATATTAAATTTTGTATATGTAACTTTTAAGTAATATATATATATTTTAAGAAAATTACTTAAAATATATATATTACTTATTATTAAGTTAATTTTTCTTTCTCTAATTTTTAAATTGGAACAGATCGCAAAATGATATATTTAATTAATGATTTATTTCTCCTTCAGCATTCATTTCTCAAAGTACAAATGTCATTAGAAAAATAGTCTAGTCTATGTTGCTCGCTATCATTTTCATCACATTTGGCATTATAGGGTACGTTTGCGTTAGTCTGGGCAATCTATCGGACGTCTGCGCAAAACATGTAAAAATGCTTTTCCTCGTACAATTCCAGTCAGTTTTGGTCGACTCGATACTTCTATAGCTACCGAATCTAGCTTGTGAATGAATGTTTTTTTAAATTTACGCATTAATTGTAATTCACGGTAATTAAGTATTTACGGCAGTAGATTAAAACAAAATCATACATACATTTTTAAGTCATAAGCAAACATTCCACGATAATGAAGGATCAACAAGTACACAGACGAGCATGGTTCCGTAAATTAATTCAAGGCAATAAATATTCCCAAAAATACTTAAATTTGGATTTACCACCAATGAAGTAAATGATAGGAAAAAAAGCCCCAGCTGGTTATGTGTCAAAACTGACAAATCTGAAGAACAACATGAGAAAGTTGTTTCTAAAACCATGTAAAATCGTTTAACTATGTTGGCAAAGAATTTCAAAAAGTATTTTCTAGATGAGGACAACTTGGTAGCAAGTTACGAGTGGATTAGGGATCTATTTCAAGATACTCCAGAAGGACTCTCAACTTCTGAAGAAGATATTTCCAAACATTTCACATCCAGTGAAAACTTAAAAGGCAATTTTGTAATAAATCGATCTTTGAATTTTGGGTAAAGGTGGATGATGAAATTCTCTGTACTGAAAACAAAAGCACTTCGTATACTATTACCATTTTCAACATCCTACCTTTGTTAAACCGGATTTTCTGCGGTGGCTGATTTGAAGACAAAATATAGATCTCAGCTAAATGTAGAAAAATAGACTCAGAGTGTCAATTTCTGATATTAAACCTTCCTTTGAAAAACTTTGCTCTACAAGACAAGCCCATGAAAGTCCATAATAATTATCAAACTTGTTCTTAATTTAGTATTAAGAAATTATTTATAAAATACCTTCTTCAGTACTGATACATTAAACGTATACTGGCTGAAACACCAGATCTTCGCCCGAGTTCATTTTTTAAAAAATAAAACATTATTATTGATATAATAGCTGAACTGCAAGGAGAGTAAAACTGCGTGCACGACATTGTATAAAAAATGTAAAATGATTTTTTTTAGATAAATGCTATAATTGTAAATAACTGTTTAAAAGAACTGTAATTGTAAGCCTCACAGAATTAGCATTTAAAATTAATGTTAAATAATGAAAAAGAATATAAAATTCCGATGAAAAATAATTGTGTTACTTTTTAACATTTAAAGCGAGAAAACTTAAAAATGTTTTAACCCGGGAGCAGGCGCGCACTTGATACTAACGCTAATGGTAGTGCGGGAGGACTCAGTCACCCAAATCATTTGTTTATAATTATTTTTACTGTACACGATAAAAATCGGGATTCCAGTGAATAATTTAATTAAGAGAAAGTATACTTACCGGCTTTCAAGGACTATTCAATTTTTCTTTGATGATTTGAGAAAAAATCCAATAAAACACTGAACTAAAATGATTCAAAAGTTCAAGACCATAATAATGGACGCAAATCAGAGACACTTTCATTAATACTACAGAAATGTTATTTTCTGGCAAAGCTGTCATATTTTGTTCCAAGTTATTGTAGTTTTAATGAGCTTTCCTGATCGAGAGAGAGTGAGTGAATATTAACGTCGCACTGTTCAGCTACACGAGGGCTTTTGGCGACGATCTCGTAATTTTGAACAATGGTTCACGAGGATGATACTTGAGCTGACCTCTTTTAACTACCACACCACTCCAACAAGAGGACGTTTGAGCTCTGGGTAGATTTAACGTGCATCTCTCTCCTACACGGCGGATCTTTAGTGGTACTGGGATCGAACTCGTGACTCCTTTGGTAATCAACAAATAGCATGTTGAACTTTTTCTTTCTTGTGTCTTTTTGACAAGTTGAACTGAACCTTGTGGTACACTTATGGCTTCATATTTTAAGTTGATGGAGTTCTTTAGGAAGCATTTGAAAATTTTCTTTTCGTTTCATGTTCATGGCGTTTCTCAATCATGAATAATATGTATTTTTTCAGCAGGTTTTTCTTTTGTTTGATCAGTTCCAACTTCCCTCAATAGAGATCACAGATGTCCCGCGCCACCGCTCCCGGTTTAAAAATGTATTCAGAAAAAAATACGAATGATCTAAATAACCATACCAGTAAGTTTGAAGGTCAATCAAATGATTAACAAATGTATTATGCAGCCTGGCTGAAAAGTGAATAATGTCTTCCTTTTCTTTTTTTACAACTAATGTACAGTATTTCAATAATAATTACAGTGATTAATTGTTTATCTTAGAATTTTCTGGGTTTCGTTTTTCTTTTAACGAGTAATATTTTATGTTAAAACGTAATAAAAAATCTCTCATTGAGGAAATACAGCAAATTAAACAAAAATGTTTTTTTCTTTAATTTGGTTTTGGAATCTAAGATAGCTATTTGATGACGGAAAAACGCCAGATGGCAAACATAAATTATATCAGTGTTGTTGTGTATTTTTTCTATTATGGAAGAAAGTATTTTGTTCTACTTCTCTTTCCGGTTATTTTTTTAAAAAAAAAATCTTGAAATTTTTTATATGCTCGCGCCCCCCAGGGGGGCACGCCCCACACTTTGAGAAACACTGACATAAGGGCAAGTAACAAATATTTTACATTTTCCTTTACGCGCGATCACATCTTTTTATGTCACAAAATTCATGCCTGAAATGTGGTTAATATCAAGACACACTTATTATCTTTTACCATCCCATATTAGATATTTAAATTCCTTTTACATTGGAAACAAATTCCTTAATGTAGTTCTTGGTTTAAATTTTATTTCAGTCACAGATAGTATTTTACAGTTTAGAATCCGATGCTATTTCGTTTTCGAGCTCAAAGGTATAATGTTCCTTTTTTTAAATGTCATTAAATTTGACTTAAGTGTGGCAGTCAATGAGAGTTTATGACTATCATGTTCAGCTATTAAACGAGTTAAACCTCACTACAACATTATGACTTACTACGATATCTGTTTTATTGGAAAGACGTTTCACATACAGGTTACTTTGTGCTCCAGGGAAAATTCTTCCGTTGACCTTATGTGGAAGTTTAAATAGTGGGATGACAGCTCAAGTGAATTCCTCATCACTCGACCGAGTTTAAAAAGTATTCTACATTTATGTAGCATACTCTGCATGAGCTTTGCATGTAGCTTTAAAATGGGATTTTAATAAACAATCAATAAACCAATGTAAATTTCTAAATAGCAAGAGCATTCGACTTCTTTATTTCCATATTTTTGCCAAATGGAAACAAGAGTAGGTATAAAACAATCCCCAAGCGACACAAAATTTATATTATAACAATTCCATAAGAAATTAAAATTTTTACCAATACATAATTTTCTGCCATAACAAAACATATTTTGTTATTTTTAACGTTAGAACTATGCATACAGCAGCAACCTTGACATTTTTTAAAGTTGCCAGTTTAAACCTAATTTTAGAACCACTTCTGCCTTCTACTGGGTTTCTGTACGATTTTTCATTAAAAGCAAATGGATTTCTAAACACGCAACGGTGTTTTTTTGAAAGGTCACGCGAAACTTATAATTGGAAATAAAAAGTGCGTAGCCAAATGGCTACACGATTCACTGATGAAATGTTTCATTGTTGGTAACTTCATAACGATAGTTACATACATTGCTGTCCAAAAATTAAAAAACAAAGATACATTCGTGAATTTTTCTTGAACTCTGAGTCGCTTTAACTGGAAATTAAGCACAACAATGAAAAGTTACATTTCTTAAATTATAAACTCCCAATTCGATCTCCCTAATTCATTTTATTCAAATTATAAAAACCGACGAGGCAGTTATTTCAAACATTAATACGTGAGATTTTAGTTTTGTCCATGTTTCTCTGAGGGGTTACCATGATTTTTGAAACTTTTGCAAACAATGAACTAAAGGCAACATTTGGATGATGGAGAGCAATTGGGATATTGGAGATAGGTCAATCCTCACAGAAGATAATTACTGACTCAATGTGTCCTGAAATGGGGTTTTCAGATTAAGGAAGTAGTTCCAGGACACTGGAACAATATACAAAAGATCAGTCGCAGGGCACCCAAGAGTCAGGATGAACGTTACTTGTCTTTAATTGAAAGGCGAATAAGAGGGATTATAGCTACTCAACTCGCTAGAGTTACCTCAGCTGCTTCTGGTACCTACGTTTCGAGCTGAACTATTTGCTCAAGGCAGGCTTATTTAACAGAAATCCGATGGTCTACCTCTCCCTCCGGGTCACGGGAGAACCCTCCTGACATGTTGCAGATTACATTATTTTAGGACATGGGAGCAGTGGGCTCATGCTGTTTTCACCTTTGAGTCGAGATTCAATTTGAACACTGATTTTCAACATGTTAAAATATGGAAAGAACTAAAGACTGATCCGTTTCTCGAATAACATAGAAAGGAATATGACTTTTATGATGGTGGTAGTATTATGGTCTGGGAGGGCGTGATGTGTTGGATGCGTGCACAGAGTTGCACGTCTCTTAAGGAGGAGCCTTGACTATATATACTGAGGTATAAGAATGAAATCTTAAGAGTCCTGTGTAAGGTTTTTCAGAGAGACTGTTAGAACCCTGTTCATTTTCATAGATGAATATGCTCATCCCCCTAGGCTTCGCTTGTAAACGAATAACTCGAGACTGGAGATATTCAGGGGATGGTGTGGCCAGTCAGCTCTCCAGACCTGAAACCCATTCAGAATGTTTAAGATCCTCTTGGAATAGTAATCGCAGCTTACCAGCTTCTTCTCAAAACACGCTCAAGTCAAAGAAGTGTCTTGGTAAAGGAATGGTATTTATTGCTCCTCAACAGCATAAACAGCCTCGTAAGCTGCATGAGAGCTGTATTGTTGATAGAGTCCATCATGCCTCATACCAAACCGTCTTCAACTACCATCTTGCTACATAATTTTTGATTTTATCAGGCTTTCATGAGCATGAAGGAGCACCATTATTTTTTACTACCTACTTTTTAATAATAAATTTAAATGGTTTCATACCAAATTGGGTATGAGTTCATTCAGTAGTTTTTGAAAAACCCACGAAAATTTGTTTAACTTTACACACCAGTGTAGTTTATCAATTTCAAGGAATATCAGCATGTTTATGTACATCGTTGTTAAACACAACAAACAGAATTTTGTGTTTTCAAAAATAAATAAATAAATAAGTATTTTGATTCACAAGTAGTTTGTTTATTTATCTAAACTTTAGGTATTTAATACTTTTCGAATGTTCTGAAAATATAATTTTGATCTTTCATTAATCGTAATGCAATCATAAACGAAATGTCAAACAAATCAACAAACAAATCAAATGACAAACAAATCAAATTTACTTTATTTTACTCTGAAAGTTCAAATTTTTTTAAGACAAAATCGTTTGAGTTTTTACGTTTATTTTCGTCTTGGTAGAAAATCATAAGATAATAAAAATTAAATCAATTTTAAATATTCTTCCTTCCCATTTTTCTACTCAAATGGATGTTTGAATGCGTTTAAACTCTCATTCGTGAATGATTCTAGATACCTGCAGTATATTCAGCAAAACATTAGCAAACCAATTGTTAATAAAAATATTTTATGTGCAATTTTTCTTTCTTTATCTTTTATCTTAGAACTCATGCCTAATCTCTTCTAATGTCTTATAGATAAAGTTTAGAACTAAATAAATATAATATGCAAAAGTTTATTAAAATATTTATGCATTAATTATTACAATATCGCGACGTATACATGTAATATTATGATATATTAATTTAATCATTACATCAATTACTTTACTAACAATCACTTTATTTCTTTCCATGCTCTCTATTTTTTTCCAAGTTCTGACTAGGTTAAGCTTAATTATTATTACTAACACCACTATAAAAAAATACAAATTATTTTAAATTGAAATCTTTTTTACGAAGACTTCTAGAGCATATAATCTAGAGCTTCCTGGAATATAATCAACCTTTAAAAGAATCCTCTGAGTCAATAATCATCTGTTACTTTTCCCAGAAATGAAACTCGCGATACCCTTCATTTCTCTCTGTGAGGAAGTTGAGCCATTGATTTCATTGTTACTGCTTCGTCCGAAAATCTCTGAAAAAGAAACTTTGTAACAAAAAAATAGCGTTTAACAGCATTGTAAAAGTAATTTATTCACAGAAAAATTTTCTATATTAGAAATTTATTCACACTCTTGCTTTCACTTAGCGTTAGTTTCTACGATGTGGCAAAATACTAAGGTTGTTTTCTAAGTAAAGAATTTAACACAACAAGAAAAGAGTTTCCCTTTGATATTGAAATATATATAAATAATTTTTTCTTAATTTATTTCTTGGAAAATGTAAGACTCAAAAGCATTTTTGGGAATATTTACTCTAATTGATAAAATGGTAATCTTGAAATTATTACTGTAGAATAGTAGTTTTTATATTAAGATCAATGTAGTTTTAATTGAATACAATAAAATCTTTTAAATCGCATTTGCGTAAGCATCTGAAGGTAATGGATTTCGTAATCAATAGCTCCGATCAAATAATAGAGTGGAGTTGATTTCTCATTTTTTAAAACAGGCGATTTGGAAAAAAATAAGTAGAAATGCACAACGGGTTTTTTACGGTATTTATATCTGGGTATATGGGCTGCTTGCGGCCCCCAATCCCATATCTGGTGGTGAATTCGATGTTGAACGAAGTTTTCATTTTCATGCTGGATATGGTGCTTCCTTATTGGTCGAGCCAATCGTTGGGTTAATTTTCATGGATGTAACAAAAGTTCAAGTAGGAGAGGTGAAAGGCTGCTCTCTCATTAGTGTATGGCAGGTGATGACAGTTACTCTCATTGGCTGCCCGAGGGGTCATAGTAATTGAAATAAATAGAAAGGGGTGGGACTTGCCCAGTAGAGAAAGCCAACATGAACATTTTTTAGAGTTATATATAAAAAATAGTGATTAGGTGTGCAATATATATACACTGCTCAAAACAATTAGGGGAGCACATGATTTTAACAAAACTAAGCGAAGATGTATACCAATAAGTAACATAAAATGAATTATCCATAATGTAAAGCCTACCAGGAAACCGAAGAAGAAAACTTTATATGCAAATCAAAGTTCATGACGTCAAAAACCAGAAAAAGGAGTTAAGGGCAGAAATCGGGATGTTGCAGAAACGTCTGTTTTATTGCCGTAACTGTGAAATTCGATTGCGCAGTATTTTTTTTTGAGACAAGGTTACTTGAGAATGTCTCAACAACGTGATTTACCTGAATCCATGGCATGGCGTGTTATAGGCAGACTGGAATCGGGGCAAACACAACGTGGTGTCGCGGACGCTGTTGGAGTCGCCAGAAGTGTTGTTGCAAGGCTGTGGAATCGATTACAAGAAACAGGAAATGTTAGACGTCGACCAGGGGCAGGTTGGCCACGCGCCACTACATCAACTGATGACCGGTATATACAGTTAACAGCCCGTCGAAACAGAACAGAGAATGCTACGCAGCTGCAAAGACAGTTGCTCTTGGCAACAGGACGAAGGGTGTCCAGCCAAACAGTACGTAATCGGCTTCATGAGGGAGGGATCTATGAACGTAGGCCAATGGTCTGCATTCCGTTGACCCCACGCCCCCGTGCGGCCCGAAGAAGATGGGCTGCTGAACATCGATTGGGAGCAACATGATTGGAGCCAAGTGCTGTTTACAGACGAGTCCCTATTCAGTCTAGAATGTGACACCCGATGTGTTCTTGTATGGAGGGACAGGGGCACTCGAAATAACCCCGCATTCGTCCGTGAAAGGTCACAATACAGAAGAGCTGGTTGGATGGTATGGGGTGGAATCAGCATAGGCGGACGTACGGACCTGCATATCATTCGGAATGGCACTTTGACTGGACGAAGGTATGCAGACGAGATACTTCGACCTCATGTCATCCCTTACGCTGGAGCCATTGGAGATTCCTTTGTTTTCCAGGATGATAATGCCCGACCGCATAGAGCTCGTCTGGTGGAGAACATGCTTGAAGCTGAAACAATACAGCGTATGGAATTTCCAGCGTGCTCTCCTGACCTGAATCCAATCGAGCATGTTTGGGACATGCTCTGACGACGCATTGCTGCGCGACCAAGGCCGCCTGCTACTGTCCGAGACTTGGAGATTGCACTTCTTGAGGAGTTGTACAGTATTCCCCAAAGTCTGATCGATAACTTCATCGCATCCATGGCAAACAGGTGTGCAGCAGTCTTAGCTGTTCGAGGAGACCACACGCCCTATTAAAACTCATGCATCATGTCTAAACAGTACCTTTTTTTTATCGTTTACATGTAACCAAATTGTTGCCCTAAATCATCTTTTCATGTTTTTTCCATATTTTCAAAGAATTAAAGCTTAATTCCAAATTTTTTTACGCCATTTTTCTGTATTGCGCATTGATACGCGTGTACCATGCATTGCATGCCAATACGTGGCTGTCTCACACGGTTTTCTTCACTTTTTTGCTTGCTCCCCTAATTGTTTTGAGCAGTATATATAAAAATTGCACAAGAAATTAATAATTAAGGGGGATTATAAGAGTCAAGAAGTATTCTTCTTGGTCTTTTAGAGTTGATATTAGGTAAAAATGCACAAACGCTTATCATTCCACTTAATACGTAAATATTTAGTTTGAATCAATGTCATTGTAAATCTATCCGAAGTTATTGGCAATAGATATCACATTCCTAAAACAGCTTCGAGCGAGAAGGATGACATTAATCAAAGAATAAATGTAAAAAAAAGTTAATATTCAAATAAGAACAGGATAATGCTAGCGTTCTTTTTGAAAGGAAATAAAAATAAACTAAATAAAATAAAAAACAACTTTATATATTCGTCTTTAAATGAACTATTTCCGGTAGAAAGTATTAAAATGCAGTGAAATTATTTATTATTAAATAATTTATTATCAATTATGAAAACATACAGTGTTATATGTATCCTGTTGCATATAGGTTACATCACAATATAAAAGAGAAATGATCTCCTACGCAACAATCCTAGTAAGAAGTAAAATAAAAACACTTGCCCATAATAATGAAATATTTTAGCATTTAAAATCTAATAATTCAATCACTTTGCCTTAAAAATAATTTGAATAAAATTCAGCAAATATTCCAAGAATATTTTTTAAAAAATTTAGTGTAAAATAAAATATCTGGTGCACGATTGAAGTAACGTTATGTACTTTTGCAACCGGATGCAACTACATTAAAAAGTATTACTTCCTTCCTAAAATTCAGTCGGTGCAATTTGATTATGTACATGAATTATGTATAAAGTAGATGCTTGGTTAGCGATGTTTCAAAATTCTAAGCAAATTTGAGTGCCTTCCAAATATTTCCGCAGAAATCCCCGTCAATTATTTATTTTGTAAATTTGTACACAAATCTTTCTACAAATACTCTTACAAGAGTAAACTTAAAGCTGCACAGACATTTTCTCAACATAAATTTTACAAACTAGAAGACTTTTGAGGAGGAAACTTGGATATTTGCCTCATTAAAATTTATTTACTCCGAAAATTTGTGATCCTAATCACTGCACAATTTAACCTTTACCCCATCACTTTGTTATTAAAGATAAATATTCAACATTCATAAATTGAGAGATAATTTGTTGTACTAAAATTTAAATATTCCTATAAGTTTTGAAACGTGGGAGTAATTTTCTGTTAACAACTACCGACTTTATTCGAATCTATAATCAGCATTATTTCCCCAATATCAATGTCACTGAAAACAAGGCTCGGCTTAGAATTGAATAGGAAAAAATTCGTTTGGATGGAGGAAATTGAACATGATACTCTGTTGGTTAGAGCAATATATGGCTCCTGTATGTATTTAAAAAAATTTTAATATTGAAAAAATAAATTAATTATTCCCTTCTTATTGGTTCTAATTTTAATTTTTTTTCAACTTTTCTAAATATCAGATATCGATAAACCTTTTTACGTTATTTATTTTTTTACAAAAAATCATTGGTAATTTGGGAAGTGGCTTAGATTCGAATAAATACGGTAAACTAAAACAGGAATAGACTGAAATAAATATAGGTATTCGCTAATTAATTTTTAAATAAAAGTTTCATTGAATTATAATAATTCTATATCATAGATAAATTTAAGGCTTTAACTAATTGCTGAATTCACTAATAATAAAATGTTTACTTGTGAGGTTAAAATTCATCGCAAAGAGAATGATCAGATTAATCATTAGCGATAATTATTTTCATATAATTGTATTATAAAACAGCAAGGAATTTATTGCAATTACTTTCATTATAAATTAAATTACATCTTTTTTACTGTACAGTAAAATAAAACTGTGTATACTACTTTTCGTAGAGTTTTAATGAAACATATAAAGAAATAAGATAGTAATGATGTAACACATTTCTTTATTCTACCACTTTAAAAAAACAACATCAGAGTTATCTAGCTGTCTAACTTCGCTTGGGATTATAAGAACTACTAATTGATACATTTAAATCGACGTATTATAGAATATTAAGGAAATTCAAGGAAGAAAGTAGTTCTCAGGTAGTCTTAATTCACTTAACTCTGATTTAAGGTATCCGACTACTTGCGATAACTCTTTTTTTAAAAAAATGCAGGTATGGGGATTTTTTTTTGTGGTTTTTAGATTTGCTTAGTACCTTAAAAGAAAAATATGCTAAAATTAAGAAGATAAAAAGAAATTATTATTACTAAATTGCGAAAAAATGGGTAAAAATTGACAAACAATTACATAAACGGGGCCCACTCTGTACCAAAAGTTTATGTACAAATTTTCAATTCTGATGTGTTGCTATGTTTTCATTGTTGAAATGACCTTCAGGAAAAGAGATTTTAATTTTTACAAAAACTAGAGCACTTTATCTTAGTTAATAAATAAAATTGCAAAAAAAAAAAACAGCGATTATATTCACATAAGAAACTGTAAATTTTGTAATAAAACAGTGATTGACAAATCTGAAGGTTAAAACACTTCTACTATTATACAGAGCATACACAAAAAATTCCAGTTACATATTTTCAAAACTTTTTGAGCAAACGCTGTCCCCGTTTGAGAATTTTCAAAAAAATACATTTCACGTAAAACGCATTTTAAAGTAGGACATCTTGCGTAAAGTAATGGCATATGCTTTAATTAAAACACTTGTGGTTTTTGTTCTAGTGAACGGAAAATATTTTTTTAAAGCTTATAAGATGACTTATAAAATAAAATATAAAAGATTTGTCAATTTTTGGCAAAATTCACACTTTTAGGGTAGTTGGATATCTTAAAATGATTTAGTTCGTCTTCATAGGTGACAACGATGATTGCTGTGAACTCGTACCCGGCGTTGTATCTACCGAGTCATAGATTCGAGTCCTGATTTTACTAAAGACCTTCCGTGGAGGTGTGTTTTATGGAGGGGTGTTACATCTATCGAAAATCAAATGACTCGTGATGGTTAGGTATGGAGTTTGGAGTGAGTGTTAGAGCTCAAGTGCCATCCTCCTCACTTGACTAGGGTTCAGAATTATACGAGGTCCGTCACTAATTGTCCTCATGTAGCTTCAGAGTACGACATTGAGAAACAATAAATCTCCTCGAATTGTTTATGGGATTCATATAACAATAATTAAACAAATCAATTCATGGTTCTTAAACGATATTAACCAACACATCCAACTCTCTCCCTCCTGCAATAAAAAAATAACATTTCTTCATATACCTTAAGACTATCTTCGGCTAATGTTAAAGAATAAGAGCCAAATTCGGAATATTTTTTTAGATATAAAAATACTAAACCATTAAATACTGTATTCTGGCTGCACTATCCTGTAGAGAATCACTTATTTTATCATACTACTCATTTTTATGCGAGTTGACACATTTTTTCTTTTATAAAATGTGTTTTGCATTTTTTTTTCTATACCGTAATACTAAATGAACTATCCTTTCACATGTGAAAAGGAAAACCTAATCATTTATGAAATATTTTGAAATTTATAAACACTATATTATTAACAAATGCATGAGCTACAATGTCACAAATTTTTAAGAAAATTGAGAGGCAATTTTTTCTGTCCGAAAATGTGCTCCGCGTCAAGTTCACGCTCTCGTACATATGGCGAAAACAGCCTTAAGAATGGATATTTGCCTTTTATTATAAGAATTAAAAGCCCAGTGGCTGAGTGGTAGCGTATCGCGCTTCCACGCCCCTGGTCCGGGGTTCAAATCCTAGGCTGGGCTATGTCGACTCAGCCTTTCATACCTTCAGTGGGTCGATGAGGGCCAAGCTTGCTTGGGAACTAAACAAACACTGGGGGTTTCGCATCAGCCTGACTACCTGACCGAAACATTTGTTCATGCACCTCAGCGCCCAAGGTCACGAAAACTGAGATGAGCACAGTAGGTCATGGGTCGTTGCACCACTGAGTTTAGTTCATAAGGATTAAATGTGTTTATTGAGTTTTCATCGTAGTCAAATATCAAAAAACGCATAGCTTTATTAGAAGAAATACTTTAAAAATCGGTATGTTGTCCGATTTTAACTCAACCGACATTGGTCCTATATGTCACGTAATAGTACAAGTAATAACTCAACTGAAACTCAGTGGCGCAACAGCCCATGAGGGCCAGGACCTACTGTGCCCATCCCAGTATACGTGACCCTTGGACGCTGAGGTGCATGAGCAGATGTGCCGATCAGGTGGTCAGTCTGAAGCGAGACCCCCAGTGTTTAAGTCCCCAAGCAAGCTTGGTACTCATTTATCGACCCACTGCAGTAGGGATGAAAGGCTGATTCAACCTTGCCCAGCCCTGGGAATAGAACCCACACCTGTGGTGTGGAAGCGCGATACGTTTCCACTCGACCACTGGGCCTCTAATACAAGTAATAGCAAAACATTAAATCTCTGCTCATGCCTTCAAAAATAATACATTTAGCTTACAGTATTATTTTAGAAAACGTGATGGTAGCCAAAATATCATCTTTATTAACTAACCATGGATCAGAATGATAAGGCCAGTTAACACACAATGATCAAATGTCCAGTTCTGATACAAAATTAGTCACATTTAATTAAACATGTGATAATTAAATCACTAAATATTTTACTCTGCAATTTTGTAACATAACTGTAACGCAGTGTTATTACATTCTTGTTTAATTCGGCAATATAAAAACATCCTAAGTAATGATAGTTGACTTTTACTATTTTATATTAGAATGCGACAACCGCCGGGAATTTACTTTTTTTGTGTGTTTTTTGATAATTTAGCTTTCAATAGAGATAGTGTAGTTCAACTTGTGTCGGTTTTTCTTAGGTTTTAATTTAAAAATCAATAGCACGGAGAGTTAAAATACAGTATAATGAAACTTAGAGATAATTTTAAAACCTGAAAATTAATTGGTTTTCCTAATGGTATAATAATGAAGAAAATATTTAAAATAATCAGTACAAGTTGCGAGAGAAAATCGAAGACGGGACCAATGGGGAAAACGCGAGAAAGAAAATTCAGTGTGAGATGTTTTGGAAAGAATTTTCCAATTAATTCCTGCTTTTTGGTTTTTCTTTGGTGTGTGAATTGAATAAAAATAACTGGTAATATTTTCCTAATTTAATTTGAAGGAAGTTCATAAAAGTATCGAAATTCTGCAATGAAAAATCTTCTATTTAATAACGGAAAAGTAGCTGTACTTTTCTTGCACATTAATGATTTATAATTAATTTTTCATACATATACTAAATATATCATAGTGAAATATGAAGACACTTAGTAAATATGTAATAAAGCTATTGTAAATTGATTTGCTGCTCTCGGAAATATATAGTGGTGGCCAAAATTGTAGACACTTTTAGGAAATTTTTATACTTTTTAAATTTGTATGCTTATAGAAAATTTTGCGTTTCACAAAATGCATAATTGTATATATCATTTGAAGCACAATTTAATACTGAATTCAATACAAACGAATAATACATAAACTTTTTTAAAGTCAATTTTTACTTAGGTCAACAAAGAAAAAATTTATTCTAGTTACTTTTAATTCGATAATTAAAATTAATAAAAATATTTATATACATTTGACAGAATCACAGCATTAAGTGACAAGATAGAAAGCGATTTTCTTTGCAATTTTTCATTTTCCTTTCTATATAGGGTGTTGGAATTTTATTTTCGTTTCATACTATTTATTCAATCGTAAATCACATTCTCAGAAATTAGGCCATTCTAGGTAGGATTCGAACTCACGAACTATGGATTAGAAATCCATTGCACTACAGGGACACAACGAGCGATTTTCCTTTTTATATATGGTTTTGGATTATTATTTTTGTGTTTGTTACTATTTATTCATTAAGTTTAACTAATGAGAATTAATGTTTGAAAAAACTGTATTAACATCAAGTGTCACCCACCACAAATTTTAAAAAATGTATTCGAATTTGAATGGAGGAATAGAAAGTATTTTATTAAAGATTGAAAATTTGAACAAGATATATATATATATATATATATATATATATATATATATATATATATATATAATATACATTTCAGCCATTCACATGCTTTGAATCTGCATTAGGGTCCAGAATCTGGCAATAACTTATTTATTGCACTCAGATTTAGCACGGGCTTTGCATTTTTAAGTGCAATTTTTAGGTAAGTTACCTCTATCTTGTAATGAATTTAGATATTCTTATCCATTACTTTCAATAGCTTTTTGCTCAGTATTATTTACATAAAGAAGGAAGGTTGGCTGGCCAAAAAACATGTTCAACCCCACTTTTATATAAATTATTTTATATGTTATCTGTTCTAAGTCAGCAATGTTTATAATGTTGCAGCATCCATTTTATAATTTTTAATCTCGGTTGCTCATGTGTCCTTCAATGTGTGATTTTCCTGCTGTCTATGTGTTTTTTTAATGTGATTGATGGATGTTTATCGCTTGTTTGTGTAGAGAATTAGACTATATATAAGGAGATTATGAACTAATAGTAGGAATCGTAATACGAAATTCAATTATTTACAATACAAAAAGAATTAATCTGCACTAATTACCAATATATATTAGATACTGATGATAGCAGTCATTTGTCAGTACTTAATAGGGTAACTCTTATTTTTTATTACAGCTTCACATCGATGTTTCATTGAGCTGACAACAGTTTTAAGCTCTTTCTTCGTTATTACTTGATGCCAGGAAACAATTATTGTCTCAATTAGGTCCATTTTATTGGAGTCTTCAACAGGATTGGGATCAAAACAATTTCCTGACCACTCACGACAACAATTTAGTGCGCTTTTTTTGCGAAACAACTCTTTCGATAGTTTTGCTTTGTAGCAGGAAGCAGAATCCTGGTGAAGAATAAATGAAGCATGGTTGGGAAAGAGATCCCTGAAGGAAGATAGAAGTTTGAGCTCTAGAGTATTGTCAATGCATTTTCTAGCATCCAGTATCTCATCGATGTAATGAAGGTGTTCAATACCATTTGCTGACATGCATGGCTAAATCAATACACTAAGTGTGTTTTTCACAGTTGCCTGAAGGCAGTCACGATGTAGCTCTTCTCCTATTCTTCATCTTACACATTTTAACCCATCAATACCGAATAACGATTTCTTAGTTTCATTGCTCCATATAATTAGTGACCACTGATCATCTGTCCAAATATGTATTCCTTTGCCCACTGTAGTCTTTTTTTTGCACTGCTGCAAATTGATACGAAGGTTTCTTCGCTGAATTCTACCTCTTATTCCAACATTCGATAACTTTCTGATTGTTCTTGAACTAACAGAAACACCAGCACCATTCAGATCACTTCTGATGGCTATTGATGACATTTTTTTTTGTATTGGAGATATAGTCCTTTTATTCTTCTGTCATCAACAAATGTGCTGCGCCTTTTTCGCCTTTGTTTTTTATTAAATTTGTCTTCTGATATCATAATAAAACTTTCAGTCTCCAGATGTAGTCACTGAACCACCCGTCTTGAAATTCCAGCATAGGAAAGACCTCTTTCTCGTAACACAAAAATCTTGCATCTATTTTTAGATGTTCAATCAACTCTTATATTTGATGTCATTGCTTTTTGATTAAATATTATTGTTTCCCTGGTCAGGTAACACTCCTGACCCTCAATCGAATTGAAAACTTATGGCACGGTTTGAGAACTCTTGTCTGTCCATCAAATAAAAGGGAACTAATTGAAGCTATAATTGTTTCCTGGCATCAAGTAACGAAGGAAGAGCTTAAAACTGTTGTCAGCTCAATGAAACATCAATGTGAAGATGTAATAAAAAATAAAGGCTACCCTACTAAGTACTGATAACTCACTGTTATCATCAATATCTAATATATTTGAATTTTGTTCTTTTGTATTGAATTCAGTAATAAATTCTCTTTAAAATGATGTATGACTTTTCATTTTGTGAAATGTAAAATTTTACATAAGCATAAAAATAATAATAAAAAAAAACTTAAAAAGTTTCAAGTGTCCACAATTTAGGCACCACTATACACTGAGATGCATCTTAGATACATAAGAATTTTCAGGAATAACTAAATAAAAAAAAGAAACGCTAAAACGGAAAAAATGAAAAATTAACATATTTTCTGCTTAAAAAATTTAATTTACAACACTGAAAAATTGCTTAGAGATAAATCAGTTATGTAAATAAAATATAAAATTTGACGCATAAAAATTAATATAATGATTGATAATTTACCAAGTTAATGTAAATAAAATATAAAATCTGACGCATAAAAATTAATAATGATTGATAAATTACCAAGTTAATGTTTGAAAAGGAAACTTAATATTTTATAGTTTCACCTCATTAATTTATTAGCTTCAAAATATTGTAGAATGTGATTGAATGAATCATCTTTGCTTTTATAGAACTTTCTGACACTTTTACCATCGTACCTTTCAGGTTCTGAATACAAAAAAAAACCCGTCCATATTCATATATAGAAAGAGAATAAGATGCCCTTATTTATTTTACGATTGCCCTTGTATATATATATCAAATAAGTTATCACACTTAGGTTAAATGCAAACTTGATAATTTGGCAGAGAAATTAACACAAGACTGAAGAAATATGTTAGAATTAATGAATAATGCACAGCATGTAATTATTCTCAAAATGTGAAAAAATATCTAAAAAAAGTAAAGCATGTATAGCTTATTTTTTACAGAATGCAAATAAACTGCATATTAAGCAAAATGATTTTTTTAGTAATAATGAAAAGAAAAAAATGTACACAGCCTAATGAAACAAAGTTAGTCACTGTTTTTGGCAGGAGCATTTACAAACAACTAAACAAAAAAGCTGTTTCGTACCTCATTAAGGACGAGTTATTTTCCGGCTGAATAATACCAATTTGCATAATGCGTAATTTTGTGCTACTACCTGAATATTATTAATACACATAGCACACAACTTTATCTTTCTTATTGCCTTAGTGTGTTAATTATTAACTACTTTATTTTTATTTAAAATTACAGAAAATCTCTTGCTTTGTATCAAAAATTAGTTTGATGGTGGTTTATTTTCTTAAGCCCATAATAAATTAAAGGTGTTTATGAAATTTTAAATTTCTCAGTAATTGAAAAATGAAAAATATATAGACCGTATTTATTCGAATCTAAGCCATCATCGATTCTAAGCCTCATCCCAAATTCTCAACAGGTTTTTGCGAAAAATGAAGAATAGTGTAAAATGGTTTATCGATGTCTAATTTTACGGAATTAAATTTAAACTGAGAACTAAGAAGCGAATAATTAGTTATTTTACCAATATTGTAAATTTTTAAATACATACATGAACCTGTTATTGCTCTAATTGCCCCATCAAACGAATTTTTTCCCTTCTATTCTAAGCCCGCACCCAATTTTCAATACCATTAACATTGGAAAATAGTGTGACTTAGATTCGAATAAACAAGGTACAAACTTAAAACCATGTTTTGGTAAATATAAAAATACAACGAATTATTAAACGAGAGTGATTATTATAGTTGGAAAATAAAAGAATATATGCATAAAATATTTCCTTAGGCATTTTTTTTTGTATTTCAGGAATATTAGGTTTAAATACTTTGAATTAATTTTGGCGTTGTGACTGAATTCAAAATATAATCAAGCCTCGGACTAATTATTAATTATTATCTGCATAAAAAGTTCGAGAAAAAAATCACTCGGGTCCTACTCGATTTTACATAATCTATTATTATATCTAGACAAAAACTTTAAAAATTCTATCCATTTTTCATTTGAATATAATAATCTATTTATTATGAACAGAAATTTTGATAATAAATCATTCATAATATTCACACTTAGTTTCATTTGTAACAAAAACATTATTTGCTTTTCAAAATATTCCCTTAGATACTCAGTTTCCTTTTGTACAATCATAGAAAAATTAATTAAGTTTTTGTTCTCTTTCGTTTTACAAGAGCAAAGAAGTATCATTGGTTATTTTCTGTCAAGTAATAACAGCAGAACTGAATTATTGTAGATTAAAATATGTTTCTTCCTTAGTTCTCTTTATATTTTGCCGATCTCGTAAAAATGCATTTAATTATAACCAGTATTTTATTGATCAGTAGAAGAAAAAAAGCCAATTTAGAACAAATAACTCCTCAGAAGCTGAAAATAAATAACCGAAACGAATGTGTTCTTTTGTTACTAAGGTAATTTCAAAAGTCAATTTTTTGTAAGTAAAGGTTGGGAAATAGAAGTTTTTTTTATTATCTTTAAGTGTTTTGAATCAACGCAACTCTTTACAATTTTTAGCATTTTAAACATTTTAATCCCTCTCAATTTTTTTTATAAAATTCTTATCGTGAAAACAGTGATTTGAAATAGCTATCTCAAACTTTATTTCTGCAATTTTTTATATGCGATAAAATGAAACTTAAATTAACACACATCACCAAATTCATTATAATTTGTTAATCTGCTGAAGATGAACAGACCAGATTCAACTCTGCATTAAAATGTGCCATAGTAATATTTGCTCGGTTAAAAAGACTCTTATCCAATTCGCGTTTGTCGATGCTGATAATCAGAGTAACTGCAATCCTCTTCACCTATAGGCCTAATTAAATTATCCCAACTTCCCTAGAAACACAGGAATTCGCTTATTGCCACTTCTAAGTAATCAAGTGCTTGTGGCTAACAAGTCTGCTTTCTACCAATAAATAGGTACTAAAAGTTCTCCGCTCTTATATAGTCTTCCACAGTTCCTGTGCCTTAAAAGAAAATAAGAGGAACATAAAAAGATTTCTTAGATTAGGACTCTCGAGGGTCAGAACTGGTATTTGTTTAGTTTCATTGGGGGTTAGGTCAAAATACGTCTAGGGCCTACATATGACCAACCAATAGATGCATGAAACTCTGTATTTGAACTTCTAAAGGTTTCCTAACGAATGTCTTAAGAATAAGTAAATAAATCATGCATATTACCCTGTAGAGAAATTGAAATAAACATAATGTGTGTATTGGCTTTAATAATTTATCTATTTTGAAGCATATACACTGCAGACCATTAAAATAGCAACAACATGAAGAAGGGGTGATACAAACGTCAAATTTTCGTGAAAGGAAGATGATGTAACTTCGTTCCAACACGGCACTCATACGCAGTGACTTCACGTTAGCTTAATATTATGTTTACTTTGGTCAGGATGGTATTACTGAGTCGCTACTCAAATAATTCATTTCCACAAGTTTCTTTACAAATATATACAGGACATTATTATACACTTTATTTTAATTAAAATAATCAGTAAAAAGGGAAACTCGCAACAGGCTGCATGCCTTCATTTCGTACCTCTTTCTCACGAGTGTAGGTGTAAACACCACTACACCTTTACATTCCCACGCATTCTAAGCGCCCTCTACAGTTGGACTTTAAGAATACTGGGATCTGAAAATGATTAGCATTTACGCGCATTCGAACGACACAGGAGGGGGGAAGGCATCTTAAACTTTATATAAAGATAAAGTTACTCAGAGGTATTCTAATTCGAAATGGCTTTTAAATGTTGGTCGTTTGCAAGAAAATCGTCTTATGCTACGTATAAGAAGTAAAAATGAATACTAGCACGTATTAAAATTCGATAGCAGAAGGATAGTGAGCTATCGAGAGTACAATTTATTGTTCCACGATATTGTCTCTCGCACTGGTAAGAATCCAACTATTTACAGGCAAATATGGGGTACACAAAGTTCAAATTGAACGGCTTACATAATCTCTCTGACCTCTGACACTAATGTTCGAGAGGACATACATGTTGAAAGATCAACCTTGCAGGATTGTAGAACCACATCACGGATCTTGAATCAGGAAAGGGGCTTGCTTGTAGCACAAGTACTCACACAAACAGTGCAATGCCGTCGAGATTCTCTGTACGGCGACCATTATGAGGGCTTCCCTTAACACTGCAGCATAAAGACTCTCAGTAACAAGGGGGATTACAATGATAAAATCGAACTCAGGAGTGGCACAACATTGTCTTTTCAGATGAGTTCCGTTTTGCATACAACGTATTCGTGTCTGGAGGCACCTAAGAGAACGCACGTGGGCTGATTACATTTGATATCGTCATAAGAGCTTAGTATGATAGTTAGAACAAGCCATTGGGTATACAACATGAAAATCTCTCGTTCGCGTCTTTGATAATCTAAGCAGCTAGAGTTGCATTTCTCAGATCTTAAGGCCGGTGGTTGTGCCCTATATTCGAGGCTTGGGAGACGCACCTTTCAACAAGATAATACTAAATTGTATGTTGTCAGTCGTGTTTTGACTGAGGCACCAAGTTAGGTATAAATTCGAACTGGAATTGTGTATGGGTGGCAGATATGGGCAAGTCTTTCCCTGATGCTTTAAATTTATGCAATATTTCATCAGTTATTGTGGCTGGAGAGTGGCTCAGTTTCTCAGCAACGCACGACCAGATTTATTTAATGTGTAAGAGATCTGTAAAATGTGTTGACCAAGGTAACAGTTTAACATCCTGTGTGTGCAGGTTGGTAAGAACACAAAAGACAGCACACACACACACACACATACAATCTTATTTCATCTTGTTGAAACATGATGTCTCGGAAGTTTCGAGCATAGGGCACGGACACCAATCTTCAGATCCGTGAAATGTAATGTTGGATGTTAGATTACCGATGACACGTGTACCCATCGCAGCCCATTACATCACACCAGGTAAAAGGGCCCATTTGACGATATAAATACAAGTAGGGCCCATGTGTTCCCCTCGGTATCTCAAGACATGGATATGTTCATCATGATGCTGTGTACATAAATTTAAATCGTCTAAAAAGACAAAATGCCCTCCTGTGTACAGTTTTGCTTTTAGGTGCACCACATTTGCTATAAGTTTCTATATTACAGTGTCAAGGAAAACCATATGCAGCAGTGTCTGTTTTACTGTGTGTTAAGACACGCCGTTTAGGTCGTCATTGTTGTAGCTATTGTGATATAAGTGATTGCCTCCCTTTGGACATGGCAAACAATGCGTAACATTCGCCACTCTTCTCTGAAATCAATGCACTGACTAACGGCTTTGCAGCGACTTTTTCCAACACTCATACATTGTTTTTGATCAATGCGCACAACGGCTATGCTTGAGCAGAAAACAAACGAGCAATTTCTGAAATCGATGTTCAGCTGCTTTCCCCATTATGTCACTAAACACTCTACATGTGAAACAACAATGCATAAGGGGACTTTATATAGTCCAACATGAGCCACGCATGTGCCGTGGTTTGGTTTCCAGGCTCTAGGTGAGGGATGGTCATAATATAATGACTCTGCTGTGTATATATAGTAAGGATTAAAAATTCTGAGATTGATAATAGTTTATTACTAAATACTTACATATTTCATAGTTATAGTTACCTCCATATTCTAATATTAGATAAAATTACTTATTATTATTTAATTCATATATACTCTAGTGTCACTAAAGTTATGGTAATTTGTAACTATCTTAAAAATTTTTATTTCTATTCTTTCTATACTTTTATTATGTGCTACATTTCAGCCATTCACATACTTTGAATCTGCATTAGGGTCCAGAATCTGGCAATAATTTATTTATTGCACTCAGATTTAGCGCGGGCTCTGCATTTTTAAGTGCAATTTTTAGGTAAGTTACCTCTATCTTGTAATGGATTTAGATATTCCTATCCATTACTTTCAAAAGGTTTTTGCTCAGTATAACTTACATAAAGGGGGAAGGTTGGCTGGTCAAAAAACATGTTCAACCGTTGTTTTATATAAATTATTTTATATATTAGCTGTCCTAAGTCAGCAATGTTTATAATACTGCAGCATCCATTTTATAATTTTTAATCTCGGTTGCTCATGTGTCCTTGTGTGATTTTCCTACTGTCTATGGTTTTTCGAATGTGATTGTTGGATGTTATCTCTTGTTTGTAGAGAATAAGACTAATATATATATATTCAATAAACTCTACTTTAGAGACTAAAATGACTTGAATACGTAAGGAAAAAAATGAGAGTTTTAAAACTTGAACAAATGGATGCTGAAATGTTATAAACTTTGTCGACTAAGGACAGAGCTTTTAAACTTATGTAAACGTGGGCTTTAACTAGTTTTATGGCTAGCCAACCTTCCCTCTTTTCGTTTACAATACCAAGTGAAATATATATGTAATCAGTATAGAACTGAAAAGAGAATTTTAAAATGTGCTTTTAATGTACTATTTAAATGTCACCAACAAAACACACATTTGTAAAAGAATGATTCTGAACAAGCGTTGCGATTTATATATATATATTTATCATTTTAATAAAAATCTTAGAAAAGTAACTTAACTGGTTCATATACTTTTACTATAAAATTCAATTATTTTATATTTTTTAAAACTTACTTTATCCATTGTCTGTATAACTGGAAGTGCTAGCTTTTAAAAGACTTTCTCTATGTTATATTTAAAAGTTAATACTTAAGAATATACTTAAAAATATTCGTCACATATTTATTGTCAAGACCCAAGCACTGCATAAAGTTAAGTTCTGTCTCGCTCTAACTGGGAATTCAGTGAATAGTTAGTTCTTCCACTAAATAAATAGGATTTAAAACCTTAACCGTTTCTCACATTCATGTATATTTTTCAGATGTCTGATCCTAGATAAATTTGATAAATCCTGAGTTCTTATAATGGTCACATTAATTTATTGCAAACAACGCTATTTTCCTCAACTGTCGCATTTAAGTGTGTTCCTAGTAGTTTCTTAGCATAGAGTGCTGCATTTTGTTTGAGCCAAGCAAAAACAAAAACGCTTAACAGAAAGGATGGACAGTGAAATTTACATGATAAAATGTTTTTCGAAGAATTTTAGCTCTAAAATTCTTTACAAAATTTTATTTATTTGAACTTCACACATAATGCAAAAGAAGACAAATTAAATTGTTAATGGAAAAATAAAAGATTACTTGGTAATTAAATTTTAAAAAATAACAATAATAGCATTAACTACTGTGTACAAGCAATAGTACTGTGCCTATTGGGGATTTTTTTTATAACTTCTATTGGCGCGTTTTGCTAGAGAGTGAAATTGAATGAACGTCACGCTCGGGTATATAACGCTCCTTCGGCTTCCTTCGTCTCGAGTCGGAAATCCTCCTCGTACAAGGTCGTCCGCGACAAACACACAGCTAAAACGAAAAGGAGGAGCGTTTCCCCCTCCCCGCACTCTAAAACGTGATAGTTTGCCCCCAACCAATACACCGTAAAAGTAAAGTTCCTAGCTTCGATGTAAGTGGGGCTCCCCGCCACTTCCTTTTACGAATGGCGGGATTCTTTCTAATCGTAGTAGAACCATGAAAATGTAACATGGAATATTTTTTAAAAAATAGGCTTATAGAGATAGAGAAATCCTACACTAAAATTAAACTTAAAATGTAGAAAAAGGAGAAATTTTTATAGAACTAAAGTAAATAGTATATTTATAATTAGCAACATTGCAATGAATTTAAGAATTAAAATCTATTTTTGAAAGCGAATCAGAATAGCAGTGAACAAATAGTTCTATTAATCACATAACCACTTAAATATACTTTGAGTCTAAAAAGAAAATTAAAGCAATTAAAAATCTAAAATAACAAAATTAAGTGTTCACCCATGTGATAGTTTAAAAAAAAATTAAAAAAAATTTTTTTTTTCATAAATTGATTCCTTAACATGTTTAGAATACGGTAGTAAAAGGATTTTTTAAAATTTGAAGTCGCTATAAGGAAGCAGGTGTTAGAGGAGCAGTTGTTCGTATCGCTAAGATTTTCATTGTTTTAATCGGACTTGAAACTTTAATTGCGTTTTTCTTAAAACTGTGTTTTTCAAACTTTCCTCCACCATATCTCAAGAACGGTTTGACCGAATTACTTCAAATTTATAGGGTAGACTCAGCACATATAAACGCACCAAATGTGTGTGTGAGAACTATGATCATTCCCAAATTCAAAATACTTCTATTTTTTGTAACGAAAACAACAAAAAAAAAAAACCCATGAAATTCGAAACTTTTTCTTCAGAAGTCTACCAAAAATCTAACGTTCGATATTTTCAATTAAGTGTAGTTCATTCGGTGCATTTAAGCTCATAGATTAAAACACCGTTAATTCTTTTTTATTTCAGATAAGACAATCAGCCAGAATTGTGGAGGAAGTGAATGTCCATTTTTTCGAGGCGGGCGTGTTCAGAGAGCGCTATAACTCACATTCTATTGGATATTTTTTGGCTAAAAATTTATATATAAAAATATTCTTAAATCACATATAGATAATTGATAAAAAGTTTATGAGTTCTATCTTTTTACTGTTCGTAAAAAAAATTCCCTAAGAATACTTAGAAAACAGGCCATCACATGGGTGAACCCTTTTAAGTATAAGGGTATTAAGAAAATGTTACATTAAATAATTTAAATACAAAAAGACAAAATATAATTAAGAAGACTTACCATGCATCTTAAATTAATTCATGGATGGAATTGAATACTGTTAAATTACAACTAAAATTCCCAAAGCCGGATCGCCTTCTGAATAAATTACCTATAATTTTATATGGGGATTTTAAAGTAGATTTTTTTTTCAAAAGACAAATACAAAACTTAAGTTGATTTTTTTTAAAAGCATGCTGAAGTACGGACCAACGATTGACGGAGTTTTTTTTTTTAGATATTTAACTAATTTTGAATCTAAAGTATTTATAACCTATTTTAGCTACCATAAACCTATTGTTTCCTTCTAAGAATTGACAATTAATAATTATACAATTCACAAATATCATTGTATATTTCGCACAAAAGTAGTACTTTATGAGTACAGAGACATATGAATAAAGAATTTTATACGCCAATACTAATATTCCCTTGTTTTTTATTCATCGAACTAATTTCCTGAAATAACATTTCAAAATTTGAAGTTACCAATTCTATCGTGTGGTCAATTATTTTGTATGATTAGTTATTTCTGATAAGTAGAGTTTCTTGTTGAAGAAAGCCACACTTTGTAATTAGGGACATCAAACATAGCATTTCCACACTGTCCAAAATTAAGGTCACAAACATAAAATCTGTGAAAATTGATTAACTATTTACTGTGTTGCCAAGAAATTTGGCACAGAGACGTATTACAAAGTGAAAAAGAATACATCATGATAACAATATGGAAAAGATTTTAATTCTGAATTAAAATGCAGGGCATATCAAAAAGTGTGAAATCATGAATAAAAGATAAAGCATTTACCTCGGTAGAAGTTTGTCTAATATAGAGTATAACCACTGGAAACTGTTACAAAAACCTCACAACAAACTGCCATACTGTTTATGAGATTGTCAATAAGTATTTGTTGCAACAAAACCCATTTCTCCCAAAGCGGGACTATTCATTCTTCGGGATCACGGGAGAGGGGGGCTACGCTGAGAAATGGTTTTTCCTAGACCATTACAAACATATTTACTATAATTATGATCCGGAGACCTCGAGGTTCAAACCATACGGCTAACATCCGCTCCTATATGAAATTCATCAACAATGTATGACCGCACATTATCGTCCATAAAAATGTTATCCGGGCCCATAGTACTCAAAAAAAGCCCATATAGGCTTCCAGGATTTTATCCCTATAGAGCAGTAAGTTGACAGTACCCTCATCGAAAATGTACAGTGGTGTACGACTGCTCAATATTATGCCACCACACACAAGGATTCTTTTGCCGCCAAATCTGTCGATTTTTGTTACAAAGGAGTAATGAAAGTGAGCTCCATTTTCTCTTCTGGGGAAGACTCGACTAGAATCACTTTGTCTGGTACATTTCGACTCATCACTGAAAAGAAAACGCTCCATTCTTGTGGTGTTCACGACTGATGTTGTCAACTCCACAATATCCGGTCTTTCCTGCTGGATATAGTCAAAGGGAGGCACCAGACTGGACTCCGGGCGTAAAAGCCAGTCTGTAAGACGGCTGTTGACTGTTTGCCTGTAAATTCTTCATGACACAGCAGCAAGGTAACGAACAAGCTGAGGAGTCGTTGTCCACCTTGTCATCGTAGGCTTAGTTCCAAGTAGTGATCCTTGGTTAGTTGTTCAATCACACACATACATACACAAAATCGGTCCTAGAAATGTCATGCAGCTTCAAGCAGTCAGGAGATTCCGATATTAGTTTGAATATTGTTGTGATTGTATATTGGGAAGCTTTATAACAGCATTAAACTAAACTGAATCAATTTTTTACGACTAAAAGACCAATAAAGGTATTAATAGTCACAAATTATATTGCAACGCTAACTGACGTAGTTGTAAAATAAATTCTTATTCGTACTGTAAAAAATAAATAAAATAAAATAAAAGGCTTGCAGTTTATAAAATTATATCTGAAAAGCTCCAGTGAATTTAATTTTAGTATAATAACAAAAAAGAAATATAAAAAAAGAAAATTCTTTAAAAGCAAAGAATTAGTTTCCTCTTATCTTGAAAAAGGCTTAATCAATTTCCGAAACGTGATAGGATAGAAATTGTGTTCCAAAGCGGCTTAAAATAAATTAGGTGCTAAAAAACACACACACCTTAATATTCTACTGAATATTAATAAAAAAACGGGGTAAAATTTTAACATCTTGTAAAGAGCGTATGTTTTTAGATAGAAGAGTGCTAGTGCAAGAATTTATTATATATATATATAAAATAAGATTTTATCAATTAAGCGCTAAATTTTTTTAAGTTCGTTTTTTCTGATTTTTTGCTTTTATATGTATGATTAAATGTTTTTTATTATTAAAGAAATCTAATTGTGACTTTCCACTTATGTTACTTTGGGAGTTAAAAATAAAATAAGGCTTTAACGAAATTTTCTCAGTTCGGCACGTACAAATAAATCCTTTTAATTTTCACCAGTATCATATAACTATTTACTTCATGAAATTCAGAGATTTCATAAATAACTAACCCCCCTTTTTTTTTTTTTCTCCTTTGAGATTTATTCAATTATTTCTACCAACAAATGTTTTCTGGTCCTTTTCCACCTACAATTTAGAAACAAGAGGGAAATGGATTTGCCATTTTTGGCGCATTTCCCGTACGGGGGGATTTGGCCTAGATCGCACGCTTTTTTCGTGATCCCCTCCATCCGTCATTTTCAGACCTCACTACATTTATCATACTTCTCGATGGTGATAGAGGACTTCAGGGAACATGGATGACGATTATTCTTAATCAATCTTGACTGAAATGAAAACCTTTAGTGGAGACACAATTGTTTACATAGAAAGTTATATAAAAAATGAATTTGTTGATACAGAATGCAACAATGTGTTTACAGGACTTCTGGAATTTTTTTCCAATAGAAAAAATGTGAATTATTTCTAAATCAATCATCTTGGAAATGTTTACTTTCCTTTGTATAAAAAGGATGTTTTTGTTACGATGTGTGAGTGGATTTTTTTTAGCGAAAAATATGTAGTAAATTTTTTTAAAAAAAAATTAAGCATAATAAATTACATATTAAAACAGTTAAAGATGGTATTATATACGTCTGTAAGTAAGGGTTAAGAATATGAAATATGTATTATTAAAGTTCTTTAGCTTTTATATATGCATAAAAGTGTTGAACCGCTGTGAAAATAATTCATTTTAACAACTCGCTTAATAAATGTTATGTAAAATGTTTTTACTAATATAGCAATTTTTATGTACTTACTATATAGTCCTTTGTTACTTTTGTTCCAAATAGTACATGCAAATGAACCAGAAAATGTTAAACAATATTTTAAAATATTAACTGCAACTCATTAAATCATTCGAAACAACATATTAAGAAAAAACAATCTGCTTCATATTTTTGTGAATTGATTGTATTATAAATAAAAATACACCTAATGAAATTAAAATTCTTCCAAATATGCATAATGCAGAAGAAATATAATAAAAAACATTGAATTCGTATAAGGACATGGTAGCATCTCTGAATTTGACCGTTGATACTTTAAGTAACTGAAAAAAGCTGGTTAACATGCAGAATAGGGTCTATGTTCTGGTTCTAGCATGAATTTTAAGTGTGTGTAGAGGTAAAAACTATGCAATATACATATAATCCAAGATAAGTAAAATTGATGCAATTTTGACAGAAAACGCTTTATAAAAACAATTTACACAACTACAACGAGATTATCTGCACAATTTTAAAAACCAATAATATTATAATAAAAAATAGAATTTTAAAGAATATTTAACACCGTAAGAAAATACCTCATTCCCTTAGAATGACCAACTACCTCAAATAAAACCGAACATTTTCAATCTTTTATCAGTAATGAACTTTCTTTTCCAATTTCCGCCCTAGACATCGATTCCATCTATGACTCTCTTAAATTTTTATTTTAACTGCGATGTTGATTTCCGCCATCAATGTAGGTAAAGCAAAATTAGACATATATGTCGATTTCCACCACCAATGCAAGTAAAGCAAAATTATCATGTGAAAGAAAAACAAAAAAAAAGTTCCAGTAACATGCTTAAAACTAAACGGATTTATATCTTAATCTACTGTACTTCCTTTCTTAGCCTTTTTATTTATGAAAAAATGGTTATTATATTACGTTCATTAGCTTACATTTTATAGTAAATACATCATTATTTCTTGGATGGAAATTTTATTATTCTAAAGGTCAAACCTTACTTATTACTATTGGTAACGATTAAATTTCACAGGCTTAACGAAAACTTTCTTAATGGAACTAAATGCTTGTTTTTCTTACCAAATTCTGCAGTACCTTAGGTGTAGTAGGTGATGTAGAGCTTTAGGGATTGTTTATTAAAGAAATCAATTTAACCACTTGTGATTGACGAGTATATTCGTCATGCCTAAAAAATAGTGACTATTGGCTATTTAAATTACAATTTTTGAGAAAAACAAAAAATGTTCTCAAATTTCAACATTAGAATATGTTAAGGCCAGGCCGGAGTAAAACAAATAAATAAAAACATGAAAAATTTCATTTGAATTCATGTGTCCCCGAATGCACCGGCTGAAACAGCGTATAAGTTTGCATAACGAATTTATTTATGTGCGATGGTAAGGTTTTTAGATGTTATCCTGAAAGGGGCAAAGAGGCAAAATAGGTAATTTAATTTACAATAGGGTCCCTTAAGATGTGGTCAGTCATGGGATAAATGCGTGAAGCCAACCAGGCACTGAGCCCATTGATAGTTGCTGGCCTGAAGTTACCAGCTATCGAGTGATGTAAATGCCAGTTGTTGGATGCTAAACCATGCACTGACATTAGAGAAATTGCCCAATGCCATGTTGCCTAAAGAGCAGTTTTTTTTTTGGTAAGGCAAGGACGCTTTCTGGTAAGAGGGCTGTCATCAACCCTACTGCACCTACTTCAGAATTTTCTTAGTGTTAAGACACACACACAGGTAGAAAATATTTTGTCAGTTAAGAAGGAAGCAAAAATCAGTGTGTGTTAAGGTCTCAGCCCGGGAATTTTGACGGTCACTAAAATTCAAGAGGAATTTAAATTCTTACCTTGTATATGTAATTTTATTTTTGAGTTTTTCGAGTAATATATGCTTATGTTAAACAAATAAATAAGTATTAGTAATAAAATTAGCAATTTTATAAAATAAATCCATGTTTTTGATCCAATAAATTTTAACAGACACTTGCTCTGTGACTAATGAGTACACTTGTAATCACTCGATTTCCGTGACACACGTAGTCGCACGTTTCAAACGGGGACTCTACACCGAACTGGTTACATTAACTTAAGTATATATATTGGTTATGATCAATATAAATAAGAAATGAGAGCCCACTATCCTATAAGAAAGTGGCGTGACTATATAATCAGGTATTTGTGAATTCGTGTCTCGATTTTCCGGAAGATCGTCTTGTAGGATAATTGTATTTCACATCTGGAGTTATCTCGTAACATGGTGAATAAATATGGATTATAGTTCATTTGATTCCTCCATCATTATGATGGTGATTCAGTTTTGTGAAGTTTTTTTTGCATGCATTGTTCCTCATATAAGACGGTATAGCTAAATTAGTTTAAGTTATCTATGCATAATGAATCCATCGACATTGAAAAAAAAATCCAAGGAATTCTTGAGCTGAGATATCTTAGTGGTAAAACTGACGAGCTTCATGACAGATTATATTTGAGTAGAGTCATAGATTCTAAAAAAAATCTTAATGTAGACTAAAAACTCCCTGCGCTTTTAAAGAACTTGACCTAGAAGACAATTTATAGTGCAGTGTGTATGTCAATGTTAGATGAGTAACAACAAAAACTTGGGTGTTATTTACCTCACATGATTGAAAATCTAAGCTGGGTAGTCTTCCACCAATAGCTTTCATGTTGTTTCTGTTGTGTCAATTTTTTTTCAAAATAAAGGAAGAAAGTGTTTTTCCAGTTCTTCCTCAACTTTTCTTGAGACCGCAATTGCTGAGCAATCATGGTCGTGACTCGCTCATGGCATTACTTCTATCCATTCGCGAGTTCGACTAGATATCATTCAAGACATGTTGTGTAAAGGAGCTACTGGACGTTAAATTTGTCGAGGCTCAAAGCGGGTTGTGGAAGTTTAGATAAAAAGTCCCAGAGTTAAGATAAAGTCTTCGTCTTTTAACCATGATTCAATATTACAGGGTCCTTCGCCAGTAGCTCTAGTGATGCTTTTAAATACGTCGTTAAATGAACAATCAACAGCTGATTTTTCCTTTTAGCATCACTGATGAACTATAACTAGTATGAATTTTCCTTATTTTACGGGATTTAAATCTCCGTAATTTTAAGGGGAGTTGGAAACCTCTCTCTCTCTCTATACTAACAATGTTAAATTGGCTGTTTTCGATGTATTTTTTCTCAAAATCTGTTTTATGTACATGCTTGAAATTTTTCATACTATTAACGTACACCTCTCTTATTATACTAACATGAGCTTTTAGCTAATTTTGAATTTTTTAAGAAATTATGAAATATTTTATCAAACATTGCGAAATTTGACCCATTTTTTACTTAAAAAATTTGTAAAAATTAAATTTTTGAGTGTTTTAAAAAAAGCTCATTTTAGTATATATTAGACATCATTATAAATAATTCATAAAAAATTTACATACCTGTGAACAGTAGTTTCTCAGAAAAGGTACATCGCACATTAAAATTTACATTTTGAGATAAATTGATTTTAATGTATACAGTGAGACTTCTAATTGGCTGGGAAATTAAAAAATAAAAGGCTCAATTTAAAATAAAAGATACATGTTTTGTTTTATATCAATCGTTACACTTTTAAGCAAAAACAAAGTAATTTGTTTACAATTTTCGCCATTAAAATGGGCGTGGCCCAAATTCAACGAATATTTAAAAATACATTTCAAAGGCTTCTAAATACCCTAAAGGTTCAAGTAAGGTATTTTTAGAAAGGTTAAAATCTATACAATTTGAAAATGTAAAAATCTCAAATTGTCAAAAAAATGAGATTTTAGCTTTCCAACACCCCTTAATGATATCACCAATATGAGGTGCTATGATACCTGATAGCAAGGGTCTATGTGTTTCATAGATGGCTGATCAATGGCTCGACTCCTAATTTCGTCAAAGGTTATTATATGGCATAATTAAAGCTTCTGCACGTTAAATCAATTATGAATATATTCTAAAAACGTTCGTGAGGTATGATGTCATGATAAAAAGACACTAATAAAAATATGTTCGTCACAAATTCAAATCGTTTTCAGTCAGGATATCTTTTGCTATAATAACTCTATTCAAATCTGATGCAACGCTAATGGTAACAAAAAATCTGCTTTGAAACAGTTTTATTATGAAATAGTTATACGTCATTATAGCCTGATGGTATTTTCCCCCTTTATTGCATATTGCTGTAACATTTTGCTCTGATTAACTAATGATTTTCTTTCCTATTCTATTTAAACATTTTTCTACCTTAACTTTAAACACGGTCTTCACATTAATTACACGAAATGTCCTTATAGCATTTATATTTATCTAAATATTCAATTTATGCGATTTAAAAATATCTCGCTGACATTTCAGAAACGTCATTCGTTTATGATGAGAAATGTACTTCAGTTCTTTTGGAATTCAAATCAATTTTCTAAAAGGACTCTTGAAGAAAAATAATTAGCTTTTGCAATTTGAGAAGTTTGACAGAAAATTAGTTTTGCATTTTGAATAATGCATTTCTCATTTTTCATGTCATTTATTTATCATCAATAAAGGTAGTTTTCCTATTAGTTTTATTTTTGAATCACAACAACATGATTGAGTTTGCGCTCACACACAAATTGTTTTGATAGAATTATCCTGAAAGTCCTTTAATTAAGAATTATTTAAAATTGATAAAATTTATTTCTATAAACATGAGAAACTTGATTGGATTTAAAGTAGAAGAGGAAGGTAAGGCATATATAAAAATATATATGAATAAATATCAAAACTTTTGATTGAATTTGAAATGAAAAGAAAAATGAAGGATATATGTCTTGATAATCATTAAAAATTTTATCGTTTGTTTATAGTAAGTAAATATTGAACTTTAATTATTTATATAAACAAGTTTATTATATCAAATTTTTGAAATCATTATTAGAAGTAGAGATAAAAAACGTAGAAGAGTTCTGAATGTATAAGGGTAACATTGTTTACACTCTTTTTTTTTTCGAATTCATTTCTGGGTTCTTCTTTCCAATGCGATTTGTGTCAATTGATTGAGAATCGGATGTTAATTATGAAATTTTTCTGTGTAAATTCTATGATAAATTAACAATGAATTTTTTAATAATTGACAGTAAGCGAATCTTATGCATTTTCTCGTACTTTTAGTTGTAAGCAATTACTTTTATAATGTCGCCACAGAAGTCTATTCTTTTGTTATTCTTTAAAGAAATCGTTGAAAATTAGAATGTTCACTCGTAAATTTAAAATATGAAAGTTAAACTAAGAATATTTTAATTAAAAAGATTAACTAAGAGTAATAATTTTCTTAACGTGTTATGACATACATTTGAATTAAGTCAAATTTTCAGTCAAGTATCTCAAAATGCTTGAACATTTTTTAGGAATAAATTTTTTTATAGCAGGAACTGCCATCTATGTTGATATCTATTGGTGATATTAATTTTTTTTGCACATTGGAATTTTGAATTATTCTACCCAATAATTATATAAAATTTTAGCATACAAATGTCTGGACACGTAAGAAATACTTTATTTCTTTAGAAGTACAATTAATTTAATATTAAGTCATAAAATATCTGAAATGTTTTTATTATCTCAGCACATTAAATAATTTCTTGAATATCAAATGCCCTTTTCAACGATATCCTAATAGCATGGATTAAGTTTAAAAATAAAACTAACAGTAAAGCAGTTATAGTTAAACTGTTCTAAAAAAATTGCAAGTAGTTATTCTCTTCCTTAACTGTTTTCTTTCACTAATGCTTAAGCTTTTCAAATTGAATTGTGTTAAGTAATATTTTGATTGCAATAACCAAAATATGGGTAAATATTGGAAAATGTTCAACACCATTCACTTAAATAAACAAGCAAAATTTCTTTTATTTTCGTCTTAAAAATAATGTTACCCAATGTTCTGAAATTCAATTCCTCCGAGAGGCAGCCTCAAGACAAACTTCCTTGCATAATCCGTATTTTCTATTATCAAATGAAACTATATGCGCCTTTCAATTCTTTTCACCTAATCGAAATTGAAGAACAAATAACTTACTGGGAGAAAAGGCCGAGCTTCTATACGATCAATCGTGCAAAATAATAAAAACAACCATTCTAAAATTGGAAAATGCGTAGGATTTCAGAACACAAAATGACAGAGAATTCTATATCGAATTACTTAAGATTTTTGATAAGTTAATACAGAGCGGAAAAAATTATTGACTTGATTTAAATCTGAAGAGAAAGTAGTTTTGCTGATTGAATTTGTGTTACGATCTTAGAAGAAAATTCAATTTAGATATAGTATCCGTTATGAGTTGGATTTTCGGAGAAAACGAGATTCAATTTACCGAGATTCTAAGATAAAATTTACATACATGCAAAGCGATATCTATATTAGTATCTAATAATATTAAGAGAAAATTTTTATTACCTGTTAATTTAAGGAAAATTGTAAAAGAAAGAAAGAGAATATCTCTAGGGGCTGTAATATGATATGATTAAATATTAACGAAACTTTAGTTTTAAAAAACTTTAACAATTGCCATTTTTTTCCTAAAGTTAGATATACATGAGATGATAATTCCTTAAACTATCAAAAGCATTAGCTGCCATTCCGCTTTTATGAATGTGTGGAAGTTTTATATCTGAATTGTGACTTAACCCTTACAGGACCATAAGGTTACAAAGAGTATTAGCATGTAGCTGCTTATTTTAGGTTGCTTAGAAGTAAGATAAATAAGAACTGTAAGAAAAATAAATACATAAAAATGTATAGTTTTACTAGGCATTTGTGTATGTTTTTATTTATTCAAATGTACTTCATTATTACACAAAATTATACTTAACGTATAAAATATGTGAGAAAACACAGTAATAAATTATTACATGACACAATAATCAGAAATAATAGAGTACTGCCCACAATACTTTATCATTGGCACCAATTGACTTGGCAGTTATGTTTTCTCCCTAAACGTTCCAATTTACGTAATTGCGTTCAGCATATGTTTTATTTTGACATTCTTCATAAAAAATGCAGATGTTATCATAATTAAGTATGACAATCACCAAGTTTAAAACAGAGGGAATGTTTCTCTTAGCTGTGAAAGGGTTAATGGCTTGACCAGGAGTTAATGTTTCTCCAGGTTAAGGTCCCAAAGGGTTAACTAGATTTGACATGCTTAGATTTCTTCTTCTGGAGTCACATTCAAAGTAGGGTTTGTGAAAACCCCATTAAATCTGATGGATTTCTGGTCGCCAGATTGATAGTTATTGCTGGAAATATGTGTAACACTCGACATTTTTGCTTAAGTCCACAAAACCAAGCACCGTCGCTGTGAATCTTGTATCACTGTTATGTGTGTGGTAGTCTTTTACTTTGACTTTTTTTTACATTTCTGTAGTTTATATTTATTTATGTGCTAGCACTTACACGCTACATTGCCATGCCATATTTTTGAAATACCCCTGTATACGCAGACGGCCTATTACTCGTTATATTAAGCTAGATTCACACATCCTGATTATGCAACCACGTTCAAAGCCATCTAATCGGCCTTAAAATCTTAAAAATAATTAAAAGTATTATTAAAAGATCCCTCTCTCCCTTACACCTAAAAGTAGTCAAGGTACCTTCCTGAAAGTGTACCTACTTCGCACCCGTTCAACATCACGGCCATCCAGACCATATTACTACCAACTTCAAAATGATTCTGTCTCTTTTTATCAATTGGGGGAATGGTACACCGGGTCTCTGCTTCACCCGATATTTGAACGTGTGGAAAGTAAGTGTTCAAATTGAATCTCAACTCATCAATGAAAACAAAGGCCAATTGCTCCCGTGTCTTAGAAAGATGTTATCTGCACCATGTCAGAATGTTCTCTTGTGACCTGAAGTGAATGGGATAGAGACCATTGGTCTTGTGGTATAAAGCTCTGCCTCCTTAAGCCTTCACTAAACAGTATATCTAGAAATTGAGGTATCAGAAGTAGCAGAGAGCTCGCCTGTGAATTAAGGAGCTATCATTCCCCCATTGCGCTTTTCAGTTAAAGCTAAGTAGTAGTCACCGTGGTTTGTGGTGGCTCTTGGAGCTCTGGGGCTATTCTTCTGGAAATTGTTCCGGTCTTTTGGAACTATTTCTTTAATCTAGAAATCATATTGCAGGACGCTTTGAATAATCTTTCTACCTTCACTTGGGATTGGCCCTGCATCCAATATGTCAATGGCTCTCCAAAGTAATTCATCATCAAGACGCTGTCTTTGAGGCATTGTCTTCAAAAGTTTCAATAATAATCGCCAGCCGCCAGAATTACGAGCAAAATTAAAACTGCACAGAAAATAGGGTTTAAAAGGACTATATTATCAATAACTTGCATAAAATAAAAGAAAGATATCGAATAAAAAAAGCAAGCAGCGAGAAAGAGATTAAGTAAAAATCATTTTTCATTGTTATGTTTCCCAATTTCTTTTAAACACAGCTCATAAGTTTTTGAAAAATACTTAAAAATGTGTTTTTCTTAACTTTGTATTTTCTTATACTCTTACGATCTTAGTTTTTCTCCATTATTATCATCTTTTCTCCATTGCTCTGAAATGCACATGTTTGAAATGGTAAGCATATTATATTATTTTTTTTCAATTTTGTTGCAGGCATTTTACACCGTGGTTGTAATAGCTGGCTCCTTCCACGTGGAATCGATTGTGAATCTGCCAGGTAAGTCGTGTTGTGTACATAAAATGTTTTTTCTTTACCTGATTTCATTTGCATGCATACATTCTAAGTGATCTAGATACAGTTTTTGATTACATGTATTTTACTGCAGCTGTTTTCTTCATCCTTGTTTATAAAGAATTTAACAAGAAATAATATATTAATATAAAATCATATATTAATGATTTTCAGAGATGTCTTTTGAGGTTATATATAAGATTTTTAAACATTATACGTCATTTGAACTTTTATGGAAATAAATTTACTGTCAGTTTTCTATGCATATGTATCAGTCAACTGACAATTGTTTCAACAATGGTCACAACAAACTTTCATTTATTTCTATATTTGATTATTTTCATATAGCTTTTTGCGGTTACTTTTTCTTTTTTTTTAAAGCACTTTGAAAAACGCTTGTGAATCTCATGATAAATCATTTTTTCATCTTCAAGACTCAATGAGTAATTTTATTTTCAGTTTGAGATCATATTCCCTGTCTCATTGTAATGTTTTTTAGGTAAGAGATTTTCTTTCATAACTAATTTGACCTCGTAATGTTATTCGGATTTCGAATGGTTTTAGAGTAAGATTTTTCAAGTTTTTTTCTTATTCAAAAATTCAGCTAATTGTTGTCTTTCTATTCAAATCAATATGCTATGAATTTTTTCTTTGAAATATCAGAACTTCCACATTTAATCTTATAATTTTTTGATATAAATATTTTCCCCCTGCAAATACATTACATATCCTTTTAACCACTTATTCATTTTAGGAAAAACAAAAAATCATATTTTGTCTTAGTTTTAAAAGCAATAAAGATTGTTGGCAATACTTATCACAAATTTGAAACGAAAAAAAATCCAAACAAGGAAGAAAAACTAAAATTGTTTTCATAATTTTCAAACGATACATTGTAACTGAATTTGAAAAATCCTGTTAGCAAATCATAGCAAAATCTCAATAATAAAATCTTATCACATGGAGGCATTCAACCAAGAACATAGTTTTGAATGAAACTCAGGTGACGAGAATGACATATGGGCTGGTATATAACTTCTCCAATTTCCCCATAACACCACTAGATTCACTTAGATTCACTTCTATTTAACGTTCAGAAGGCCCTAATTATTTCACTCAACTAGTTTTAGTAGAATCAAAACTTGAACACGCCATTCGACTCGAGCATGATTGTCTATGAAGCTCGCTATTATAGTTACACAGTCAATGGGTTTTTAACAATATTTGATTTTATGGTTATGTGATACAAAGAGTAATTTTAAAATGACGGGACAAATTTTGAGAGGGGGTAGAACTCATTAAAACAAATTTTGTACAGGAATTTTTGGGTGATGAACCACGGTGAGGCACAAACAGAAAAAATAAAACATTAACAGAAACATAAAATGTTCATTAGCATCATACTTAAAGAGTGATTCCGTACCGAAAATTTTATAACAGTTTAAGAAATTGCATTCACCAACAGTCCAACAGTAAAAGACTCCAAATGGTTGGTTAACTGAGATGTGCTAAGATGTGACCCCATGCTAAGCCCTTGTACTTGTGCCGGGTGTTTCGTCTACATGTCCAAGATGACTTCTTCCAGGTGTGTTTGCCGTATAGTTATCGATTTATATTCCATCAGTACTGGCGATAAATGAACCATTTTCACACAGCTGTCGATGTAATTTCTGAAATATTTTGTGGTTCGGCATGCGTGTATTTGGAAAGCGTTCCTGATACAGTCTTAGCATTGCTCTGCTGTTACCATTAACAGAAATAAGATGCATGTCTGTGCCTTTTCGCTATTAGTAAAATCACCCATAACGACCGAACTCAAGCGCAATTACCGATTTTGGTGGTGCAGCAGATCGCTGGCTCACCGTTTTGCTGCCTTCGACTATCGCCAATATTGTCAGCTAATCCCACCATAAAGGTCGCCAAGCATACATAACGGTTGTTGGATGAATTTTCTAAAACTGTTTTAAGATTTTCTCTGTGGAATCACTCGTTAAACATTCTGCCAATGAATATTTTATGTTTCCATTTATTTGTTATTTTTTCTGTTTGTGCCTCTCACACAACATGACACTTTCACCCATATATTCCTACAAAAATGTTTATTTTAGGAAGCTCTGCCACTTCTCAAAGTTTGTCCCATTATTTTAGAATCACCCTGTATAATACACGTATCTTACAAAAGTAAATGGAAGTTTGAAACTATTTGTATTTATCTTTTTATTTACATATCAGAATGTATATTTTATTTATATCTCTCGTTCTTTAAACTGATATACTATTGTAATATTAAAAGTATTAACTTATCAGAAAGTGAAATCAGCTGCTATATACATACATTTGTTGATAAAATGTGTGCAATCTAGTAAAAATTTAAAGAATAGTTTAGTTTTCCTTTATTCATTGTGCTGCATAGTTTTTCCTTGGTGATCTGCCAAATTTAGAAAAAAAAACAATTTTTTTAAACAATGAAATGTTGTTGTTACTAATGCCACCTGATCAGCAAAGGCCAGATCATGGCCCAGGAAATTCGTCATGGCAAAGGGCTAAGTGACGCCTGTCGTTAGCCGTAGCTTTGAGCACCATACAGGTGACAGAACGATTTAGCTCGGTTTCACCCCAATTTAAAGGAAGAACACCCTGGGGGTGGTCAGGGGCATTCCACCTCTCTTCCCCTTCCACCAACCTCACGAGAGAACTTGCGGCTCGACGGCTATTTAAAGTACCTCCAGCCGCGAAGGCACTATACATTTACAAACATCCATGTCTTCTCCGGGATTCGAACCCAGTCCCAACGACACAACAGTCAGCATCGCTAACCACTATACCGGATGGGCGACTAAACAATGAAATTCTTATAATAACTGTTAAGGCCGCATGGTCATGAACGAGAACTTTTTTGAAAAAAAATTTTACTACATTCTACATTTATCTATACGAATTTTCTATACAAATCTAAAAGTTATACTATATTTTAAAAAAATTGGTCTGTTTAAGCTAATGAGCCCTTGAGATAAATTTGTAAACAAGTGTCTTGATTTGTTAGTTTCTTAAAATATAAAAAAAAAAAAAAAAACTTCTTTGGAACTTTTCGGAAGGAAATTTAAAATTTTTTATTGCAATTAATAATTTTTTAACGAACGGAGGATTCTCAGTTTTTGTATCTTTACACTGAAGAGAAAAAGTAAAATTTTATAAAGCAGTTTAACAGTTCAAATTAATATTACTAATTATAAAAAGGCATTTTGTTCCCTATTAAGTTTAAAAATATTTTAATGATTATTCAAGCTGATTATATATATATATATATATATATTACTTTTTAGTAAAATTACTTTAAAATTAAACCTTATAAATATATTTTAAGTTTCAGCTAAAATACCTGTTATAATCCCTTATTAAATATACTACATTTATAAAGCTTAGTTTTTATTAACTCATCAGAGATATTTTAATTGATTTTTTTCAAATAATGTAGTTTATTGAGAAATATGTTAGTGAAAATACAAATATATCATAACTGAAACACACAAACTTGGCATTATACCTAAAGGAATTATTACCAAAGTATAATTGGCTTTCAAAATAAGTATTTCAAAATTTGAAATAGCAATTTGCTTTTAAAAAAAGCATACATTCCTTTTGTTTGGATAGAAACATTTATTGATTGAAGAAATTCTTACGACGAATTCCTCTCAATGGAGCTTCATTACACACCGACAGACAATTAAAATAATCAAGGGCTTAATGTATTTCTCAATTGTGATTTATTCAAGCGTGATTTTCAACAATGGAATGATATTAGCATAAAAAAAACTTAATTTCAGTTGGCGTTTAATTATTTAAGCTTGGAGATTTGTTCTATAGAGAAGCATAAATATTAATATTTTACTTGAAAGAGAATACGAAATGAACTTTTAATTATAAAGCTTTGTTATTGTTGTTAACAATTAATGTAACTCTTAAGGATGACACTATGTATAATTAAACCTTCTTTTGAGATATAATGTAGCAAATTTCTTTCTTGTATTACAAAGTATTTATTCCAAAATAAATTCATTACATGCATATTATAATGCATTTAATTCATATACAAATAAATTAGCCAAGTATAAATTGTAATTAGCAGAGTTGGATGATTTAATATGTAGAAATTTCTTTCATTTGATAGTTTTCAAATGTTAAATGCTAATGATAATAGAGCTCTAACTATAAATATGCAGTAAAATCTGAGTTTTGAGTTTGAGGATGGAATGTTATGGATAATAATACCGATCAAAAACGAATTTTTTAAACATGGGTTTTCTTTCACACTTCACACTTTGCGTAACATAATTTTGATACCTTAAATTTTAAAAGCAAAGGCGAACTTTGAGTCATATTGATCTCATTTAATAATTAGTTTTAATTACTTAATTTTACGAGGAGATAAATTTATAACTTGCTGGTTTCTTTTTTCAAATGTTTCACATTGTAAACAAATGGAATTATGAGTAAAATTTAAGGGTCTTAGTTCCCTTTGAAGAGAGAGAGAGAGAGAGAATTTCTTTTATTTATATATTTAAAAATTATATTTTAGCATTGCATATAAAGTTTTTATTCAAAAAAAATGATGCGAGAAGAAATTTTTCCCATATTATTCATACAATTTTAAAAATTTAAGTTTTTTAAAGAAAATCTGAAATATTTTAAAATCCTACTCCTTCTGTAATTATTAAATTTTTAACCTGAAAATTTTTTATAATATTTTTAAGGATATTCCAAACAACTTTAGAGATCGATTTTACTATAACTTAATTAGTTTTGGAAAAAAAAATAAAAATGTTGAGATGTGCATGCTAAAATTCAATGAAAAAGCCAACACCTTCTACATTTTAATTTTTATTAAAAAAATTATTTATTTTACAGCAAAAAGAATCCCTAATTTTGCTACCTAATTTATACATAACATACATAAAAAAATGGAAGTGATTGGGAAATAATTGTGGAAGGAGTAGCATTTTGAATGAACTAATCAAAAAACACAAACTGAGAAAAATCACTTTGAAGTTTATAACCTTAATAAAATAATTATAATAAGCTTATATAAACTTAAAATAACACTTTAAGAGATTAGTTATATATTTTTCTTTAAAATAACTGCATTTACATGTTTTTTCAACCCATCCATTTTTATAAAGGATCCATTTTTAAAGAGTATTAAATGCACAAGAAAATTCAAGAAAAATGCTAAAAAAAAATTTTATTTTCTGTCACGACAGAAATTTTAAGTTTTTTCTTCACATAATATTTAAATTTCCTTGCATTAAAAACATATGAAGAATAAAAACTGAAATTATGAAATTATTAATATAAAATGCCTTAATTCAAAAATTTTACTTGTGCATATTCCCCCCCAAAAAAAAAAAAAAAATTATACTATTGTAATGACTCGGTAATATACGGCTTTATATATAATAATTTCCTTTTTTATAGTTATCATTTCTCTTTTTAAAATAGATCTTTTTTTATCAAAACGAGAGGTTTTTTTAGCTTTTTTTCTAAAAAGGGAGCGTGTTCAAAACTCCTAATTTGTTAAAAAATTTACATTTTTCAAATAATGTTTTACCAAACTTCTAACTTTCCGACTTGCAAAAGTGATATATCAATCGAAAGATAATAATACAAAGAATAACATTAAACAAAAATAAAATAAAACGATAGTTCAGTTCACAATCATTTTGGGGGTACCAAGTCCTCTTAATTCTTTAAATAATTAGTTTTAATGAATTAATTTTTATTAATTACAGTTAAATCATCCAAAACAGTCATTTATAGAAAATTTTAGCACAGCTGAGAGTTTTAAAGCCCGTAAAAAAGGCTTTTAAATTTTTTACACAGACATAGTTACAATGTGAGTAAAAAAACCCATTGAAAAAAAAGGAACTAAACTAAACGAATTTAAGTATTTGACATTGATAGTTACAAGAATTTTAGCCACATTACCTTGGATGGGGGGGAGTGAAAAGCACGTAAATTTTATGGCCAGCTGTTTTGTGATTTAACCAGGTATTCGAATATTTTCCACAAAAAATTGCCCCATGCAGAATAATACCAGGCAAATTAAATTCAGATATTGGACCATCATATTCAAATTCAAAATTTCTAAGCAAAATTAAAATTCATAAAATAAATTAATTTACCGATAAATAAAACAACAAAAAATGGAGAAATTCAGGGAAGAAAAAGAATGCAATGCAACTTTCTTTTTATTTGTATGTTTTAGTAACAAAAATCTGTACCATTTATGTTTGCACAATGCACAGTCATCGACCAATTAACTAAAAATTATATCTTTCCACTTGAACAGTGATTGGTAACCTTTCTTCAACGTTATTTATTTTATATTTTTTACCAATGTTAAAACACAAATGACTTATCAAAACTGCAAAGTCACTTAATATATTAAAATGAAATAGTGAATTATATTATAAGGAATTCAAATAAGTTTCTACAGTTTTTTATCAAACATTGGGCACTTATTACGAAAGAACGGTCCATTATGTTATACTGAAAGTATTGTCCATCGCTAACTACTACTTCTTCCTTCTTTCTGGGAGCATACGGATACCGAGTCAGAAGAAAGCTTCATCTTTTGAGGTTATCCACGAATCAACCCAATTTTTAATATCTTCATATGATATGAAGTGCTGCTGAGACAGGCCATGTGCCATCGATCTGAACAAGAGATAATCGGATGGGGCAATGTCTGTTGAATAAGCCGAGTTTGGGTAAAATTTCCCAATTGAGTGTTTCTGAGTATGTTTTCACTGGCGCAGCAACTTGTGGACGAGCATTATCATGTATGAGAATGATGTTGTTGCATTTGGAGTAGTAATGGGCGAGCATTTCCTTGAGTGCTCGGCTCAATCTCATCAATTGTGTTGGGTAGCGAGCATAGAAATGCAGTGCTTCTCAAACTTTCAATACTGGCGACCCAATTTTCAATCATAATTTTCATCGTGCCCCCTTCATACAATAACAATGTATTGAATTCAATAATAATATACTATGACTCTAAAGCTACAATACAACTTTAATTATATACCGTACAAACTATCAAGATAAGTATCAAATTTTGAAAATAATTTTATGTATGATAAACTCATGGGGTCACTGGTTTACTTATTTTTAACTTAGTATTGTTGAACTAATTATCAAATATACATTGTGCAGTACTGATACATACACTGGTGTGCAAAAATGAAGAACGAAGTCGAAAAATTAGCATATCAGCTGAACGAAGAGGCAGAGCGAACAGAAAGACCAATCAGGAGATTAAGTAAGGTGATGTACGGTAGCACATGCGCAGATATGCAGGTAGACGTAATGGGGGAGTGTCTGAGTAGTATAAAGCATGTTGTCGGTGTAAGATCAGTATTTCTGGCAAAGAGATTGCACGCCGTATAGCAGTTAAAATCACACCGAGTTGCTGCCTCAGCGAGAAATGGCGAATAATCAATCTGTTAGACGACATCTGGATGCTTTTACCCGAGGTCGAATCATTGGGAAGTTGGAGGAAGGCCGCAGTGTGACAAGTGTGGCTGCAGAGTTCGGAATTGCTCACAGCATCGTTTCACGACTTTGGAGACAATTTCAAACTACAGGAACAGCTATCCGGGGGTTCAGTAGTGGTCGTCTACGAGGAACCATACCCGCAGATGACCGGTACATTGTCTTACAGGCCAGAAGAAACAGGCGGCAGACAGCGGGAGAAATCGCTAGACACACGACACAGGCGACTGGACGACCGATATATCGCGTTTTACCGTGGCCAGAAGACTGCACGGTGGTGGTCTGTTTGTACGACGCCCTGTACGGTGTGTACCTTTAACACCTGCCCATCGGAGAAGGCGTTCTCTGTGGTGCTGGGAACACCGGAATTGGAGAGACAATGAATGGGGACGAGTACTCTTTACAGATGAGAGCAGATTCAGTTTGAGTAGCAATTCTCATCGCATACTTATCTGGAGAGAGCGGGGAAGCCGCAATCATCCCTCGAACATCATTGAAAGGGACAGGTATGGAGGTCGCGGTGTTCTCGTTTGGGGAGGCATCATGCTTGGTAGTCGTACAGACCTTCACAACTTTGACGCAGGTTCAGTCAACGGGACCCGTTATTGTAACGAGATTCTTCTTCCATATGTGCGCTTTTAGAGGCGCTATGGGTCTGTAGTTCCTTTTCATGGACGACAATGCACCATGTCATTGCACAGTAGCTGCCAAACAGCTCTTAGAGAGTGAGGATATTGAACGTATGGATTGGCCGGCACGATCTCCGGATCTCAATCCCATCGAGCATGTATGGTATTTTCTAGGCAGACGCTTGGCAGCTCGTACCTTACCACCAGTAACGATTCGGGAGCTTCGATTGGCGCTGCAAGACGAATGGGCAGCAATGCCTCAACAACTCATTGACACCCTCATTCTCAGCATGGGCAGACGCTGTGAAACTTGCCTAGCAGTCAGGGGAGATCATATCCCCTACTAAAGACCGGATGTTTCTTGCTGGACACCCATCACAGGGATGTTTCGGCCTTCAGTCGCATTGCGCTCCATGCTACTTTTTCAATCAAGCTTCTTTTTATTCCTCTGATTTCTCTTTTAGTAAGTGTTGTTTACATTACACATGTCCTTACGTATTGGGGATCTTACGGTATTAAATGTGTTGATTTGGAAAGCTTTTGTACAAAGTTATATTGAAAAAACCCGTCTCGTCCTTAATTTTTGCACACCAGTGTATATAAGTACATTATATCAGTGTAAATGTGAATTTTATTTTTTATTATGTCAGAATGTATTTTGGTTTGCTTCTTTTCAGTAAATTAAAAAAATAATTAACCTTTTTGTTTTCGGCTTTTCGATATGTTAGCGCCCCTCATGTAGCGTTAACACGCTCCTAGGGGACGCGCCCCACAGTTTGTGAAACCCTGCAGTAATGGTTTCGTTCGGTTTAAGAAACTCAATAGACGACAGCAAACTGATTCCACCAAATACACAGCATAATTTTCCTGCCATAAACTTTCAACTGTTGAAGCAGGACCACGTGATTTCTATGATTTCAACTTCTTCGAGTTACCGTAGTGGATCCGTTTGTCATCACCAGTGGCTATACGATTCAAAAAACTCTTTCGTTTATGCCTAGTAAGCAGCATTCCCCAAGTACAAAATCAGTTTTCAACGTTTCTCGGCCTCAGTTCACATGGAACCCAATTTACTTGATTCTGAATTATTTCCAACGATTTTAAACGATGTGGAATTGCTTGTTGATTCACTCTTAATGGTATGTGCAAGTTTTGCTTCCATCCGCAACGTTCTTTGTCTTTGACGTGAAACTCAGAGTTTTGAAACTTTTGATACAACTCACAACGACTTCTCTCACTCAAAGAAGCCTCTTCATAGGCTTCTTCAAGCAATCGATGCATCTTAGTTGTAAATTTCTTTTTACATTATAAAGAGTAAATCAAAAGCTCCCGCAAATGACACTTATTCGGCTCGAAATTCGACATTTTCGCGCTAAAAATATTATGTAATGCTGATACACACAACATCACTAATTACTTCCATGCTATGATGTTGCCAGATGTCCAACCTTACGATATGACGTTTTACATCTATATATTTCAACCGTAACTTACTGTTGAGGCCATCTTTTGTCAAACGGTGGAAACTTATTTGTACCCTTTATAAAATATTAACTAAAAAAGGTAGAAAATATTTCCTAATTTCACTCTTAACACACTGACTTTTATCATAAACATTTTTTTTAAGATTCACGTGTATCACATTAATCTTTTTTTAATTAACACGATTTTATAAGTATCACTTGTGTATGTAACGGAATCTTTGAACTCTATTTTTACCCACTTTAAAAGGTTAGATTTGCAAACTTGTCAAGGACCCCGATGACAATACAATAACTTCATAATTTTGTTTCATTGTCCTGATCAGGGTCCTCAGGAATAAGTATTTTGAGATTTGGCAACCTATTCATTATATCGTTTCCAGATTTGGCGACTAATTGCATATACCGTTTCCAGATTTGGCGACTAATTCCATATTCCATTTCCACATTTGGCGACTAAAAGATTAAGGTGCAACCCTAAAAATAAAAACGCTTGTAATTAATACAAATAAAACAAACAAAAAAGTGTTCTTTATGGGAGAAATAAGAGGTGGGTGCGTTAACAATTTCTTATCATAATATAAACAATTATCTAGTTTTTCTGATAATGGAAATAAAAAAAAATAGACTTGTGCATGTGAAAAAAATAATTTTTATGTCCTAACTGCTAAACTTAGACTAAATATTTTAGAACGAACTGTTTTTCAAAATTCATTTTACCAAAACAGCTGATTCCCCACTTTAGCCGACCTTCAAATGGGAAAGTGAAAACAAAACTTACTGAAATAATCGAAGAAAACCTGAACAGTTTTTTTTTTTTTTCGATTTGGAATCACTTGGAGTATCCGAGATTATCTAAAACTTTTCGAAGAATACCAAGCCATGACCATTGGACAGATTGTAAATTTTTTTTTTCTGTTTTTTAATTTTCCGTGCCGGGATTTCGGATTTGAGTCTCTAATCTGATTTGAACCCGATCCGTGGACTAGTCATCTGCAGTTGGCAACGTCTTAAATGTAAATGAGGACGTGTTATATAAATATACTACTGCAGATGACGAAGAAAAGATATAGATGTATTTATATGCTCGAGTGATATGCGTATCCACGTGATCGGATCCGAATAATTTTTCTTTAGTTACTTTTTAAATGGAAGTACAGTCGAACCTATTTTTGTGCGGTCTTTTTATATTCGATTTCCTTTTTGTGCGATTTGATTTTTGTGCGTCTTTTTATGTGCGATATTTTTTTATGCGGTGTATGAATTTCAATGGCTTTTGCGCCAATGTAATGTTTTCTATCTATTTACTAGTGGCGTAACGGAGAATCTTAGGACCCCCTCCTGAAAGTCAGGTTTTGCCTTTAAAGTTTTATAAATTGGGTAAATACGTATTTAGCGTAAGTCAGGCCTTGGGTCCCTAGAGTTCTGCCCCCCCCGTGATACGGGGGTGTACGTTACGCCACTGAAATGTAGACTCTTCAAGATGCTCTGTTCATTTGTTATAAACATTCTCCCAACAATGCGCGCATTCAGTTGTTTTCTCTCAACACTCCAGCAGCCCGCGCTTGATTGAAGCAAAACTTTCAATGACAGTGACATTATCAATAATTTGATAAATTATGAAAACGAACTAAAAACCAGATTCTTTGAGAGCGTATAAAAATATGCAGGGATCCAGCTTTTCAACAAATTGGAAAATCATTTTCTTAAAATAGACACCAGTTAAGAAAGGAGTATAAAATTCCAAAAAGGGCTTCAATCATGTGTAGCTGGTTATCGTGACATTTACAAGCAACTGACCACCCGTCCTTCGCCACAAAAACTTATCTCTTACTTTATGTTGCCAAAAAATAAATCAATTGAAATATATATTGCACCTTTAAGTGACAAAAGCTATTTTGAACTTATTCATTACAGGACTTTGGATTACGATGAGTAGCGATGAATTATGTATGTGCATTTTAAAGACTTATCCGTATATACAATGAGAAACTATATGTTTTTAAAATGTTTCCATGTGTAATATTTAATTATTTATTTTGTTATGGAAGTACTCTTAAAAAAATTTCGTCAATAATTTGCATATTGTATAATTGCGAGTTTTTTATGCGGTCCCTATCCACCGGATAAAAAGTTTTTTTGTAGTATTTCCACGAATTAGTTTGTTATATGTAAGAATTTATGAAATTTTTGAATATTTTTTGTGAGATTTCTTATGCGGTCCCTATCTACCGCACAAAAACAGGTTCAACTGTATATTTCTACGTTTATTACAATTAATAGTACTATGTTTTCGATCCTAAATAAATTATTTTTAAAAAAACCTGATCCAAAGCTTGAACCTTTTTTAAAAAAACCCTCTACGAATACTCTCGTAGAAAACAGTTTATTCTCGATTACTCGAGGGAATAATAATGGAATGCGAAATGATTAATAAAAAGATTAAGAAAAAAGGACCTACTACACAAAAAAAGAGGGGATTGGTGAAAAAATGGAAATAATAATAAAAAAAAAAGACTCGTGCATTTTTTTTTTTTTTTTTTTTTGAAAAAAATATGTTCTAACTCAAGGATGGACAAACTTTTTCGGTCGCGGGCCAAAAATGTTTTTAAAAAGTCTATGAATAATTGATAGTTTACAAAACTAAAAATGCATGCTTTTATTGTAGATCGAACTAAAAAATTAAAAATAAATAGCAGTTTAAAAAAACTAAAAAACACACTTTTATGGTTAATCGAACTAAAAAGTAAAAAAATAATTCTTAATATAAGAATAAAATGATTTACGAGAAAATTAAATTCATTGGGGTAAAGGCGTGGGTTTCTCTGTTTCTCAATTGTTCTAACTTCTTACGTTCTATTCCGAAATGCTGAGTTAGTGTAAAAATTTAGTAAAAAGCACACACACCCCACGCTTTTACCACAATGACATTAATATTCCCGTAAATCATTTTATTCTTATATTAAGAATTTTTTTTTACTTTTTAGTTCGATTAAAACCATAAAAGCGTGCTTTTTAATTTTTTAAACTATAATTTATTTACCATAAGACTTCAATAAATGAAACATAATCACGTCTATGTTACTTAGTGACTATATTACCTAGTTTTTTCCTTTTATTTTGAATTTTTCTTTGCTGAAGATAATTAAATGGAAAATTTTCAGATGCTTTTTTTATATTTTTAATATGTTTTCTCAACAGCAGTATTAACCTAAAAAATGTTGTAAGCAGGTAGCAAACTGAAAAATAATATTATTACACTTTAAATTTATTGGCACTTTTTTTTGTCAAGGCGTGATAAATTGATACAATTTTAGTATTTCTTATAGACAACTTTTTTTAAACTATTAGGCAGTTAAACAAAAATTATAATCGAAAACCATGTTTAGAATTCGTTTCATATTACTAACTTTTTTTATTTTTATTACTTGAAAATAACGTTAAAGGAAGCTATTACTATAATACTTTTAAGGGAAAAGTTATGTAATTAAATATTTAACTTAATGCTCTATAACAGGGGTGGCGAACCTTCATGGATCAATGTGTGCCATTTTTTCTAAAGAAATGCTTAATGAAGTATAGACGTGCCGTCAAGTAATTTTAACTTGTAATTTGTGAAAAAATAATAAAACTAAATAATGACAACACAAAATTCGTTATTTACTATGAAAAAGTACCTTTTGTGCACTATATAGTTGTAAATGTTTCAGTTATACGTGTAATTCACAAATTAAAGTAACTTTAGTGTGACTTCGTTGTTCCAGATTGGATGATAAATAACTTATATTAAGATTGTAAGATGTTTCTTTTAGTAGAATGTATGTTGAATTGGAGTCTTCTGCCAAATGGTTTCTAAACAGTTTTTGCTGTGGTTCACTCTCTTTTTTGACAAAAAGATTTTTCATTTATTTCAAAATGCCACTTTACAAACGATATTCTGCATACCACTGTTCCAGAACATAAAACGCACACCGCGCATCGTCTTTACTAATAATACCATATTTCTTGATTCACCAAGTTTGAAATTCTTTGTAACACTTACTATCTTGCACTTTTTGTTCTTTTGCTGAACTAGCCATGTTAAATAACAGTTAAAAATCGTAAATATAATACAAATAAACTTTAAACTAGAGTAGTTTCTACGAAATTGACTATGCTATGCGTAGACAAATTTTGCATCATAAGCAACTGTAGTTCATGACGTAACTTCGCTGGTGTGCAAGACTTAAGCAACAGGTGGGTTTTTATTGCCATAACTTCACGAAAAATCATCTGAGAGACATGAAATTCAGAAATGAGGGAGAGTATTATGTACGTAAAGGATGACGAAAGAATCGGCGCTGAAAAAGAAATACAATGCATACGGTATGGAATCAAACAAAAACAAGCTTTATTGAACGCATAGTATCGTGACTCATGATGGTCTATCCAACAGGAAGTACAACAAGCAGATGTTCCTTAATATGGTATATGCCCTCCCCTCACTGCAATTATTGCTTCGCACCGTCTCCGCATACTCAGAACCAGCTGGTGCAACATTTCTTGCGGTAGGAGTACCCATTCTTCAATCATCATCTGTTTGAGTTGTTGGGTGTTCTCCGGATGATGTAAGCGTGCTGCAATACGTCTCCCCAAAGCATCCCACACATGTTAGATGGTATTTAAATCTGGGGAGTACGCTGACCAATCCATTCGAGTGATATCTTCACTTTCCAGCAGCTCCTCAACAGCAAGAGTCCGATGTGGCCGTGCATTGTCATCCATAAAAATGAAGTCTGGCCCAATGGCACCTCGGAACAGACGCACATGGGGAAGAAGTACCTCCTCACAATAGCGATCCCCGATTACAGACCCTCTATCGAAAATGTGGAGCTCAGTTCACCCGTTCAGCATAATGTCTCCCCAGACAAGAACTCCAGGACCACCGTAATGGTGTCTTTCCTAGATGTTACTGGTATAAAACCGTGTCCCGATCTCTCTCCAAATCAAAACGCGTTGAGAATCGCTTCTGGTACTGAACCGACTCTCATCCGTAAAGAGGACACGACTCCATTGATCAGTTGTCCAGTTTTTGGGCTCTCTGCACCACTGTAAACGGTGGCGTCGGCGGTCAACTTTCAACGGGAGGCAGCGTTCAGGACGGCGGGCGAATAGGCCCTCTTTGTGAAGGTGTCTGGCCATAGTAAACCGCGACACTTGTCGACCCGTTGCTGTAGAGAGTTGCTGAGCAATGACGCTTGCCGTCGACCTCTTTTCGCCTGCAGGATGATATATCGGTCATCCGCTGCAGTTGTCGTCCTCGGCCGGCCACCACCAACCTATCTATGTTTCTGTTATTTCATTATTTCGTTACTATTGTTTTGCTGTTTACTTTTTAGTTCATTTATCTTATTTTTTTGTTTTACTTATTTCTGTAATCCCCATGTGATACTTGTGGTGCACGAGAATTATTTTATCTGTCTTCAATAAAAAAAGAATAAAATAAATTGTGGTATCACTTATATTTTTTAATTCAACGAAATATATTTGTAATCGATAATAATAGAATGTATTTAAAATATAGAACTTCAAAATAATTAGAGAAAATAAATAAAACTAATAATTTACGAAAAAAGTTTTTAGTAGTAGTTCGAAGGATTGGCTCATATATTCCTTCTATAACGAATAAAGTACAGTTAAAAATTCAGCGGATGTGCTCCACGATTACCCTGTGTTAAATATTTATCTCGCATCGCAAGTGCTGCAATTTCGAAATGTCACTACTAGTTACGTTGAATATCGCAATTTGACTGTAAGGAACCGCTGCCTGCACCTGGCAACAGGTCGAATGAGAGACGATAAAAGAAAGGGATCTGGCAACGACGGAGGAAGAAAAAGCTCGGAACGAGAGAGGAGAGGGTGGCGAAGAAAAAGCTGGGAACGAGAGAGGAGAGGGTGGCGAAGAAAAAGCCGGGGTCGTGAAAAGTAGACACGGCTGAACGATGGATCATAATCCTGTAACATCTGAATATATTCTTGATTTTAAGAAATGTCCCATAGAAGGTATGGAATAAACAGTGGGACCAAATCCTGTCTGCAATTATTTTCTTGTCACAATTCGAACACGGTCGGAAAAGAACTCACGAGTTTACACTGGTGTCAGAAGTGAGATGCAATGGAGCAAAAGTTAAAGGAACAAAATATTTCAAATTGATCGGTGTTCGTACTACAAAGTTGTGAACAAGGTCTAGTGGACATTCAGTTTGAAAGAAAATTTTTAAGAAGGAAATGGAATCCTGCGGTGTATTTTCAAGTTGATGACCACGTGGATCCCGGGAATTCTCTTGCAGCAGTTTCAAGTGAAAAATCATGATCTTCATACAGAAATTTGCTATCACCTGCCGAGTTGGGCTATGGAATAAACAGATGCCGTATTTTTCTTCAGTTTCTGATGAATGGAGTCGTGATCTGAAAAGTGTTAGATACAGAAACAGCGTTCATGTCGAGGTAAGTGGCTATTGTTCCCCTAAGTTAAAATATTGTGTGAATATTAAAAAGAGTAATGGGATGCAGTCATTAATTAATTTGTTTTTAAAAATAAAATAGAAAAAGCAGATATATCTGAAAAAAAAAGAAAATTTCATTGGTTTATTGCAATATTCTATGTTGTTGGATTATTGTGTAGATGAAATAAGAAAATTGTGTACTCATTTTACCTGGAAATGATAGGGTATCATTTTAAATGTTGTAAAATATGGTATTTAGAGTTCTAGTGTTAAACTATAATTTCTTTTTTTATAATCATTCTTTACTGTTTTGAAGTTGTCTCAAAAATTAAAATCTGGGTATAGAAAGTGTTTTGCATAACAATTCAGTTTGCAGAATTTAAAAAAAAAAAGAATTAGATTAATTTATCTTGAAATAATGGTTGCGAAAAATGTATGTTTGAGTGGGTAAAAATATCCATTAAAAAAATGTATATGTATTTCAAGTAGACTTCCTGTTAAAAGGTTGTAAATAAGAGATTTTGTAGGTTATTTATGACTCAGAATGTGGCATGTTTTTTTTTAATATTAAATTATTGTTTTTCATTTTAAGCAAAAGTTTTGCAATTTGTCAGTTAGTTGATAGTTTAATGCAATCTGAGGTTATTTCCTTTGCTCGTAATTTAGGATGTATATGTATATTGGTTTTTTGTTTCCTGCATAAGATTCTTTTAATTAAAAAAAAAAAAAAAAGAAACTAAGAGTAGATTTATGATTTGAGAAATAATTCTATGGTAATGTAGCTAAAGTATGTTGTTAATTGTGTTTTTTTTATTTTGAAAAAGGTTCTGCGTTCTGATTAGTAACAAATAACTGTGTCTCATATAAGTTTTATTGTAAACATATTTCGTATTGTGTTTCTGGAATTTGAGTACTCTTAGAAAAAACGAGTAGAATTTTTCTTGCTTGTTAAATATATAGTACTAGGTCATTTAAGGGTTTGTAGTTAAATTTGTCAGAAGGTAATTTGGCATTAGGTTTAGCTTGATTAAAATGGCATTTCTCATTAGAAGTAAGAAAATTGACTTAATTCAATTAGCGCGGGACTTAGATGAGTCACCTGATCCGTCTATGTCTAAAATTGTTTTAAGGAATTTAATAATCTCTAGTAAATATTACAAGGAGGAAGAGGCAAAAGAGTTATTGGAAGTTATTACAGCCGAAAGACTAGAGACAGAACAGCAGCAAAAACTAAAACGACAAGAACAATTATCAATTGAAAAATTACGCTTGGAAATAGAATTATCTAGGAACGCTAATCAGAGTGCTACTCAAAATAATGGTCAAACCTCACGTGTGAGATCTTTAGATGAAATAGTTAAAATGGTTAGGCTCTTAACTGTAAAGGTACCCAATAAATCAGACGGGTGGGACTATTTCTTTTCTAGTCTTGAAAAGGCTTTCGCTAGTGAAGTGGTTAGCGACGAGTTAAAACCGAAGGTTTTGTTATGCATGTTAGGAGACAAAGTGTCAAACTTATTAGTTAACCTAGGCGAAGAAGAATTAAAAGATTACGAATCTTTAAAACAGGTTGTGCTCAAGGAGTATGAACCCTCTCCAAAAATATGTTTAGAAAATTTTAGAAAGGCCAAACGTAACTCTGACGAAACTTTCTCTCAGTTCGCGTCCCGTTTAACATCTATGTGGTTATACTACTGTAAGTTAAGAGGTGCGAATGATTTTGAGTCAGTTAATCAACTGATCGTAGCAGATAAAATGTTTGAAATGTTGGATTCTGAGACGGCGACCCATATTGGTGTACTCCAAGGGGAAAAATGGTACAAACCCAGGAACTTGGGCAAACAATGTGATATATTTTATGCTTCCAAAGGGAAATCCTACGATGAACCTGAGAGAGCTAAATGGAATGGTAGTAAAAGGAGAAGTTTTAATTGTAGTTGGGGTAAACAGCCATTTGGGGAGAAAAAGACAGATAAATTTTCTTCTAGGAAAAACTTTGATAAAGGTAAAGTAACTGAAATAAAAAAATTCGCTTGTTTCACCTGTGGATCAGATAAACATTTTAAGCGGAATTGTCCTAAAAACAAAGGGGTTGATAATAAAAGACTTAATGTGAATAAGGTGTCAACGGAAGGGACAGAATTAGAAGATGGAACGGTCACTGCTAGAGTTGATTTGCTAGGTAAAGTCATTCCTAGGCGGGCTATTGAAGACAAATTAAGTAAATTAGTGAAAACATCTATCAGTGTAGATGGGAAATTAGTCCATGCGTTAGTGGATTCTGGTACGGAGATTACTGTTATCAAGAAAGACTTAGTTCCTGGAATATCGGTTGAAGGAGCTTCCACGATTTATTTGAAAGGTATTTTCGGTCCAGCGGTTAAATGTCCTTTAGTATATGTTCCAATTGGTCTTGCTACCGGTGGCCAGGTTAATGTGGTGCACAAGCAAGTGTTATGTGCTTTGGCAGAAGTTTTGGTAGAAGACGTGTTGCTTCCACCAGATGTTTTGGATATGTTGGGAGGAGCCCAGAGTGAAGAGAATTCACTGGCTCAAAGCTCTCAGGACCTGAGGGTTGACTCAGGAAATGTAGATGAAACCGAGGTTTCATTGGGTATTCTGCCAGAGAAAGCACAGGAGCACATTGAGGATTCTCAAAGGAATATTACTTCATGTCGAAATGAAGTGGGAACATTGGGTACTAAGGATGAGGAGGTGACCGCTGAGATGGATAAAGGAAGCATGGTGGCTGATAGTTTTCGTTCCGAACAGGAGTGTTGTGCCGAGTTAGCATTGGCTTGGAAGTATGCTAAGGAAGGCAAAGGAAACTACTACGAAGTAGATGGGTATCTATTTCGTAGGGATAAAATACTCGGGAGAGTATTGGGCAACTGGTAATTCCGAAGTGCAGAAGAACTGAGGTGTTGAGACTAGCGCATACTTCAGTGTTCAGTAGTCACATGGGGCCCAAGAAGACGATTGAACGAATCAAGTATTCTTTCTTTTGGGAGGGTCTGAGGGCCGATGTGAAGAAATTTTGTGAGTCATGTAAAGAAAGTCAGCTCACTCGATCGGTTAAAATTAAAGACCGATCACGCATTACACCTGTGGCAAGGCCTGAATTGCCATTTCAGGTGGTAAATATGGATCTGATAGGTCCAATTGATCCGCCAAGCTCCAAGGGACATAAATATATTTTACGTCTGGTTGATCAGCACACTAGGTGGGGCGAGGCTGTGCCGTTGACTAGTCTCAGTGCGAAGGTAACCTGTGAAGCTTGGTTAAACATATTTTCGAGAACCGAGATTTATCTTTTGTCGAAAAGGGAAGGTTTTGTAGAAAAGAATAGCTCAGCATCGTAGGTCACGGTACTGGATTTGTGGAAGTGGTATTTCTGTCGTTCTCTCACGAAGAATTATGCCGCATGCTTTATGTCGTTTGGAATTTGCATGACTAAAAAAGTGAGGTTTAAGATTGAATACACTTCTTATGGATGTAATTTAACGGCTCAGGTTTTAAGAATGTTAGAGCAGTTTGTTATATCTCGAATAGTCGATATAGACCTTCTGATGCAAATTTGGAAAAATCGTGTAAAGCGAATTAACTTTGTATTAGGATGGGTTGGGTCGGAAATCATACTGGCCAAAGGCAAATTAGAGCCGTAGGAAAGTTTACTGTGCACTTAATATAGATTTAGTGAACTCATTGAGCATTCATTCATGAGTTAATGAAATAAACATTGTCTAGATTAAGATAAAAACTGTAATGTATATATTTAGTGTTGTTTTTTTTTTTTTGTATAATGTGTTTTCCATGTATCTGTTTGCAATCCCATTACAGTTTAGATCTTTCTGGGAACATAGTCACTTATTTCAATTGGGTGAACTATTAATATTATTTCATGTGTTTGTATTAAGGAACTTTCACTAGAACAATCATCAAGACTTTTGACTGTTGAAATTATTGTGTGTTCTGTTTGTGGATTTTCTGTTTCACGGTTTGTGAATTTTCTGTTCCTGATGTCTGAAATGGTAAAATCAGCCACAAGGGGCAAATTTTACTCTTAGGTGGGGCGTGTAAGGAACCGCTGCCTGCACCTGGCAACAGGTCGAACGAGAGACGATAAAAGAAAGGGATCTGGCAACGACGGAGGAAGAAAAAGCTCGGAACGAGAGAGGAGAGGGTGGCGAAGAAAAAGCTGGGAACGAGAGAGGAGAGGGTGGCGAAGAAAAAGCCGGGGTCGTGAAAAGTAGACATGGCTGAACGATGGATCGTAATCCTGTAACATCTGAATATATTCTTGATTTTAAGAAATGTCCCATAGAAGGTATGGAATAAACAGTGGGACCAAATCCTGTCTGCAATTATTTTCTTGTCACAATTCGAACACGGTCGGAAAAGAACTCACGAGTTTACATTGACTTTATCACCTAATAAATTCCAGTCCATATGAATAGTGTCACGGCACATTACAATAAATAAAAATCATCCATCCATGTTACTATCAGCCTGAGATACTGAAGTTTTAAAAAATGATGGACTTGCTTACTGAACTCCGATTTCTCTCTCTCTCTCTCTTTACGTAATGATATGACGGGTGTTTCCCGGAGGGTTTGTTTCATGCCACGCATTTGGTGGACATCTAACACAAATCGATCGCCAACGGCAATAAAAACCACAGCTTGAAATAAGAGGACGATAAAAGAGATATCCCATAGAAGCATTCTAAAAATAGCCCCCCTAATGCCGTTTCAATTCAAATGAGAGAACCTAACGCCCTGCATTTGCATGGGTGGGAAGTTCCGGAAAAGATGCCGGAATGCGAACTGAACTCCGGGAACAATTCCGGAATTAAACCACGTTGATACATTTTTCATCGGCGATCGACAGGTACACGGGGCTGCTGCGCAACACAATAAAGGATCTAATTTTGACTGCTTAACTTGCAATTCCGCTTGGGGTATCGATATGGGAACAGGAAGTCAGGATCATGCTTGGAAGTAGGTAATTTGGAATGTCCCGCTATTTATTTAAGAAATGAAAATGTATAATATAGAGCAATCGAAATCCTGTATTACGTGCTTTATTTAAGTCTGTTGTGATTATAACTGACGTTATTGCACAACTTTTAACATGGATAGTAAAGATATTGAGCTTCTTATGAATGTCGTACTTCTTTTTCTTAGAAAATAGGGGTTCGTGATTTCAATATGAATACAGTGAAATACGTTTAACGCGAAAACGTTTAAGATGAAATATCAGTAAATACTAAAAACTACTGTGTATTTATGCATTTTTCTTTTAACACGAAAAGAGAATCTCTAAACACGAAAATATTTCCCTTCTGGGAATGAACAAAATATGGAAAATATCAGCTACGCAAGCGAGCTTCAGGAGGGGTGTGAAATGGTGATTTCACATGTTTCGTAGAAAGGAGGCTAACTTGGTTTTGAAATACCCTTGGAATAGCGTGTGACACGAGCCAATTTTGCTTATTTAATCTACTTTCACCCTCCACCCCTACAAAAATATCTACTTTTGCAAGTAATTCCTCATCTCAATTGGAGAAAATTATGATTTATTGAAATATATCAAGAAATCTTAAACAATGATTTCGCAATTATGAGGTCTACGCTTTATGGCCTTTTCATGTAGCTTCTAATTCGGCTTTAATTCAGACCAGTTTCACGTCAATAATATGGCCATTTAAAACATTTAATATAGTTATATTATAGAAGTTTTAATTAGAGCCAACTTTCAATATATCTCAAGATAAACATGTGGGGAAACTAATAAAACTGAAATAACTATAAAGAGACTTTAATCTTAAACATTAAATGGTAAGAAGATCGATAAAATTTAATCTATATTTTTGGATTAAACCAGGCGTTGAGAGACTTAAAATAAGTATAGCGGACCTAGATGTCATTTTATAAAAGTAGTAGATGAATTCTATACTAATCACTGTATGGACTTTAAAATTGTTATATATCCAAATAGTAAAATCTATGATACAGTCCAACGCGGTCTAAAAGAATAGAAAATTTTCAAAGTCATATTTTGAAGTTTTTGCTTTCTCTTGCTTTCTTTTTTCTTTAAGAATTAAATTGAAAAAATATCTGCCAAATTAAAAGACAGTCTATGTATTATTAAATTTTCACAAATAATATGTAAATAAATCATACATTATTAAATTCTTAGAAGAAACTTTTAAGAGAAAATTCATTGTTAGTTCTTGCATTTTACGGTGTTAACATCATTACAAAAAGTATAATTTTTTTAATGAAATTTATGAGTTTTTTATTTAAATGTAATACAAACAAAATGGCAAACTATTGTTTATTTTATTTTTGAAAATGAGAATAGATTTTTCGCAAGTATTGGCTGTAACGTTCCCTCTCTCTCTCTCTATATATATATATAAGTTCGATTAATATATACATATATTTCTCTCAAACATTTTTAATGACATTCAACTCATTTTTAATAGAGGAATTTTTCAATAAAGATTGGATATTTTCCACTTTTTTTAACTTGTTTACTACATTTTTTGTACGTTTTCCATATTTTGTCTTAGATGTTAAAGGGAAAGGAAATGCTTTTTCTCAAAAATTTAATTTGATTTACGCAATATGATTACTGACATAAAAAATGAAATACAAATTCTTGAATATTCGTAGCAAAAGTTCTGAAAAAAAGTCTAAGAATTTAAAGGATAAAAAATTACGAAAAAAAATCATTATCTTAAATGAAATATTTACATTGTTCCAGTAAATGCTTCTCTTAGGTAAAACAGCGGTTTTTTTGTATGAATGGTTGTTTTTAAACTTTCTTATAAGCATATTTGGCTTCTTCGTCCCTCTTCCATGCCCCTTAAACTAATATTTTGCATTTACAGAAATTAATTAAGTTATATGAGAAAAGGTGAACTTTTTTTTTTTTATGCGTTGTTCTCTGTGATGATCAGCGAAGAAAGAAATAACATGTTATCAAAAAGTTATGGACATTGTTTACTGATCAGTTTTTTTTTGTAACAACACGCTGAGAAGCATTTTTCACCTTTAAGGAGAGTTGCTAAGCAACCGGACTAATCAAAAGTATTTGGTTACAACTATGTATACTGTTTCTCGAGTGCAACAAGTAACAAATTACACAGTTAAATTGAAAAAAAAAACTTTCTTTTTATATTTCCGCCTACCTTTCACTTTTTTTCGCAACATGCATGAATAATTTTCAGAATATTTTAATTACATTTGTTTGTTTTCATTTTTTGGGCTTAAATAAATGCAGCTGATGTGTGTGTGGTTTTGGGTTTTATTTTCATCAAATATAAAAAGAAAGATTTGTGTTTGAAAAAAAAATGTTACTTTAAGTTATTTGTTGTTTATATGGATGAAGCTTACACTTTTCTTTACTGATTTTTATTTTTGAGAATACCTTTAGCATGTTCAGTTAAATTTTTTTATGCTCTATTTATTTGCGATATATATATAATGAGCGTTTTTTTTTATTATTTTTATGTAGACGGGAAAATTTAACGGGACAACATTTGCTTCAGTCTTGGAATTCAGGCGAAGAATTTATGTTTTTTCGTTCCATTCTTGTTAATATTATTTTCTGCTCTACAACATCTTCTATTTTCAAATAATTTGCTTGTAATTAATTTTATTATTTGGGTTTTTTCCCTTTCATTAACAGCAATGATAGAATTAAAAAAAAGGGAAATTTCTGAAAGTTACGGAGGGAAAATGTATTTTTAAAACTAATTGCTTTAATTGAGGTTACCTTTCGAAAAAATTAAAACACAAAATGTTCAACAAAATTATAATATCATTTTATTAAATCTATGAGAATTTTGTTAACTTCCTTTATAAAATAAAACTTAATATCTTAGGACTTTTTTTAACTGCAATCAAAATGTGCCTTTACGTGTGCTTTAATTTAGTATGTTAAAGCGCAAGTCATTGTTATTAAACCTTGATTTTAGACAAAAGGAGTATCAATAATTGCTACGTTCGGAATATTCATCAATTTTATGATATTAGAAATAATTGAAAACGTTTTGTGCAATATAATCAAATATTTGCATTTTTATATTCCCAATTCGTACATCCTTTTTGCGAGTTATAAGCGAGGAAAACTATTTATGTTTATTTGTTGATAATAATTTTTGCACATGTGTTGATGCACTTAACATTAAATATTTGAAATTTAAATTTTTCCTGGAAATATATGCTGCATATAACTGACGAGACAGGTTGGATGCTGTGCTCCGTCTGCTTCTTGTGGCAGTTACAGCGAAATACCAATGCTCATTCTGTATTGAAACTCAGCGCTGACATGTGCTGTAAGGTTTATATATATTTCTGCCATCTTGGAGTCGTTGCCAAATCCTAGAGGTGACACTGACCACCTCGAAGAACTTCGGATGCTTCTATCTTCCAGGTGGCTGTGATATAATTCTACCTCCTAAAAATATCCACATGCGCGTCTTATGTGTTATAATTATTTGGTTATGGTACTGATCAGCTTACAGACTGCTTGTGAGCAATTTTACTTCCTTGCCATCCTTCCTTATTTTACTCTCTCTTACACTTTCGTTATTGTGAAAAATTATCTGCATCATCTGTTGGCTTACTATAATTTGTCTATTATTCTTCAAGATGTGAGTGATAATTCTACAGGTAAAATTTTTACTGTATAGTTCGATTTCCGTGTGATTCTGAATTAGCCTTAATTAATGGACATGAGAGTAAATGAAAATTAACAATTATAAATTAATTAGTTATCTGATTTTCTGAAATCGTAATTGTTATTAAAATATTTAACTCACGTTTTCAGTTTATTACTATTATTTATAAAATTAATGTTTTCAAATGATACTTTGCCTTTAAAATAATAAATTATTTAATCACTGTGAATATTAAAATAATATTGTAGATTATTTAAATACATTTCACACACATAGATGCAACATTAAATACACATCCCAAGAAATATATGACACAAATAAGAGATTGTTTTGAAATCAATATTTTGTTTTCCTTTCCATAACAACGCAATGCCTTTCTTTAAACTCTTTTGCAAAACTAAAATATTGATATTTTGTTTAGCATAAATTGGGGTTTCAAATAATGTAAAGAATAAAATAAATCAATTTTTTCACCGTTTTAAGAAACAACTTTCGCCTTAATTATCTGTTTGCGTTTCAAAGTAATACACTAACTCTACGAAAACACTTATACCGACTTTGAATAATATTTGCATATAAAATTTCTAGAGGTTATTGAAAATTTAAATTTTTGCGTAGTTCTTCTTTTAAATACTTTAAGAGCAAAAGCGAACCAGGAATTTATTTCTCTTGTGTACTTTGCCTTTTTCCAAAATACTTGATGAAATGGATTATACACTGATGCGACGCTGATGATAACTTATTTAATTACTTTCTTTTTTCATAATCAAAATACTAATTTCTTAACTTCCCAGGTTCTTAAGTTACATCGCATCATGACTTAAGTTAAAATTAAACACTAATATTCTATAGACAAAAAATACAGTACTCTAAATTAAAAGGCCGGTTCTATTAAGTAACAATTAATTTTATTGAATTAACATATTTAAATTTAAGTAACTGTACATATACAAGATTGAGATTTTACTTAGCTTTGAGAGAGGTAGGCGGGATGGAGTGGGGACATGGTTACCGCTCGAAGTCCCGCGGAGTCTGGTTCAAGGCCTGGATCTGATTAGTTTGTCTCTGTCTCTCTGTGTCCGAGTGTCTCCAAATCGGGGTGCATCCCGTTTTATTTGGCGTCCTCTTCACGCGAAAATCCTAGAGCGGACTCTTTACCTTGTCCACTTAATTTTCTCTGATTGGTCCGGAACCAGCGCAGAGTTACCGCACAACGGTCAATGGCATTTTTAAGCGCGGGAAAATCTAATGACACACCCCGATATTTTATGGGTGCAATGCCCCTTCCAGGCGTGGGAACGTAGGCACCCTTTACTGAGGAATTCTCCTTCAGTGGTGGGGAAAGAAAACACATTCCACCAAACTGAGTTCGCAATTTTGAAGTTCTATTGAATATTCCTGAATGAATCCGCGCCTCCCATCACTCCTCCCCTCTCTCAAATGCACAGCACACAAAAAAATTACAACCAACAAAAAAAATTTCCTTTCATCACAAGAAGAGAGTTCGGTGATCATATGTGTGACAACACCTCCAAAGAAGTCTGCAGCCCGTCCGCGATGAGGGAAGATGTCCTTCTTTCTGTAGACCCCGGCAATTGCGGAATAAAACTGTTCCATTACAAGAAGAGAGTTCTGTGATCATATGTATGTTGACCAGAAGTCACTGATGCGTCGACACAGCAAGGGATGTTGGGTGCTCCGGCGGTTCAACACCTCCAAAAAAATCTGCTAAACTGTAATAGAAAAAAAATTTTGTCTCCCAGGGAAACCATATTAGTCATGAAACCAAAATCATTTTAAAAGAAAAACTTGACTCCATTTGACCTCCGTCGTAGACTCCAAGCACCAACCTTCCACTCCCATCACCTCTCATAACTTAAAATAAAAAATGTAAAAAAAATTATAAGCAATTTCCAAAATTCAGTCCCAATTCCGTTAGCGGTGAGAGGGAAAACAAATTAACTACTAACAACTACGATTAAGTTCATGTACGAAGAAAAAAAAATTTTGCTGAATGGGTCACCCAAACAATTCACAAGGACAACATACATAAAATGACAAATAGAAACAATTGAATAATCACAAAGAATCGTGTGCCACTAAATAATAAAATTAAGACGAGTAACACATAATAAATTCAAAAATTGCATATCTAACAACTGCGCTACTCGCAATAACCACACATATGAGTATCGAACAAAATACTTTGATAAAAAATAAGTACTAATGAAAACATGTATATACAATACAAGCGTGGCACCCAGAAACAGACACCTCATAATCGTTTAACATCGAAATCCTGACACGACTAATGTGAAGTGCATGTCCCAGACCACCAAAAAAAATTACTAACTTAACCCTCAACATACTCAAAGCATAAAAAATTGCAATGGTTCACTAAGAGCATTGATAACAATCTTTCGTAAAATTAATTGATTTAAAGTAAAAATTTAGAAATTGAAACTATGGGTGTGCATAGGTGAAAAAAAATTTAAATAATGTATAACCTCCGAGAATGCTTAATAGCCTGAGAAATTTTAAAAAAATCCCTACAAGCATTGGTTACAATTGAAAGTTTAAAGAAAAAATTAAATGTAATTAATTCAGATTTGCAAATTAAATTCTATAAATTGAAGCGAATAGTGCAAACGGTGAAAAAAAATTATAACTTCGAAGAATGCTTAGTAGCCTAAGGAATTTAAAAAATTCACTACAAGCATTGGTTAAAATTGAAATTAAGGAAAAAGAAATTACTGTAATTAAATTTAGAATCGCAAACTATGAGTGTGCATTTGATCAGGATGCACCCCCAATGTTTGCGAAGGTGGGAAAAAAAACATCCAATTTCCTGCGAAAGGACGATCGCCGGCAACCGCCAACACAAGAAACAGAATGTACAATTAAGACAAAAAAAATAATGCAAATCCGATTACATAAAAAAATTACTATATCGATTAATACTATAAAAAAATTGAGAGAGAAAAAAAATTTCTTCTACATTCAATACATTAGAATTTCCATTTGAGAAATGAATTCCAGAAAACGCAAATGCAGTTGAAAATTTCAGAAAAAAAATTATAAACATAAAATTGATAATGCAACCCATGACATATGAGGCGACATAACAGAGTAAAGTAATTTAACTAAAACAAAAAAAACAAAAAAAAATATTGCAAGTGCTACACGTAATTAAACACAATTCCCCCCAAAAAATATCACTTAACTAATCAACATAACTTTTTAACATTCTATGTAATACAATGTATCAATTCTAGATAATAAAAAAAACTGAAAATGTTTCACTATACGCGCAACATATATACACAAGAACAACACAGATCCTCAATTTTCAACAATACCGCTAACTCAATCCATCGATAATCAGCGAATTAACAACTCAAATATCATTCTATAACACTAACTAAACTTATCTGCAACTTCCAAATAATTAATCGACACTTTTCGACAATACCATTGACTAAAAACCCATCTTTGCTCATCAGCTTATTTACACAAAATCTCACATAATCCTCAACTCGAACTTTCCTAGATTCGTCTCAAAACATTCTTAAATATACCACACAATCATTAATTCAACTTATCTATGTTCGTCAACCTATTTACTCGAAATCGTACAAATTCCTTAACTCAAATTACCTTCTCTACATCAAAACAACTATCTCAAATATACCGTATAATTATTACAAATCAATCTTCCATTTTTATATCAACTACTCTCGAATTTACCGCATACTTGTGAACGCAAACTTATCTATCTCCATGAAAAAAAAACTTTCCCAATTATTCAACAAATTCATCAGTTTAAAATTTATCTATCTCCTTCGAATAACTTTCTCAAATATTCCACAAAATCCTGAACTCAACTAATCCAACTGATTCAAAAATTAGTAAAACAAAAAAATTCACACCTGTGATCTTCAGCATTTTCAAAAAAAAAAATTATCAACTCAAAACCTAAAACAACAATACTAAATATTACGAAAGAAAGGCTATTGCGTCTAGAAAAAAAACAAATTAACATCGAGCACCAACGAGAAAAAGTAACAACAGGAAGCAACAAGGGGGGAAACGAAGACCCCATAGAAAAGGAGATGCTGAGTTTCTGATTTCGATAGCGACAGCAGGGGGGGCGAAGGGGAAATTCCTCCTAAGGTGCCGAGAGAACCGACATCCAAAATTCCACCCCTGAACCGTGCTACCCATGGGGGGGGGAGTTCCTGCGAAAAGGAGTAACAAACAAGCAGAATTCCAACTAACAACCATGATCCCACCCCTGGGCCGAGGCGGGGAGGGGAGAATACCGACGAAAAGTTCTCCAACTGAGTTCCCCGGAATGAATGGATAGCTACTAGCGTGAGATGGGTAGTTTTCCTTACACTTCAATATCTCAAAAAATCCTAAGTACTACAGCCAAGAACGCCTAATCAATTACTATAAAGATTTAACACAATTAATTTGTCTAATTTAAGCAGCGCAACATTTTCCATAACGATAATAGTCAGCACAATCAATTAACTGAACCGCCTAAACATCCGAACACAAAAAAAAATTGTTAACTAGCAACGAAACACGAATTCCATATGACAATATACACTCGAATCAATTAAACAGGAAAAAAAATTAGAACACACTAAAATGCACACCTGATTATCTTCAAACAAAAAAATTCATCGAACTTAATACCTAGAACAAACAATACTAAATCAAAATTCTCCTCCTTTGTCAATACCAAACTCAAAGCTGACACAACTACGCGTACAGAAAACATAAAATTTAACAATACCATTATCTGACCAAAACTTATTTCCAACTAACAATCCAAAACTACCATTAAAATCCCAAAACCATAAAAAATTAAATCACATCAACACTCAATTCAATATCTACCCAAGCGCTGCCATTAATCAAAACAAGTTAACCTAAATCAACAAAAATACTATATCAACATCAACAAAACATTAAATTCCTAGTACAGTTTAGCACACAAGCGAGACAAAATTATTGACTGCACATTCATTTAACCAAACCACAATTAATCTAGAGCCCTAACCAAACAAAATTCCAAATCTATAGCAAAACAAACAACACAAAAATTGAATGAGCATTGAAACACCTAACCGAAACACTAGAAAATTTTAAATTAAAATTAGTAATCATATGACAGAACAAAACAACATGAACAAAACAAAGTTAAGTTTCAACATAATTTCTTAGTGAAAATATTCAAACAACCATCTCTATCCATATCTTAACAACCATAAATTCCAAAGATATCATTATTTAGTAATACACAGCCACACACTTAAAATTAATACACCAACACAACTTATCAATAAAATTGCTTCTGACAAAATACCGCTACCAAAAAAAATTAACATTGTATGCAAATTCAAAATTTAACACGAAAAGTACACAGTTATACAATCAAATCAGCATGAACTAACTTATTCAATAAAGGAACCTTTTTGTATGAAAATAATATTTAAAATACTAGATAATAACCGCAACACAAAATTGTTTCATAAATAAAAAATGTCAAATATGTATGTATAGTAACAACATTCAAATTTCATGACAGGTGTCCAAGGACCCCAAAATTTGATTTTTTTTTTTGCAAACATAAATTAAAGCTTAAAATTTATAAAATTAAAATTGACGTGCATACATGAATCGCAAAGCAAAATTAAATAACAATCCTATTACAAACAACAAATCTTATATATTGCATAAAACACATAGCATCAAAAAATATTTTATCTAGAGCAAAATTGATATTAACCACATACAACATTATGTCATTTAAGCATCAAATCAATACATGAAACAAACTGCATAAAAAAATTTGAGCTAGAATTCATTAAATAACTGAGTACAAAATTTGATCTCACTAAAACATCAAACATGACATAAAAACAAGGTGCAACAATGAGACAGGTACCATTCCGTATGTGTGCTCTCGAAGTGACGAAGCGTAAAAATTGTAAAAAAAAAAAATTCAGTTTCCTTAAAAAAAAAAATTAGCGCGGTAAGTGCATTAATGAGCCGAATTGCCTGCACGGGCCCTTAAATTATACCGTGAACTTGGAACAATACCCTTAACCTCCGTCTCGTCTGGTTGCAAATCATCTAAATTATTTAAGTGCAAATATGAGAATCTTTTAATAAATGGAATCATTCGATTGACATGTGTGTTAAATCTCTTCCTCAATTGTTCTACATGTTGAACCCTATAATTGACATTAGAAAAACGCTTTATTACTCTGTAAGGACCTTCGAACTTAGGTCGGAGTTTTGGAGATAAATTAGATTTAATATTAGGCGTCTTAATAAAACACAAGGACCCGATTTTGTACTCATAATGATGTTGCTTTGTCGCTCTCGTACTCAAATCGACATGCGATGCCGTATTACCTGACTGGAATATCTGTGTTCCCAGTTTGTTGATGCGTGCTGCGAATTCTTGCACGCTCTCAGAAGAACCCTGAATGCATGATGAAAATAACTGTAAACATGTGGATAATGGGACGGCCTTCTCGAATCTTTTAATAAGAATTCTAGCGATATCGTTGTACTCTGTTAAATGACTGTGGGTTGGGTCGGATAAAAAAATTCTTCAGCTATTCCCGCTAATTTTAATTTCAGAATAGTAACTTTCTCGTCGTTTGACCACTTGCCTAAATTCGCAACATCATTTATTTTGTCTAGGAACCTCGTATTCCCAACGATTCACCTCCGTCATACATTGGGATCAAATCAATGAGATTAAATTTCTCAGATGCCGTCTGTGTCAAAAGGGGGTCTGATTGTCGTGTACATGGCATGTTTAAAAAAATTAAAACAAATTTTCTAACGAGATTAAATTGCAACGGAAACAATTAAATTCTAACTAAAACAACTGAATTCAAGCACTCGTGCAGGGTAAGAGAAATTCATAAACTCATAAATTTAAATAAAACTTTTAACCAATCGGCTCTCGCGTAAATACATGCATGAAAAAAAATTTTTCACATCAATATAAAAGAAAAAAGAGCACCAGTACCTCTGACATTTTGCTGCACCTTTCTCTCTCTCTCTTTTCTTCGGAAAAAAAACTACAAGAAAAAAAATTTCACAAGTAGCAAATTCGAGTAATAGATACAATTAAAACACAATAGCACACTATAAAAAGTTTTCACATGTTTAACAGATGGAGTAGGATTATTATTTCGGTGACCCATCAAGAAAAAAATTTACACATCAGATGATGTAAAAGAAAAAAAAATTCCGACGACTGGTCACGGCACCAATATGATGCGACGCTGATGATAACTTATTTAATTACTTTCTTTTTCATAATCAAAATACTAATTTCTTAACTTCCCAGGTTCTTAAGTTACATCGCATCATGACTTAAGTTAAAATTAAACACTAATATTCTATAGACAAAATACAGTACTCTAAATTAAAAGGCCGGTTCTTTTAAGTAACAATTAATTTTATTGAATTAAAATATTTCAATTTAAGTAACTGTACATATACAAGATTGAGATTTTACTTAGCTTTGAGAGAGGTAGGCGGGATGGAGTGGGGACATGGTTACCGCTCGAAGTCCCGCGGAATCTGGTTCAAGGCCTGGATCTGATTAGTTTGTCTCTGTCTCTCTGTGTCCGAGTGTCTCCAAATCGGGGTGCATCCCGTTTTATTTGGCGTCCTCTTCACGCGAAAATCCTAGAGCGGACTCTTTACCTTGTCCACTTAATTTTCTCTGATTGGTCCGGAACCAGCGCAGAGTTACCGCACAACGGTCAATGGCATTTTTAAGCGCGGGAAAATCTAATGACACACCCCGATATTTTATGGGTGCAATGCCCCTTCCAGGCGTGGGAACGTAGGCACCCTTTACTGAGGAATTCTCCTTCAGTGGTGGGGAAAGAAAACACATTCCACCAAACTGATTTCGCAATTTTGAAGTTCTATTGAATATTCCTGAATGAATCCGCGCCTCCCATCAACACGAACGTAAATATTGAAAGTTTCAAAGTAACAACTTAAAGCACTTATTTTAAATTGAGGTTGTATCTTTACTAGAAATACCCAATATATATCTCTAAGGTTAGCCTTCATGAAAATTATGTTCGATTTCAAACTTTTCGATCTTAACTTCCCTTGAGAGATCTTGAATGTCCTTGTTGGTCTGTGTTCGATCGAAGAATCGATGTATGCTGTCAAGTGGCAGTCTATAATTCTATACTACTTTCATCTCACGTCAGAGTATAAAAATCGATGAGATGAATTCAGTCTGTGATCAACAAAATCGGTTATATGCTAGGCAAGTAAGATTGGGACACTTAACGTTGTCAGGGTTGAACGGAAGACAATTTAAATGATAGTTTCGAACAATAAATAACTATACATTATCCTGAAGGACAGTAGTTCGCATTTATAGCTTGGAAAATATGAACCATTTTTTTCAAATCGGCATAAGATATTATTATATAATACAACAGAAAGGATGCAATATAGAAAGGATTCCGAACTCTGCAGCTACACTGGTGACGGTACGCCTCTCCTCCAGCTTTCCGATCCTTCTTCCACATATGAAGTCGCCCAGGTGATTTCTTCTAGCCATATTTCACGAACTGACTCACTGGCACTTGCAACGAATATGTTGAATTGCGTCTCCGTCCTTCATTTTATTCTACTGTTGAGCAGCGTGAGCCGACATCACGCGTTTTGCGTACGCTCACGTCGCTTCTGACGTTTGGTCCCTGATATTTACATACGCATGACGTTTCTACTGACTTACGTGTTCACTGTACTGTTCTCCAGACCTCCTTTTCTGCAATTTCATGGCTATCTGCTAAATTTTTACATTGTTGCTTAAGTTTTGCACACCAGTGTAGTAACTAAAGTAGGACAATAACAAACGAGTGAGCTCCCGGCCGCGTTTGTTCGTAATACAGGTACTTCATAGTGAACCTTGTTATTTTGAAATAAAATGCAAACCGTTTTGATTGCTGGAGTGCCCAAAATATTGTGTCGCGTGCCATTGATGGCACATTTGCCAATGGTTCTACATCCCTGCTCTATAATATGACTGTATTCCGAGTTCATTTCTATTCTGTCCGAGTTGAAATATTAAAAAAAAATATTTACTTATTTTAAACTTCCATTATAATTCTTTAGAATATAATTATTGTCTTTCATGCTGATTTGAAAATATACATTTGAATGAATTTTTCTAATTGTTTAATTTCTTGTACGTTATTTCATTGCAGTGCTGCTTCCCGTTCTCCTGACCTTCAGCATTTTGACGTTGATCTTTGCAGCTATTTCGGTCCTGACATCAATTCTTCTGATTGTTGGCTTGTGCACGGTATGTATTTAAATAATTTGTTTCTTTGTGAAATATAAATAGAACTTAAAGTACTAGAACGGTGAACTTATACTTGAATATATTATCGTTACTTGAAAGTACTTGGTGGTGAAAGATTATAAATATATTTGTTACCCTCATTACATATATATGTATATACTAGCTGGTTAAAATTTAAGCAATACAGACTGAAGGATAAAGAAGTTTTTAATGAGTTAATTTTATGTGAATTGTAAATTCAACAAAAAGAAAGCTTTTTGCATATCTCAGATGAAAAAAAACCATGTTTGCTAAATTTTAAGTTTGTAGATATATAACAGCTGATAAAAAAGATTTTTTTTTACTTATAACGCTCCGTAACTCTCTTATGGATCGATTTTTGAAAACACCTTCCTTCTGTCAGCAAAATTAACACATTGTTACAAATTTTGTGTAATAAACGCATTAAAATAATGTAAATAATTTGTATCTGGATGTGTAATACGTTAATATTACTTTCTGATGCATTTATTTTATGTTAAATAGCTGTTACTTGCGACTTACTCCACGTGAAATTTAATAAAAAAGTGTTTATTCAATTCGCAGAGTTTACGAAAACTTAATAATTAGATATTCCACGTAAAGAAATTACTATGCTATAAGTATAATGTCATTCTTCTACTTTGTGAATCAATGTTTCTTTTTTGTTTTACTTTTTTTCTTCGATTTTTTCTTTCAGAGATTAGCCGGAACAAATAGAGAGACAGACAAAAAATTTTAAAAATTGATTTTTTTCATATAAGTACATATACTTTTAAATGCATTTAGTAAAAAACTGTTAATTTCAAATTACAAACAGACACTTCATTTTTATTTATATGTATAGATATTGCGCAGGATAAATGAAGTTATTTTCAGTTTTGAATAAACTTACTTAATTTAAGGGTTAAGTGTCCCCTAAAACGTAATTAAAAATATTTATTTTAGAAACAACTATCTACGTACTTAACTAAATAAAACCACCCGTTGGCTCTGCGATCGCCACCTCCACCGCAAACTCAAACTTGTACAATCATTCTTGCCTCAATAGAGGTATGAAATTGACTTACCTCTATTTAAATGCGGAGCCTTGTGAGAAGTCAAATGACGCAAAACCCAAAAACTTCCTAATTTAAGTTTAAATGCTTTCTATGTTATGGAAAAGTTGATGTTGCTCAGTGTTCTTGAGAGAGAAGGAAATCATTGGAATGATTATAAGTTTTGAATGCAACAGTTCAAAATAGGTCTAAGTAGCAGTAGGGTGAAACGAATCTGCAAGCAGGGGGAGGGGTTAGGGTCACGTGACCTTTGGACATTGTGGATGGGGTGAGGACTGGGTAGGGTGAAACGAACACAAACGAAACCGCAAGCGAGGGGTAAGAGAGATGCATGACCTTTGACAGTGTCAATGATGTGAAGACTGTTTAAAATCATTAGTTCAGACATGAACGAGAAAAATCGCGAGTGTCAGTAACCTAATCAAACAAAAAAGTTTGACATAACTGCTAGAAACGTTGAGACAGAAGGCTCAAGAAATAAAACAATCCCTATTGAATAAAAATAATCCCTATTTGAAACGGATGTTGTCCTCAATTTCATTCGTTTTAATTTTATTTTCTCGTGAAACCCTAATTTTATTTTCTATAATTAAAGTAGCCTAAGTTATTCCTTATAACATTAGCTTTCTACCAGTAAAGTTTCGTCAAAGTTGGTCCAGACGTTTCAGAGATTAGCCGGAACAAACAGACAGACAGAAAGACAGATAGATAGACAGACACAGACAAAAATTTTAAAAATTAATTTTTCATATAAGTACCGTATATACTTTTAAATGCATTTAGTGAACAGCTGTTAATTTCAAATTACAAGCAGACACTTCATTTTTTTTATTTAAATGTATGTATGTATATATATATATATATATATATATATATATATATATATATATATATATATATATATACTGCTGGACAATTGCTAAGGACGGATCACAAATTGCTATGTAGCATAACATTAAGCGAGACATGAGGCCTAGTAGGATAAAATATAGTTGCCACACTGTTCAGACATTAGAATAAAGAATATTTATTGTTCTGGAAAGTACAAAAGCTGTGAAACATCTGAAAGAAAAAAAAATGTTCATTTGATCTGCGTACGGAGAAATGGAACAATGCATCTAAAAGTCAGCAGGCACCTTAAAGAAAGATATCAGTACGGGATATGTCCACCGTGGAGTGTGATGCAATATTCCACACGTCGTACCATACTTTGCACAACATTATCCAGCAGCTGTTGAGGCAATTTATCCCATTCCTCTGTGAGTGCACGGATGAGGGTGTTCTTGTTTGTCGGAGGATAGTTTTGACCAGCAACTTGCCTCCCCAAAGCATCCCGCACATTTTCAATGGGGTTTAGATCTGGAGAACGCGCTGGCCATACGAGACGTTGAATACCCTCGCTGTCTAGACAAACCTAAACAGCGAGTGTTCGATGACATGTTGCGTTGTCGTCCATAAGAACAAATTTATCACCGACAGCACCACGGAAAAAACGAACATGAGGAAGTAGAACTTCATCAATGTATCGTTGGCCCGTCATAGTCCCATGCGCAACCACATGTAGGCGCGTGCGGCCATTGATCATGATGCCGGTCCACACCATGATACTGCATGTCGGATATCGGTCATTTTCCTGGATATTTTCTGGACGATAATCAGTACCACTCTCGCGCCAGATCAGTTGGCAAACGGGCAGTACGGTGCTGTCTGGTCAATTGGACACACACAACAGATCTGCATGCGTATAGTCCTCCTCCCCTCAGACATCTGGCAACAGTTTTTCAGGAGATCTGCTTTCCTGAGGCAGCAAGAAACTGATTTGCCACCTGCTGAGCTGTGGTGCGCCTGTTCTTTTTTGCTCATAGGACGATGTATCTGTCTTCTGCAGGCGTCGTACTTCTAACACGTCCTCCCCCGTGCTGTCTACTACACATTCCAGTAGTTTTAAATGACTTCCACAGCCGTGAAACAACGCTGTGACGGATGTCGAACTCCCTGGCAACATCTGTTATTTTTCGCCCTTCTTCGATCTTTCCAATAATTTGGCCTCGCATAAAATCATCTATGTGATGTCGTGAAGACATGCCAAAAATTTTAAGTTCGTCTATTAAATCTTTCCTGTAAAACTTTGACTTGAAACAACAACTGTCCACACGCGTCAAAACCTTTAAAGCTCTTATGAACGCTATCACGGGATGAACAGACGTGGAAAAAAATTTGCATATATACTCATACTTCTTCTTACTATTATCCCGCACTTATTCTAATTTTCCACATTTTGCTTCCTTTCATTTTGTTGTTGCTATGGATGATAGTGTTATCCGTCCTTAGCAATTGTCCAGCAGTGTATATATATAATCATGTATTGGAGAAATTCTTGGATAGACAGGAGAAATGCGACGCGCAGCCGTTTATCATATTATATATATATTTTATGTCAATATTCAGTAAAGCAGTCTGCACTCCAAGCCATGACAAAATGGGACCTCTTTCAGCGTTGATCAGCAGCGAATGAGTCCTTAGTACACATGTCTTCTTCAAGTCCGGCGAAAGTAGAAGTCAAAGTTCTTATGCGGGAGGTGGGTTGAGTTGTCCTGGTAGGAAGTTTACCCCAACTGACACTTGAAGGGCTGAGGATTCATCATATATATATACAGGGGGCCATGATTAAAATGCAAGTGTTCAAGGGGTGCTGGAGAGAAAATTACGGGGAATATTCCAGTGAAATTTGATACCTACATGTTTCAGAAGATGCGCAAATCAAATATGCAAAGAAAAATTGCCATTTTTACTCAATAGATGGCACTGTGCTGTGTTTGAACGCTTATTGACGACATATATGCAAATTTTAAGCCCATCGAACAATATAAATACAAGACCACATTGAGTAATTGTCCATCATGGTTCTGAATAAGTAGGAACGTGCACATTTAGTGAAGGTATTCAATCAGAATAGTAGCAATTATTCAACAATTATGTTGAATGACTTGTGATTTCTTGTGGGCTCATATTTCTTTGAGACCCCAACTCCAAGTGGTCCCAAACGCTGTAGTGTTACAGGGACTAGCTATGGTACGATGTTGAGAGGACAACTGATTCGAGCATTACAAGAAAGACATTGTTTAGAAACCACGATATTTATGCAGGACGGAGCACCCCCTCACATCGCTAAACCTGTTAAAAAATTGCTACATGATACCTTTGGTGAGGATCGAGCAGTGCCGGATTACTCATTAGACGGAGTGTTCAATTACCTACGGGCCCCACGCTTTTTGGGACCCACAACAGCGTGTTCTATTTTCCGTTAGTGCTCCAAAAACAGGCTACAAAGCCCCTAGAATTCGACTGCCTAGGCGCCTCCATGTCATTTAATACAACACTGGGACCGAGTCATAATTCGAAGTTTCGAAAACGTTTGACCCCCATGTTAACCGGACCTTATCCTTGCGATTTTTATCTGTGGAGACATCTGAAAGATATGGTTTATAGAGTACGACATGCTTCTGTTGTTGAATTGAAATCTAGCATAACGAGACACGTGAGGTGTGTTACAACAGATTTTAAATGTGACGGTGAATCATGTTTTACGTTTTCAGCGTGTGGTTGCATCTGGTGGTTCGTATATTGAGCATATCATGTGATTGATTGATTGATTGATTGAATATTAACGTCACACTGTTCAGCTACACGAGGGCTTTTGGCGACGGACCACGTAATTTTGAACCATGGTCAAGTGACGTGGACGACACCTGAGCTGGCACCCCCCTCTTCTAACTACCACACCACACCAACGGGAGGACGTTTCAGCTCTCGACAGATTTAACGTGCATCGCTGCCCTACACGGCGGGTCTTTAGTGGTACTGGGCTCGAACTCGTGACCAGGCAAGCCACAATCCGATACCTATACCACTCGGCTACCACGGCCACCATATCATGTGATAATTTCATTGAATAAATAATGGTTTGCTTTCCAAAGCGTCTTTATTGATCTTAATTTGCATTAATTTTTGATTACCAGATACTATAAAAATTTAATTACTGAAGCGAGAATTGTATGAAACTTTGATAAATTGTGAGATGTTTCATGTTGTTTATATGCCTCTTAGAATGCCATTATGCTCTGTCTATCGGTTTCGGAAGTTGTATATGTCACTGTGGTGAGCGTTGAAGTACGGTACAGCGCCATCTACCGAGTGAAATGGCGGATTTTTTTTCTTGCATATTTGTTTTGCGCATGATCTCTAAAACGTGTAGATACCAAATTTCAGTGGAATATTTCCGGTAGTTTTCTTTTCAGCACCCCTTGAGCACTTGCAGTTTAATTATGGCCACCCAATATATATATACTTATTTTTTATTATTAAAGGAAGAAAAAGAGTTATAAGGAACATAAAAAAGACTAATATTTATAATCAGCTTAGAGTGACAGGTAGCACTCCTGCTTGAACCAATTGTAAATACGTAATTAGGATACAGTCAGTGTATAAATATCTTTTTCACATACTTAAATCTATTAATAATGCTATTCAGACTAAACAGACATAAAGTTATATGCTTCTGAAAAGTATAGGGACACCCCTCGAAATAGTAAATTTGACCAGTAACGTTGAGCTGCAAGCTACCGGACAAGAGCATAAGAACTAAGACGAGTCCGCAATCGTAATTTCATAGCTAAAATAAGGATAAAAACTCTAGCTAAATCATTTTGAAAGAGGTGAATCATTTTGAAGAGGTTATCGGTTGTTACGCTGTAGAGCAAGGGTGGGCAGACTTTTCAAGGGTACGGGCTACTTTTTTTTCAAGGTGTTGCGGTCCCCTCCAGTGTTAATGACGTACACAAGGGAAGAGGGGTCCACGGGTGTGAATCCTTCCTCATAACCCTTGATTTCTTTTTCCGATTGATCATTTTCCAATACATAAAGAACGTAAAATGTAATTAAGTACTTTGTTGTTAGTATTTTTTATTAATTTACGTTAATTATTCATTCAGTAATTTTATTTTTGTCTTTTTTGTTCCCGACAATCGACAAAATAAATATATATATATATGTTTGGCTATATATTGGGGTCTGATACGAGAATGGTAGACCTTGGACCCTCGACCCTTCCCCTTGAAAAATTCGTGTTCATTGGGCCACTACCCAATGTCGTAATTGTGTTGAGGTAAGAAAAAGGGGTTATATATTACACAGTCCAGTCACATTTGTGTGACCACCACGTACTTTCGACGTCGATGTTAAATAGCCATTTACAGAAGGCAGGTGGTAGCACAGAGCAGTTGAGCGTATATACAGAGTATGTGAGGGCTTCGGAAAACATTGCAATCGTCGGCGTAATGCTGAAAAGGAGCGATTTATCCGACGTCGAAAAGGGCATGATCATTGGCTTTTGGGTCAAGGGTGGAAGCTTTTCCGAAACGGCTAAGTTTGTGAAATGTTCGCTTGCCGCTATAGTTAAAGTACTCCGAGCATGGAAAAATGGGACTGTACAAAATCAGTGCCGTGGCAAATGTGGTGCACCACGGGTCACAGATGACAGAAGTGAACGACGGCTGTGGAGATGTGTTCGGGCGAATATAGACGTGCTACTGTTGAGCAACTGATCATCTAGATGAGCCAAGGGGCTACCAACAGTGTCTTCCTAACTACTGTTCAGAGAACGTTGCTGCGTCTGGGCCTACGCCTGGTTCATGCACTTATGTTGACTGCTGTTAGTTGGCAACGGAAGCTGGACTTTGCATGCCAATACCGCAACTAGACCTCCACTAAGTGGCGACAGGTAGCGTTTTCCGATGAATCATGTTTTATGCTTCATCGGACAGATGGACGTTGGCGTATATGGTGTGAAACATTTGAAAGCAAACACCCTGCAACCACCAGTGCCGGGCCACTTCAAGTTGGAACATTATGGTTAGGGGAATGTTTTCCTGGCATTCTCTGGGTACTCTCATTCTTATGGAAGGCACGATGGAACAATACAAGTACGAATTTGTTTTGTGGATCATGTCCACCCCTATATGCCCATTGTTTTTTCTCAGTATGATAGCATCTATCAGCAGGACAACTGGAAGTATCATACAGCTGACAGTGTGCGTGCTAGGTTCGAAAAGCACCAGGATGAGTTTTCTGTTCTCCTCTGGCCAGCAAATTCACCTGATACAAGCCCAATTGAAAATCTGGGGGACCATCTAGAGCGAGTTGTTCGAACTATGGATCCTTACCCGGGTAATATAGCGCAAATGGCCACGGCACTGGAGTCGGCATGACGCAACATCCCAGTGAACACCTTCAGGAACATAATTGACTTTCTTCCTGCAGGTCTCGCAGCAGTCCGCTCAGTGAAAGGTGGTTATTCTAACTTTTGATAGATGGTCACATTAATAAGACCGGACTGTGTATTATAACTTAATAATAAATATGGATTATGTGCTTGCCTGCAGAACTAAAATAAAAAACAACACTTTTAAAACCGCGTTTAAAGAAAAATGCAATATACAAACATAGTAAAAATAGTCACATATCAAATGATGCATTTATTATGAAACATTTCAAAATACATTAAAAAATAAAACATTTTTATCCAAAGCTAGTTTTTGTTGCTATAGTCAGTAGAAGACTTGCATTATAATCTGCGTACTGTTAGCCAATCTTAAATGTTCGTATATAATTACTGCTAAAATTTTCAGGCGGTCACCCCCAACTGTCTTAACGGTCCACTGGTCGATCGCGATCGACGTAATACTCACTTAGGCTGTAGAGGGTCCGTAGCATATTTCTGTTGCGTTATGGGTGGCTCGTTCTACTGTATATAATGTTATCATGAAGGAAATATGCATGGACAGAGATTGTGCAGGGCCCTTTTTAACCTCCTCGACTCCCTAGGCACTTCAGATTGTTACGTCACTCCCCATTATTTCCAGAGCCTCCCTCCCCCCTCCTTCAATTTTTACCTTGCCAGTTTTGGTTTGGGAAGGATTTTCCCTTAACCATCTTACTCTTTTCCCTTTCTTTGTTTTTGTTCTTTGGAGAGTTTTTCCATTATCCACCTCTTATGGACTCTCCGTGTCATGGACTTACAACCGGCAGCCGTAAGGAAATGATAAAGGCATAGTTAGGTAACTCTTGTTCATTTCTTACTATACGGCATCACGGACTACCCACTCACCCATCCTTTTGTAAATTACTGCGGTAAATTAATGAAATAGATTGCAGTTATATAGTATAGAGTATACATTACTGTGTATGAGCTGATGTAAGCTTGCTAATTATCATCTTTTTCATCACTTATCGCTTTATTATGTTTTACTTTTAGACACCCTTATTCTTTGTTGAGTCACAGTCATTGTACTTTTACAACAAAAGTTTTTTTTTTTGAGTATTGATCATTGCAAAATTATTAATTACATCACTATAATTAATTTCCATAAAAATATCATTTTGAGGGCATAGCAGAATCAAAACGCTTAAGCTTTTCTTTTTCCATAGTAGATCTCATTTCAGTCTTTACTCTGTTAAGGGTAGAAACGCTTTTCTCGTGACTCGCTAGGTGGTGGTACGTTCGCTGTAATTTTAATTTTTTCTCTTCTTTTCACCCTCCAATTTTTTTCGTCCTAGGCACGTGCCTATGCGGAAAAACGGCCCTGAGGAGTTGTAACTGTATGCAACCACAATTTGGTAAATAGACGGTTTGGTTATAATAGACGGAGAATTTCAAGAAGCTTCTGGATACACTATTAATAACAGTTCGTCCTGAACTTCGAAATCTTGATTATCATGGCAGATCTGCTGCTTATAAAGGAAAATTAGCACAATCAATGCTAATTGTTGCTTATAGTGGTGCAAAATTCGACAACACTGGAGTCTTGAGCAATTTCATCACGTGTTTCGGAGCAACAAGCTAAGGTATACTATCCGACAACCCGATAAGAGTCTGAGCTTGGAGATTACCTGGCGAACACTTTGAAACAGATATTATTGTGCCGCAAGGGAAATTTGGAGGAGGAGACGTAATAGTTTGGTGCGTTTTTAATGGCTTGGCCTGCCTTTGGTTTTTGTACTGGGAGCTCTCATGACAAAAGCCTATCTAACACAGTTTGGACAATCCAGCGCTATCTACATTGTGACAATAGTTTGGAGAAGGTTCATTCCTATTTCAACAGGATCATGCCTCCTGTTCATACTGCACAGTTTGTGCAGGTGTAGTTTACTGACATATATGCTTAGGGGTTGGTCAGGTCTGCTCAGAGCCCATACTTGAATCCCACAAATATGTGATAAAGGGATGACCTAGAGCGTTGACTGCGAACTAAACCACAACAGCTCAAATGGGTGATAGGGCTGACCAGTGTTCTGCAAGAATGACGTAGAATTCCTGCTGCAACACTCAAAAACCTATTGAATAGCTTTTCCATGAGAATGGCTGCTGTTATTGCAGCAAAAAGTGACACCAATATCTTACTAATTTTTCAATTATTTGCTGGAGAACAAGACATACAAGTGTTTGGATACTTTTGATATTTATATATATATATATATATATATATATATATATATATATATATATATATATATATATATATATATATGAGAAAATCTCAACGAATCAATATGTGTCTTACTTTTTAAAATTATGATTATGTGTGTGTGTGAATATAACCATTTTACTTTATATCTTTTGGTTATTAGTTAAGATGAAAAAATAAAGGGATCTCATGAGTTCTTGCTTAAAAACAATTTAAGAGTGAGCCAATTTTAAATTAATAAAAAAAGAAATTATTCAGATTCTCTGGTAAAAAACGAACATTTAAATTTCCTTTATAAGCAAAACGAAAAGTTTCAGATGTTCGTAAAAATTTTGTGTACTTATGCACTGCATTCACATTTTTGAACAGTTCTAATCAATCTTTAAGAAATAATAATCGTACCACACTGCTGGACAATTGCTAAGGACGGATCACAAATTGCTATGTAGCATAACATTAAGCGAGACATGAGGCCTAGTAGGATAAAATATAGTTGCCACACTGTTCAGACATTAGAATAAAGAATATTTATTGTTCTGGAAAGTACAAAAGCTGTGAAACATCTGAAAGAAAAAAAAATGTTCATTTGATCTGCGTACGGAGAAATGAAACAATGCATCTAAAAGTCAGCAGGCACCTTAAAGAAAGATATCAGTACGGGATATGTCCACCGTGGAGTGTGATGCAATATTCCCCACGTCGTACCATACTTTGCACAACATTATCCAGCAGCTGTTGAGGCAATTTATCCCATTCCTCTGTGAGTGCACGGATGAGGGTGTTCTTGTTTGTCGGATGATAGTTCGACCAGCAACTTGCCTCCCCAAAGCATCCCACATATTTTCAATGGGGTTTAGATCTGGAGAACGTGCTGGCCATACAAGACGTTGAATACCCTCGCTGTCTAGACAATCCTGAACAGCGAGTGTTCGATGACATGTTGCGTTGTCGTCCATAAAAACAAATTTATCACCTACAGCACCACGGAAAAGACGAACATGAGGAAATAGAACTTCATCAATGTATCGTTGGCCCGTCATAGTCCCATTCGCAACCACATGTAGGCGCGTGCGGCCATTGATCATGATGCCGGTCCACACCATGATACTGCATGTCGGATATCGGTCATTTTCCTGGATATTTTCTGAACGATAATCAGTACCACTCTCGCGCCAGATCAGTTGGCGTCTACAATCCGATGACAGACTGAACCTACTCTCATCTGAGAATAGTACGCATGCCCAGTCCTGTTCAGTCCAATTGTGATGCTCACGACACCATTGTAAACGGGCAGTACGGTGCTGTCTGGTCAATAGGACACACACAACAGGTATGCATGCGTATAGTCCTCCTCCCCTCAAACGTCTGGCAACAGTTTTTCGGGAGATCTGCTTTCCTGAGGCAGCAAGAAACTGATTTGCCACCTGCTGAGCTGTGGTGCACCTGTTCCTTTTTGCTGATAGGACGATATATCTGTCTTCTGCAGGCGTCGTACTTCTAACACGTCCTCCCCTGTGCCGTCTACTACACATTCCAGTAGTTTTAAATGACTTCCACAGCCGTGAAACAACGCTGTGAGCGATGTCGAACTCCCTGGCAACATCTGTTATTTTTCGCCCTTCTTCGATCCTTGCAATAATTCGGCCACACATAAAATCATCTATGTGATGTCGGGAAGACATGCCAAAAATTTTAAGTTCGTCTATTAAATCTTTCCTGTAAAACTTTGACTTGAAACAACAACTGTCCACACGCGTCAAAACCTTTAAAGCTCTTATGAACGCTATCACGTGATGAACAGACGTGGAAAAAAATTTGCATATATACTCATACATCTTCTTACTAATATCCCGCACTTATTCTAATTTTCCAAATTTTGCTTCCTTTCATTTTGTGGTTGCTATGGATGATAGTGTTATCCGTCCTTAGCAATTGTGCAGCAGTGTATTTTAGAACTTGTTGCGTAGTTGTGTTTTTCATTCAAGGAATTCTAACTCTGAAAAAGTGACTTTTCAGATAACATTAAATCCCTTTTTTTCTCTGTTTAATAATAAGTTACTCGTCAAATTTAGGAAAATTTAAACATAGAAAAAAAGCAGATTTATATATATATATGACAGTATTAATAAATATGCTCATTTTTTGTCAAACAAATATTTAAAAGTTATATATTTTGTGATTTGACTAAGTAAAACAAATTTTTACGTCTGAGATAAACTGCTCAAAATAATTAAAGGATATTACGGTTTTAGGTGGATCTTGAGGCTGGGAAACTTTTTAGCTGATTGATACATGTTCGACAGACGTAGTAGGTTATATGAGAATAAATTACACATGTTTGGTAGAAAAAAATGCATTTTATTGCGCATTTGTGTACAAAAGTAAAAAGACACAATTAGCGCATATGAGAAAAAAAGAATAAGAAAAGGTATTTTCTTCAAAGGAAATCATTTTCAGTAGGGTGTATGGTTTCCACGGACGGCCAGCAACGTTGAGCACCTTTGAGGCATGGAGTCAATGAGGCTATTAATCAAGAATTGGGGTATTCTGTCCCACTTTTCCAGAAGAGCTCTTTCCAGTTCTTGGATAGTTTGTGGGGCTGGTTGGCGGCCAGCAACTCGTCTTCCTAGAGCGTCCCAAACGTGCTCTGTTGGATTCATGTTTGGAGAACACGCTGGCCATTCCATTCGTACGATTCCTTCCTCGAAAAGGAAATCCTCCACCAGGTTAGCATGATGTGGCCTGCAGTTATCGTCCATTAAAATGAAGTCATCTCCGATTGCTGCAGCGTAAGGGACTACAATAGGTCTGAGGATCTCATCTCTATATCAGCGAGCAGTCAGAGGTCCATCTCGAATGATGTAGAGGTCTGTGCACTCGTCAATGGAGATGCCACCATACACCAGCACTCCCCCACCGCCAAATCTGACACTTTCGTGCACGAACTCAGAATTATTCCTACTGCCATCGTCCCTCCAGATGAAAATACGCCTATTATCCGGATGAACAGAAAAACGGGACTTGTCAGAAAAAGAACATTGCTCCATTCATTTCTCCTCCAGTTCACATGCTCTGTTGCCCACTCCCTGTGGTCGCGACGATGCCTTGATGTTAGTCTAACACATACCATCGGTTGGTGAGCATAGAGACCTAAACCACATGGAGCCGGTTTCGGAGAATCTGAGTTGAAACCGTGGTGCCAGAAGCCGAGCGAAGGTGTTGTTGGAGAAGAGTAGCGTTTATATTTCGGTGTCTCCTAACCGTTAACACTAAATAACGATCTTCATTGGACATTGTTGCCCGTCTACGACCTTGTCCTGGTCGTCGGCCCGCATTTCCAGTCTCCAAAAAACGGTTCCAGATCCTGTAAATCACACTTTGTGACACTCCAATGGCTTGCACTACTTCGGCTTGAGTTTGGCCCCCTTCTAACCTACCAACAACTCTCCAAGCTTCTGAATCGGTTAAATGACTTTGCTGAGACATTGTACTCATCTAAACAAAGCAGTCACTGAATGCCGATCATCCTTGTCCTCTTTTCAGTTGAAAGTCAAATTTCATTCGCTGCCGCTGAAGCGACGTTTTTGACGTCGAACTCAAAATTAGCATAATCCACAGTTTGAAAATCAGAAAAATTTGCATTTGCGGTTCTCTTCTTCCATTTTCGGCAAAAAAAATTCGCTTATATCTTTATTTTATATAAAACTTACAATATCCTTTAATTGTTTTGAGCAGTGTAGTAAGGTTAAACATTTTCTTTATTACTTTTATTGTTATACTAATAAAATCAAAAATTTAAATGAGTAGAATTTTTTTTTTAAAAAAAACACTTCTTGGCTTAATACCTGTATAATATTTTAGTTTATATTGCATAAAAAATTATGTAACTTTCTTTATGACACATAGTTTATGGTCCTAATTATAAAACCCGATAGATTATAACCATCCAAATTACCTTAATTTTAGAAACGTATTTTTAATTAGAATTAATATTTCATTATATATAAACGACAATTAAATTATTTTTAAAATGCGTGTATTTTATGCTTTTATGAATTATAATTGCTGTAGTATATTTTAAGCGTACAAAACACTTGCAATGCAAATACTTTTCGAAATGAAATATGCTTTCTTTCAGATTCCATTTATTTCTCTTGGTGGATTTTTTACTTCTTTTGAATAAAATATACTCTCCCCAATAATAGAATTTTTTAAAAAAAAAATTATTTTCCTTCTTAATTTTTTTTTTTTAAAAAGTCAGCAAGTAAAAAAAGTAATTCTTGTGTGAATGCATTTCCATACATATGATTTTGTATTGTAATGTGCGTAAAAAAATTCCAAAATGGAAAGACGAAAAGCTTTGCTCCAGAAAACACTCTTCAAACTTTCTTTTTAATTTCTACTGAAAAATAATTGATTTAGCAAAACGTGCGCCTGAGAAAATCTCTGCACACCTAATGAATAAAAATGCGAGCTTTTGTTAACATTCTGCGGGGTGCTTGAAAGCAAAAATACTAAATTATTTAGAACAATGCTGTTATTTGGAGAATAAATCTAATTTTCAGAATGGGAAGATAAATGGAACATATTGTTCTGAGAAGATGAAAATGAATAGCTTTATTAAATTTATTATAAGTGGCAGCCACATTAATTAATGTAGATAACATAGTAAATAACCTTACATATTTTAAGAAAATGAATTCTTAGTCTGTTTTTATCACCAAGAACTAATTTTCCTACTCAATTACGTACAATGATTTATTTAATGCATAACAAATAAACTAAAAGAAATTACACAAAAAGGTATTTATAGATTATAACAATAACTCAACAAAAGGGGATTAAATGTACGTCGTTAGCATACCTCGTAATTTTGAGCTACTGTAAGGTGACAAGGATGACTTCTTAATTAGTACCAGGGACGTCTTAAGACTTGTTGAGGCACTGGGCCCCTACTGAAAAGTAGGCGCTAGGTCCCTACACAAATGTGGACCCCACCTATGACTCTTAAAAGTATACAGTACATAGTCTATACTTTGTCAAATACTCGTACGAACAATAGCCCGAAACAAATAAATGGGCACAGCTTACGATCGTACTAACTCCATTAACTCATACAGGTATTTGAGTAAATTGAGGCTCAACGGACTGCCTCCTTTTCACTGTGGTGTATGGTGATAGGCTTAGTCCTGCCCGTGGACGACTGCCATCACATGTATATATCGCATGATATTGTCCGAAATTCCCAGTTTTTCGGAGAATACAATCGGAAATAACACTTATTATTGAAATTATTCAGATTATGATCGTATTAAAGCTGAGTCGAGAACGAGACGAGGCCCTGCGTCCAGTTGGCCCATGCCTTAAGTCGTACCTGATTAGTACTTCAGTCTTCCAAACTCTACACCATAGCACGTGAGGAATTTGGGACCCAGGGACTCTTTATTCATCGTGTGAGGACTTCAGTATATCAAGACTTGAATTTCGCGACGATATTTAAGCTTCATTTGGAACAATTAGCTTACAACCTCAGTCTCGATTGGTTCAGAAAATATGGTAAAAAAATATTGAAAAATTTCAACATTTTTAACCAATTTATGCAAAAAAGTCGACGAAATCTAGTCATTACTAAGGTATTATAATTGAATAAAATTGTGATTTTGAAAGACTTCATATACATAAAATTAAAATTAAATTTGTCATTTTAAAAGTATTAAATAGATCACTCATATTAAAAACTAAGTTTAAAAGCGTATTTTATTTTGCAAAGTAAAGCTTAATTCATTTATCAAGAATCTATTCAAGTAGACAGTTGAGTTTTATTTGTAGCTGCAAAATATTTACACATTATAGCTTAAGTATTTTCACTTAAATAAAGAAGGAATAAAAACTCGCGTTACATTAATTGCTATTAATACTACATATAATTGTATACACAGTAATAAAATATAATAATAAAAATTATTAATAACATAACCATTAATCAATGAGATATTTAGTTAGTTTATTATTAGTTATCTTTCTTTCCACAATAAATTGTTATGCCTAAAAAACATTGATTTATTATCATCTTTATACATTCTCTCTCATAGTATAAAAATATTCTAAATACAATCAAAGAAAAAGGAAAATCAATTAGCTAGCTAAAATTCCATCCCTTTTTTATGAACAATGTCCAAAGAATAAGCATTTAATATAAAATTCAATACTTATATATAAAGGGTTAAAATGACAATGGTAATTGAAATCTATCGAAGAAACACACGTTTTGTTTATGACATAAGATGTTCGAATTCTGATCTACCAAAATTACTGTGCAGAGTAATGGGAGAGTAATTGTTTTTTATAAAGAATTTTGTTCAACCTCAAAATCTCAAATATTATGAATATTTGGAGAGAAATGATGTATTTTTGCTACTGATAGGGGTGTAACGTTTGGTTTTCGATTGTTCCGATTTACAAAATTCTCTAATTAGGCACAAAGTGGGTAAATTAGAGACAAAATTTAGTGCACGCTTGATAAAACGTCAACTAAATGGAAATTAAAAGGTATAAAATCCATCCAAACTTAGATACTTCTAGCTTATATACTTAGCAAACTTCTAATAACCTTTGGAACTGTTTATGAAGATATTTCTTTTGAAGGGTAGGAAGTAAAATATTAAAGGATTTATAATTGACAGAGAATCATCTCCCGAGCATTCAAAAATAATAATATTTCTTAGGCAAATTTTTTTTTAAATTACGAGACAAATGTGCTTTCTAGAAATTGAATTTTTCTGCTTTCTGCGTTAGTAATCACGATAACTGAATGGTTATGACATAGGGCTCTTGAACGATGGTGTTGTCTTGTTCATGCAGGGAAATCAAATGGCGTCGAAGGCGTCTCAAACGGCGCTTGCTGTGTCGACGAAATTTAGCGAATAAAGGACTTGATGGTCGTCCGTAGGGTTTATGTCTATGCTGTGGAGCTTACCGAAAATAGAAGCACAATTAAAAATATGGTTAGGAGAAAGTTGAATATCAGGACAGTGAAGACAAGTATTATGGCTTCTTTGGCCAACAGGGGATATTTTCATCCCTTTAAAGTGTCTTACGTAGTCAAGCTATGGTGGTCGAAATTACATGGTTACAGTAAAGATCTGCAATTGTGGACGGTGTTGTTTCAGTCCAGATGTGTGTTCGAGTCCTGATTGGCATGGTGTAGAATTTTGGAGAGAGTGTGGTGCCAGTTCAGGTGTCTTGCTCGTCACTTAACCCAGGTTCAAAATTTCGAGATTCGTAGCCAACAGTCCTCGTGTACCTTAAAGTGTGACTTTATTAAAAATCAGCCCATCAATACAGTCCTGATTTCAACAACAAAACTTTATGCAAAGGCGATGAAGCACGTTAAATTCATTGAGGCTTAAAAACTTGGAAGTAGCTTGCATACATGTGGAAAGGTGTCGTCTAAAGGTGGTTCAAAAAGACATTTGTTATTAGATATTTTTGACTATAGCTTGTGAATCGGATATTTGCAGGTAGTCTTCAAGTCTTCTTTAGTTGGTGAGCAAAAGTCTTCTTAGTATAATGCATTATTTATTACATTCAGTATGGAAAACAATTGACTAATTTTGAATGAGGTGGGAGGGGAAGCGGATTTTTTTTTTCTCTTTCGAATTGGATTGAGTAGTATTTTTTAAGGTAAAAACTATCCATTTTATTTTGTAATAAACTTCTGCGATTTTAGAAATAGTTTGCAGCATTAAATTGAAATTCAGTTTTCTTTTGAATCAATCAAAATTAAAACGATAAAATAATAAAGATAGAAATAAAGTAAACGAAAAATAATAGAATTTTAAGGAAAAAGATAAAAAATAGCAATTGAAAATATTAAAAAATGAAAGTAAAATTAGAAAGCTGTTAAAATATTTTGTGACAACTATACTCGTACTTAAAGTGGTAATAATTAAAACCTCTTTACGAGAATTATTTAATGCTTAAAGTTTTGGACCGACTCCAAACTACAACTAAGGATGGATTTTCATAATTTTAGGAAAGTCGCACACTAAGACTAACACATTGATATTTTAAACCCATAAGTACTTCTAAAGATTATGAATAAGTTTTTCCTTAACCCTGAAAATTGAAAGTTTCTTTAAAAATCACTTACTAATGTTAGAATATAAGATAATAGGTAAAAGAAAATTATAATATATCCTGTTTCTCTCACGCAGTATTAACTTTCAATGGGAATTTTGATAACTTCCATTTTGGACCAGACAAATGTGACTTAAGATTTATCGCTCTAAGAAGGTGAAATATTCAAATAATTTGTTATTTAGATCTACCTTCTTTTAGGGATACAGAAAAGAATTTAAAGAGCTTTGTCAAACGTAGTAATCTTTTTTGATAAAATATTTTTTACGGCTTTTATTACTTTAGTAGAACACAATTGTCATTAAAATATCAAGAAAATTAACATTTAGACTGTCACATAAAATATTAATTTAAGCACGTACTTTAAATATATATATATATATGAAAGAAATATGTATTATATATCAAAAACAAGAAATAATAGATAATGAACATAACAAGAAATAGCGTAATAAAAATATAAAAGCTGAACATGAAGAACAAAATTAAAGAGAAATATATATATATATAATTTTCAGGGAAAACTAAACCATGTTATGAAAATTAAGCAGCAAATATAAAACTGTTGATTTTAGCTAATTTATTTAGTATTAAAAGAGTATAAGATATATATATAGCCTTTTGTGTGATCCTTGTTAAATTATACTTAAGTATTTCGAAAGTTCACTCTTAGCTCATTTCTATTTTATGCTGTAATATATATACCCCAAACCAAACCCATTCAAAACCTATAAAAGGAAATACAAATACGGACTGTGAAAATACTGCATTGGATTGCTTCTTTCCAATATTGAAGAAGCCTCACCGTTTGATTCTTTGGAAAAGAGCAGAGTATGGTACATTTATTGTCAAAGAACACAGCGGGAGTTAGCTTTTGCAATATTTACCACAAGGGAAATGTTCATTCAGCAATTTTAAGTCAATGGTGCCGGTTGGTGAAAAATGAGATCCATTTAAGGAACAGTGAGAAGAAGGCTACGTATAATGAATAAGGAGTGAATTTAAATTTCTCTAGAGACTCGAATGCTGTTTGAAATATGTGAGGGAAGTATCTACAGCGAAAGTAATACAACTTGTTTGGGTGATGAATAATCTTTAACTGTACAACAGAGTAAGTACTCCATTTAAGTACGGATAGTATTTGCATGTAATTATCATATGATTTGCAATTGAAAAGGAAGTCTCTCAGGGATATTTGAACAAATGTTTCCATGGAAATCATTGGAACTGAAGAATCTAAAGCGTAATAAAAGTTAAGTAAAGCACTTTTCCGTCTAGAATTCAAAGGCGAAATAAATAATCGTACTGAATTTTGAAATATCAAGTTATTAGCATGAAGATTGGTAAAATTCGCATTAAATTCACTTGAGAATATTTTAGAAACTTTTATCAGATAATGTGTTTTCATTGAATGCAATATTTCTGAAAAGATAAGCTAAATAATCCACCACATCAATGCAATTGATTTTTAAAATAACCTGAGAAATGCTTATTTGAGCTACCCTTTAAAAGATAAATACAGTTTTTGCTGTATTAAAAATGTTTGTTTTGCCTCAATAAATAGTGTCCAAAAGTTTTTGTTCTATATAAAAAGCTTATATAAGTCTCAATATAAAATACACTTAGTTATTTATCAAAGATTAAAAATTCATTATCGTTTTAGAAAGAAAAAATAATATTTTTGAATTAATCTTACATTTTTTGTTATATAATTGAGCTAGCTAATTAGAAATAAATATGTATGCTAAGCTACAGATTATCTTATTTACCTTTATTTGAAATTTAATTTGATAAAAATTCGTATTTTTTTCCGTATAGCTTCACATATTTTTCTAAGAAAGTTTAGTGAGTTTCTTTTCTCATATAATTGAAGCTTCAGATATTTTCCGTCGTCATTTGTAAACTCTCAGAAAATTTAATATAGCTGAGACCCCTCTGTGGGAGGTTCTTTGTTCCTTTTGTCTTTTTTTCCCCCCAGTCGCTTAAGAATTTTTTTCTTTACTTGTTCCATTCTAGTTTTTTCGAAGTCATCAAGAATATGTCCAACAAAAAATTATTTCTAGAAAATACGGGGTTTTATTATAAATATCTAGGGTTTTTTCTTAGAAATTTTATTTATTTTTTTCACACACACACATCTTTAGTCAATCAACTTCTTGAAATTATCTAGAGCGAAGTAACACACACACATATATAAATAATAATTCTTTAACTGAAAGTAACCTTTAATAATAGCTTACAACTTCTTATTAATTTCCCACATGGATATAAAGATCGTTTTATTAATTAAGAAACTTAACAAACCTAGAGAAAAAAATACCACCAAATGTACTGGAATATAAATAGTATCAATTAATTTATTTTTTCTTCATTAGCAATTTTTCTTACACTTTTTCAGTGGGTGCATCTGCGCAAATTTTGCGACAAATATAAACTGCTTTTTGTATTATTTTTAAATATGAAATATAAACAGTCCGGATCTCTTTGATTATTCTTCTACTGATCCCTTCCTTTTGCGAGGAAACGAATTTGTCCAATTTTTAAGATAAAATTTCAGTCATTCTTTTTATTATGAGCAGTGTGCTTCATTCGCTAAGTTTACGACACACATACCTATTCTTAAAAATAGTTTTTTTCCCTTCGCGTTTTGGTTTTTATATTTTATAATTATATATTTGATCTATATGAAACTAAATTATTATTTTATTTTTAAGTAATTGGAGAAAAAATTGAATCATGCAATCTCTCTCTCTCTCTTAATTTGTAAAAAAGAGAAGTTATCCGACTTATTCTTCAAGATATCTTATGAAGATAAAGAAAGCTAGGATGTAGTTGCATTTGGGGAAAGTGATAAAGATTTGAGTGATTATATTATAGTTTCAGCTAAAAGTAGTTTTGGGTTTGATGCTCAATTTTAGCCATCAACCTGCTGCTCTTCAGCTATTCACTGTGCTGTGCATTGAGTTGACTAAGATGAAAAGTAATTCCGAATCAAGCCACTTATTAAGTGTGGGAAAAGGGGTCACCGCTTACCCCCTCTTAGAGAGTAGTCTTTTTTGCTGTTGAGGTACCTTCTGAGTACTACTTAAAAAAAATTTTCTTCGGCAATCTCTGAGTTAATTTGAAGTATGCACCGTAGTCCTTTATATTACTATTTATGATTTATTGGGAATGTCGTAGACCAGAGATGACGAACCAGTGGCACGCGACACAATATTTTCGCACGTCAGTGATCAAAATGGTTTGCATTTTATTTTTCAAAATTTCAAATTGTCTTGCCTTAGTTACGTTGTAGACTACAATTGCTTATGATGTAAAGTTTGTCTACGCATAGCACAGTCAATTTCATTGGCACAACTGTATTTTAAAGTTTGCCTGGTTTATATTTACGAGTTTTTAACTGTTGTTCAGCATGGCTAGTTCAGAAAAAGAGAGAGAGAACAAAAAGTGCAAGTTAGTACGTGTGACAGAGAATTTCAAAGTTAGTGGATCGAGAAACATGGCATTATTAGTAAAGGCGACAAAGCGGTTTGGGCTTTATGTTCGGGAACAGTGGTTTGCAGAACATGTTCTGTAAAATAGTATTTTGAAACACATCATAAACCCTCTTGTCAAAAAACGTGAGCCACAGAAAAAATAATTAATTACTAAGAAACCATTTGGTAGATGACTCAAATTCAGCATGTATTCTACAAAAAGTAGCATCTTACAATTCTAATATATTTGTCATCCCCTATCTGCAGAAACAGGAGTCACACTAATGTTAATTTAATTTGAATAACACGAATAACTAAAACATTTATAACTATACAGCGCAAAAAATGTAGTAAATAGATTTTTGTGTTATTCGTATTTAGTTTTACTATTTTCCCAATAATCTCAAGTCAAAGTTATTTGACTGCACGTCTATACGTCATTAGACACTTCTTTGGAAAAAATGGCACGTTGATCCATAAAGGTTCACCACCCCTGTCGTAGACTCTACATGGAGTGTGTACTCAATCAGTAGTACCAGGTTGTGCTGCCATCTAGTTTTTTCCTAGTAATCATTCCGACTACAAAGAGTCGATGTTCGACTTGAGCTATCAGCTTGTCAGTCCACAGACAAATGTGCTGCGCGCTCGACGATTGGGCTGAAAAGAAATTACTCTCGGATCAGTCGTTGAGCGTTTGTAAGCCTCTGATTTATTGTTTGCTACCTGCGGGAGAAAGAGTCACTGCAAAGTGAGGGGGTGAGTAAGAATGAGTAAGAATGATGAACCCGATTTTAAAAAATCATATTTTTGAAACTACTGCATATATTACAATAAGTGATACATTAATATAAAGAGAAATGTGCCACACAATTTTTTTCCACCAATGATCAACAGCACATTCAAAATCACAGTGATTGAAATCTAAACATGAGGTCAATGACAGTGAAGAGTTTCCGAGTATTAGAGTATTTTTTCCCAGTTGTTTTGGGGCAACGTGCATTAAGAAATCGCCACGGAAAAGGAGCACCAACCAACAAGAGCATTCTGCGAAGATATCATCAATTTTAAAAAACAGTGCGTTTGTAGAAAGAAGAGCAGCGGCCGGCCAAGTGTCTCGGAAGAAGCAGTGGAGAGGGTGAGACAGAGTTTTGTTTGAAGTCCACGAAAGTCTACGGGAATTGCCATCTGTGAAATTGGAATGCCCCAGAAAATAGTATGAAAATTGTTACGAAAAAAAATTAAGTTTCATGACATATCATTTGCAATTGACACAGCAAATAACAGAAGACGATAAGTAAGCATTTGTGCAGCATTACGAACCATTTTGATAGAGTGATGCTATAAAATGTATGGAACGGATTGGAAATATGCTGTGTAACAAGTGAGTCACTCATCGAATACTTGTAACAGAAAAAAAATTTGGTATATTTCTCTTTGCATTCATGCATCATTTATTTTAATATGTGCAGTAGTTTCGATAGTATGATTTCTTTAAAATCGTGTCCATCATTTGTACTCCCCCTGTATATTATTAGTGAATCTGAACAATGTATAGTTGAAAACGATCCAGAAGAATTATTTGAAGATAAATATTTTTATATTGGTAAAAGTAAAGCCCATAAAGTGGCGTAAATCAGAATATGTTAAGAGCTGAAAATGAAATAAGAGTTGTAAATAATTTTGATGAAATTTTGAAACATATACACGAGCCATCTTGTATATTATCAACGAACAGGCCAAACACTACTGTATAGACCATGTATAAAACATAAATCAGATATTCTTCGTTTGATAATAACATTAATTTTTCATTGAAGATATGTATACTTTTACTTTCCAAGTTGTCTTTTATTATTATTATAATGAAATATCATTGGCCTGTAATTGCCGTACTAAAGAAAATTAATATGTTGTAAAAAATATTAAATGTGTTATATAAAACGTAAAGCAATGATAGCTTAATCCTCTGGCCGGAAAATCAATTTTTTGGCGCTCTTAGAAACATTCGTCTGACAGAACGGGTACGCAATTTTTTTTTTTTAATATTATTACCTTAAGGACTGTTTTAAATTTCCTTATCGCTCATAAAATTGAGTAGAATTTATAATATTTGTTTTTATGAGGCACACTAAATTGATACATTTTTGTCACAAGAATTGTGACTAGTATTTTTATAAAAACTTATAAGAAAATATTTATATTCATGTAAAAATAATTAAAAATAATACCAAAAAACGAAAAAACCATAGAAATATAGATACTGATAGACGGTGATAGATAAGGAAAATGGCATAATCGTGAGTTGAAAAAAATCGTCATGTACCCCACCACATGATCCTCTCATTGGGTAGAGTCCAACTGAAGATGTCAAGGGAGCCCCCAAATCACACCACAGCGTTATCTACAGGCATCAAAGCAAATCATCCCCGTCTGAGAGACGGATGCTCCGGTCACAGGGTTAAGCTGTATAATAACTAGACCATAAAATTCTGATGGGTAGAAGTGTAATTTTAATAGTCAGTATATATATATAAAGAGTGTTTTTTTTCCAGGTGTAGAAGTTTAAGTTGGCATTACTTTCCAAGATGGCGACCGATTTAACTGCTGTCAAGTGATTTATTCTCAGTTTGGTTTGGCAATTCATCAAAATGATCATCAAGCAAGGCGTAGATTCGTCGAATGGGCCCAAAACGAGATTGCCGTTGTTCCCGATTTTCATAAGCGAATTTTGTTTAGCGATGAAGCGCACTTCTGGTTGAATGGCTACGTCAACAAACAAAACTGCCGCATTTGGAGTGAAGCTAATCCACAAGTGTATCTCGAAACACCGTTACATCCAGAAAAACTGACTGTTTGGTGCGCTTTATGGGCTGGTGGAATCATTGGTCCGTACTTCTTCAAAAACGATGAAGGCCACAACGTTACAGTCAATGGTGATCGGTATAGAGCCATGATTACCAACTTTTTCATTCCTGAATTGAACAATCATGATGTCCAGGAGCTGTGGTTCCAACAAGACGACGCAACATGTCACACAGCTCGTGCCACAATCGATTTATTGAAAGACACGTTCGGTGACCGCCTAATTTCACGTTTTGGACCTGTGAATTGGCCTCCAAGATCTTGTGATTTAACACCGCTAGACTATTTTCTGTGGGGCTATGTAAAGTCATTGGTCTATGCGGATAAGCCACAAACGCTTGACCATTTGGAAGACAACATTCGCCGTGTTATTGCCGATATACGGCCACAAATGTTGGAGAAAGTCATCGAAAATTGGACGTCCAGATTGGACTACATTCGAGCCAGCCGTGGCAGTCATATGCCAGAAATCATATTTAAAATGTAATGCCACAAAATTATCTTTCGAATAAAAAAAATTCATGTCAATTGAATAATACATCGTTGTTTTATTGCAATTTAAAGTTCTATACCTCTAAAAAAACACCCTTTATATATAGTGTAATTTTTTAATATCATATAATTTGCCTAAGATTATCATAAAAAAATTTAACATAAAATTGCTTTAAAAAATCCTTTGCATTGAATTACTAGCGTTCATTTTTGATGTAAGCACAATTAATTTATTTAAACCTCTGACGTCAACAAAGGATTACTTAATTGTTTCCTCATTGATTCCTTCGTTAGGGCACATATTTGCTCATGATATCCTTAGAACTAATGCACTAGCTATCAATGGTGGAAACTTTAGTGTATCAATCTTAATCAAATGTTTTAGTGTGTGTGATTATAAAAATTTCTTTCTATTTTTAAATTTTTTTTGAGTAATTACATTGCATTCCAGTGCAAAAGAAGGGCAATGATTTTGTTGTTTCCATGCATTTAAGGAATTTATATGGGTAGGATATATTTCTATAGGTCACAGTAAATTCACTGGTTATCATAAATTAACTAAAAATCCCTAAAATAACTAACTCAAAAAGTTATGCTTAGAATTTAATGAAACATATACACATAGTATACAACACATAAGAAGGTATAAAATAGCATAAAAAGAAATCATCACACAATTATGATTTTATAGAAATCAGCATATTTATGCTATGTACCAATCGGATGGGTCTGTTTGGTAAAAGAAAAGTACCTTTAATATGAGGTATGAGCCCCCGAGAAGCAATACAGCACATGCAGCGATGTGTGATGCTCTCAATTATGCGGTCTATTAATTCTGTAGGAAGTCTGAACCACATTGCTCTTCCAAGGCAGTTGAAAGCGTGGCTAGGGTCTTAGGAGGGAGATGAGAGTAGCTACACGTCGTCCTAGAAAGTCCTAAACATGCTCGATAGGGTTAAGGTCTGGTGATCAAGCTGGACACTACATGCGCTGAATTGTTTCCTGCTTAAGATAAGCATCCACGATGTGAGCCCTGTGTGGTCTCGCATTATGATCCTGTTGCACGAAAGCACCACCTATTGTCCCGGCATGTGGGCACACATAAGCATTCAGGATGTCATCCCTATAGTTGTGAGCTATAATATTTCCACTGGAAAAGAGATGGAGGTCTGTGCGTACACGCAAGGAGATACCACCCTAAACACAGATACTGCCTGATCCGTATGCATCTCTTTCACGGACATGTCATGGATGAAAACGATTTTCCGGTTCTCTCCAAACGAAAATACGCCTACTATTTCTTTCGAAGTTAAACCTGGACTCACACACACATCCGTAAAGAGAACAACCCTGCATTGATCACGAATACAGTGGATATGTTGATGGTTTCACTGAAAATGTTCCCACCTATGGTATAGTGGAATGCAAATGGCTGGTCGCCTCGAATAAAGACCACATTCGTGAAGCCTTCGACGCACGGTTGACCTTGATACCAACCTTCCGGGGCTTGCAGCGAGGGAGAATCTGAGTTCAGCTGGAGTTTCAGTAATATTCCTTCGTGCTCATAATAACAAATATCGGTCATCGACGCTCAGGGTAGCGTGTGGTCATCCTATGTTGGTCCTCCTAAATGCTGAATCCGTGGTTAGAAATTGTTGCCAAAGTCTGTGAATCACAGACGGATTCACATTCTGCTATCTAGCCACTTCTATCTTACTTTGTCCTGCCTCTAGTCTCCCAATAACTCGCCATCGCAGTTCTTCGGTCAAATAAGGCCTGAAGGTCGTTGTTACAATTTCGCCAACCAGATTTCTAATCTCGGACACGCAGCGACAATTGTCGCCTTGCTCTGTGGCGTCTATTTTTATGCTCCTCGAAAATGACATATTCAGGCTGCATCGCCACTATTTTATATAATGTAATACGGTTTAGAGAGCTCCTCTTACTTACCAACATACTCAAATTTCATTGACATTGACTTAATTTTGAGCGAGTTGTGACTATTTTTGTGATTTTTCCTTAATTTATGATAACCAGTGTATAAACACACACAACCTCTGACAATAAAGTTCGATGAATGAAGTCAGAAGCGCCGATCTGGCAACACTGGGGAAACAAAACACTGCATATGCGTAGCTGCAGGTGTTGACCATCTGTCCCATCGTCGTTTAGTTGAGAATCATTTGGGTTCCATGTAAGACTTGTTTTACAAAGTGCTTGTTTAGTACGTTGGTTCTTAACTGAGAAAAGGAAAATGAGCGAACAAAAGATCAATTTAAAGTTTTCTTTTAAGCTTGGCAAGGCACCAAAAGAAACTTATGCGATGCAAGTGCGTGTTTATGAAGATCAGGCACTGTCCATGAAGTGTGCGTAAGAGTAGTTCACCCGTTTTCGAAAAATAAAGTATTTCTGACAACCTCCATAGCGGAAGACTGGCAACCTCTATCAGTGACGAAAGCATTGAGAAAGTGAGGAAATTAATCACTAAAGATTGTCAGTTAACCATGCGCATGATAGCTGATGAACTGCAGATTAACTGTGAATCCGTGTGACAAATCGTTACCTAGAACTTAGGGATGAGAAAAACGTGTTATCTATATTGACAAAATTTCTAGCATCCAACGAAACGTGAAGAGGCTTTTGAACTTCATTCCAAAAGAAAACCTCTTGCAAAGTTTCCAGGACATGTATAGCAGATCTCAGCGGTGAATAATTATAGGAAGTGACTATTTTAAAAGACAGTAAGGTAACTTTCGTTAATATTTCATCTACGTTAATGTTAAAGGACTATTCACAGAATTTTATTGTCAGAGGTTGTATATATATTAAATGCTCTTATACTACTTCTTGCTTGAATATATAATACCATTCTAAGACTAAAAAACCTGCTAAAATATTTAATTTTTTATAAAAACGGTTCTTATATACATATATGTATATATATATATATATATATATATATATATATATATATATATATATATATATATATATATGAAATTGTGATGAATCCCCAACCCTTCAAGTATCAGTTGAGGTAAAACCTACCAGAACAACTCAACCCGCCACCCACATAAGGACTTCGACTCCGGCGAACTTACGAGGAACCACGTGAACGAACGACGCACTAGCTCCTGATCGACGCTGAAAATCGGACTCGTTTTGTCATGGTTTGGAGTACAGATGGTTCTGCTGAATATTGAAATAAAATCTAATATGACGTTGCATTTCTCCTGTCAATCTACTCCAATACATGATTATATATATATATATATATATATATATATATATATATATATATACATATGCATATATATATGTATATATATATGTATATATATATGTATATGTATATGTATATGTATATGTATATGTATATATATATGTATATATATATGTATATATATATATGTATATGTATATGTATATGTATATATATATGTGTGTGTGTGTGTTTTTTTAATTAGGAATAGTTATTTTTTTCTTTAGTAAAAATAATCTGAGAGACTAAGAACTTTTTCAATAAAGTAAAAATACTTCACACTAACTCGAAAACATTTTCTTGTATTAAAGTCAAAAGAAATAACAAGAATTAAACACATCATTTACTATATATGTAACAATATATAATATTTGACACAAATGTTTCTAAAAGGCATTTCTGCAAATGTTGGAATGTTATATTGGTGACCGATCCATTTCAAACATCTTTTTACTTGCTCATATTTTTTATGGGAGTATCATAATATATACATATGAATACTTCTAATCTATACACAGCTAGATATAACGTAATGCATAGTTTTAAAAAAAGTAAATAATGTCGGAGAGATATTGTTTCATATAATAGATCTTTTTTTTTTTTTTTAAATGCTTCAACAATGTCAGGATATTAAAATTATTATATTGCGTATTATTTCTTTATGTTTTGTATTGAAAGTACAATATCGTATTATTTTGAGCTGACACATATTTGGAATCTGCTAAAATGTGATATAGGTTATAACAGAATAATGAGCAAGATATCAAATATATTATTGAAAATTCATAAATATTTATCAGATTTCATTTGATTTCGAAATATTTAGTTGTTATATTTATCTTTATTTTTGATGTCAAAGAAAGATAAGAGAAAGTTAAACTAATGATTTCAAATTTACGTAGTTAGTGGAAATAAGATTGGGAAAGGATAATCTTGCTTAAATTTTATATTATGAAATTTCTTTAATTCCTATCATTAACAAAATCTTACGTATTTAATATTTAATAATTAGATGTTGGATTAAGTATTTATAATTTAAAAATCATTAAATTTAAAATTCTCACTACGCAAAGTTTTAAAAAAATGTTTACTCCGCATATTTTTTTCCTTTATATATTACTTATTCTCATACATGAAACTTTTTGCTATACAAAGTGTTTTAGATTAAGTTATCTTTTTGGAGAAAAATTCTACTTTTTTTTCATAACATTAGTGTATTCTTCAAATCAGATAGGGGGAAAAAAGGCTTATTTTTTCAGTTAATTTGGTAAAATACTACTAAAACTTTTGTTGCTTCTTAATGCTTCAATATGAAAAATAAAATAAATGAATCACACTGAATTTTTCAAAGTAGTTTTTTTGTAATTATATTCCCTTATATATTCCCTTGTTTTGTAATTTAAAAATTGTATTTGTCCGTATATATAGACGAGCTTAAGTAACATAAAAATATTCTAAGTTTGGTACCAATACGCATGACCACACATCCTGAAGTGGCATTTCAATCAGGAAGTGAGTACTATCTAAACCGGCGCATTGGGAAAGAGTCATAAGTGTAACGATCTAATTACGACTCTAGGAGGACTTAAGTAAGCGAAGAATGGCAGGTAGAAGTGTGAGAAGACATTTTGGCCTGTTAAGCGAGTTTCAAAGAGACCTGAACATGGGTATGAAAACCACACCCTAGTTGACGTGCCGTATTGCTCACTAGATGAATCGTTCAGCGTTTGCCATGAGAACAAGTTGGGAGCAGTGGATACGAGCTGGTACGCATGTGCATTACGAGAATTACGATAAAATATATGGGCATTTGGAATGCGCTTGCGGGTCCAAATCCCATATCTGGCTGGTTGAAAATGTAGAATGACGTGGAACTATCATTTTTGTAGTTCTGCAATCTGATAGGTTGATCCAATCGTTCGTGAAAATTCGTTCTTGGGGGTTGCAGTTTGGTGCACGATAGAGAGCTGAGTTTCTGCTCTCTTGTTGGTCCGTGGCGAGTGAGAAGGACGACTCTCATTGGCTGCCCATAGGGTACAGAAAGTTGTTATATACAGAAAAGGGAGGGCCTTGTCCAGTAGTGTGATAGCCAAATGGAAAAAGTAAGATGAAATAAAATTTAGTATTTATATAGCAATAAAATATTGCATTGAAATTTGATGCTAGGTATGGTACCCATGTGCGGAGAACCGGGTCTAGAGCAAACAGGAAGACGAGAAGGCGGAGGGGGATAAAAGGGTCATGCCACAAGCACTCGTGGATTCCACAGTGACTCTTTTCACTGTAAAATCAGATGCAATGCTGCTAGTTCTTCAGACCATTTCCAGATGCTTTTCGGAAACGAATCCGTAATCCAAATCCTCTTTTCGTTTACTGTCTGTAACTTCGAAACATCGGTTGGTGTCCAGCCAGATCGATACGGCATGTCACAGATTGGTAAAACGTAGTGTTTAATGATGAATCCAAATTCGTTTTGGGGACAAATGATGATCGCATATGGGTGTATAGGAGTCCGGATGAAAGGTACAATTCCAGCCACGTTGTCTTGATACACATTGCCAGCATAGCAAGCGTAAAGTTCTGGGGGCTATAGCTTATGATAACCAGTCCAGTCTAATTGTGTTATATGGAACCTCTTTACGGGCTAGTATTATATTAGGACATTCTTCAATCTCACGTGGGATGTGAGGAAAAAATATACTGTTTGAAGCTTAATTTATTTATAATTCTAATTTAAAACAAATATATCCTTTGAGGATTGGAAAACTAATAAAATAAAACAAAAATATGAGAAAATTAAAATGAGAATATGACATTCTACGTATATAATTATTGCAAAAACTATATTATCTATGCGTAGACATATATAATATTTTCCAGCCTAAATAGACTTTTGCTCTATCGAATGTGTTTCTTAACTCCGTGAATGTAATACTTATGCACATATTCCTCCAAAATTCTTTAGTTCAAAAAATATTAAACTTTTTAAAAAAATTAATATTAACGTCTTTATTCTCTGTATTTGGGTAGAATTCCTTATGATTTTTAAATTTATTTACACTAGATATATTAAAGTGGAGAAAGAAGAAACTAAAGAATTGTAATTATTCTGATTGATTGATTGATGGATTGAATATTAACGTCGCACTGTTCAGCTGCACAAGGGCTTTTGGCGACGGACCACGTAATTTTGAACCATGGTCAAGTGACGTGGACGACACCTGAGCTGACACCCCCTCTCCTAACTCCCACACCACACCAAGTAATTATTCTGAAGACAAGGTGTTATTAACTAAAATTATGGCTATACACCGTTTCGAATTTCATCCACCCGCACATAATTATATATGTTTCTCTCTCTCTCTCCTTGATACTTTCATTCTTTTTCTAAGAAAATTTTATTTTTTCGTTTGCCATTCTCAGATTTTAAGCATATTTTTGTTAATAATTATGAAACAGAAGTTACTGCCTTATGTTGTTGGAGGTAAAATTAAGCAAGATTACGTTTCTGTTATTTTGATACATTTAGCTAAACAAATTTTCAGTTCTGGATTTTCAGAATTCCTTTTCTTTACACAGAAAAGAAACAGGTTCTTGTAATTATGCGAAAAATTGAATATAAATATAATTGAGCGCTGAATATATTTTCTACTTCACGGATACTTTTTCGAAAAAAAATATGAAGAATTATTTGGTAAAATCTTGTCCAATGTCATTTCGGAGACTTATTATTCTAAAATTAAAAAGGAAGCTTTTATGCGCAGTATAAGATTAAGTACTTGTCAATATTTCAATTAATATTAATTAGCTATAATTGTCCTGAAACTGTTTGAAATCTTATGCATTCTGCAAAAAAGGTAAAACAAGAATTTTTACATAAAAATAAAAAAAAAATTCATTCTTACCCAAAAGTTCTTATACGATCATTATGTTTTGGTTAAACGAACATAAAAAAACAGTTTGAGAATTTTTATAACATACAGCAAATCTCTTTCAAAGTTGTTTTTATTTTTTCTTATTAGAAAGTTTGCAAAAAGGTAGGACACCGCAGTTTTTTTTTTTTTACAGAAAATCCAATAATTTAGCAACAAATTTTCTTTCAATTTTCTTAGATCATTCAAAATCATTATCTTGCATCAAACAATTCAGTGATTGAATTTCAGTTGAACTAAAATTGTCTCATATATGAGAGCATTCTTGAGTTCAAGGATGGATTTGTACAACTTTCCTTCTCCGTATATACGTCGAAAGAGCATTGCCCAGATATTTTTACAAGGTTTATATCAGGTTTTTGGCTGGCAATGGCAAAACCCGTTTTTTGTTCAAAAAGAGCCGACTTTTCACAGCATTTGCTGTGGGAACGGAAGCACGGTCTTGTTGGTATACGTAGATTTTCTCCTAATTGTGACATTGTGACGTATAAGTAAGAAGCTCATATTCCAATACTTGTATGTAATCTTGTTGGTTCTGCCTACCTCAGCGTTTCTCAAACTGTAGGGCTTGCCCTCCTAGGAGGGGGGGCATGATAACCCTACGAGGGGGGCGCGAGTATATTGGGAAGTCGAAAACAAAAGATTATTTTAAAAAATTATTAATTTCCTCAAAATATACAAAATATCTCCTGGCATAGTAAAAAATAAAATACACATTTACACTAATATAATACACTTATAAATATATCATTACTGCGCAATGAATTTTATAATTAATTTAAAATCTAAGTTAAGAATACTAGGTTAACTACACTAAATTGAGAACAAGTTTAATAATTACCAGTGACCCCAAGATCTTGTCATATGTAAAATTATTTGCAAAAATTAACACTTATCTTGATAATTTGTACGGTTTATAATTAATCTCTTCAATGCCAATTAAAAATTACGTGATTCGCTCCCCAATTCCACCCCTTTTTAACACATAGGCGAGTGCATGAGGTGTATTGGGGTGGGGGGGGCTTAGAAAAAGAATAAATAAGCAAATCTGTCGCAAACCTGTCAAGGTCCTTTTATCGCACTCCAAAGCTTTCGGAATAGTTTTATGGATAGCAGTGCACAGAAAATATCATACTTCGGAAAGACGTATATATATACCCGGGGCAATTAATAAACGTCGGTGACACTTAAGGGGTGTTGGAAAGCTAAAATCTTATTTTTTTGACAATTTGAGATTTTTACATTTTCAAATTGTATAGATTTTAACCTTTCTAAAAATACCTTACTTTAACCTCTAGAGTATTTAGAAGCCCTTAAAACGTATTTTTAAATAATCGTTGAATTTGGGCCACGCCCATTTTAATGGCGAAAATTGTAAACAAATTACTTTGTTTTGCTTTAAAGTGTAACGACCGATATAAACTAAATCATGTATCTTTTATTTTAAATAGAAACTTTTATTTTTTTTACTTCCTAGCCGATTAGAAGTCTCACTGTATACATTAAAATCAATTTATCTCAAAATGTAAATTCTAATGTGCGATGTACCTTTTCTGAGAAACTACTGTTCACAGGTATGTAAATTTTTTATGAATTATTTATAATGATGTCTAATATATACTAAAATGAGCTTTTTGTAAAAAACTCAAAAATTTAATTTTTACAAATTTTTTAAGTAAAAAATGGGTCAAATTTCGCAATGTTTGATAAAATATTTCATAATTTATTAAAAAATACAAAATTAGCTAAAAGCTCATTTTAGTATAATGAGAGAGGTGTACTTTAATAGTATGAAAAATTTCAAGCATGTACATAAAATATTATGTAAATAAACTGCATGTAAACTGCATGTAAATAAAATAGATTTTGAGAAAAGGTACATCGAAAACAGCCAATTTAACATAGTCAGTATAAAGGGAGAGAGAGATTTCCAACTCCCCTTAAGGGGTTAAAGTCGTAAAAGTAGCGTCAAAGTATATTATTGTTACTGTATGGGGGAGATGAAAATAATGATTGAATATTGGGTCGCAAATATGGAAAGTCTGAGAAAATAAAGCACTGGTTTACCGTTTAAAACATTAAATTAGTTCTTTCTCCGTACAGTCAACGGTTACTCACACCAACAAACTGCCTCCTCCTATTTGTTGAACTGAGTACAATTTCGAAGCCATCTGGATCATCTAAACTAAATTTCTTCTAGTCTGAGTGTGTGATAAGATTCCTTTTTGCAATCCATGATTCATCTTTGGCCCAATCCCATCACCTGTCTAAGAATAGTTTTGACCACTTTGAATGATGTTTTCTCTTTTTGAACCGAAAAGTTTTGCCCCCTTTTATACTGTTGTACGCAGTTTTTCTGGAGCCATGTGTTAGACGTGCTTGTGTTTTGACCTTTGAAATGACTGCGCTTTTTTCCTAAATTCCAGGAGAAATTTTCTTTCATCATAGGGATTTTCAGTTTTTTTTATTTGCGACTATCTGTTTTCCATAAAATACTAGAAATCGCATTGACCAACTTTATGTAGGCGGGCAATCTCTCGTAAGTCTCTACCCTCATTTTTAATAGGCTAAATCATACTTTTTTAAAAAATAATTCGAGGGCTTTTCCTTTAGACATTCTACAGGAAAAAAGGAGTTGCAGTACAAAAAATACGATTTTTAAATTTACTACTAATGAAAATAATATAATTACCCCCATTTTACCTTACATCGCAATGTATCGATGGACACTACATCAAATATTTACAAATGTTTTTTTTACAATTTAGAATTGAATAAATAACATAATTTCTTAAATGAGAGTGGTAGATATTAATTCCTTATGAAACTACTATTATAGAAGAAGTATTAATGATATTAACCCACTGGAGTACACTTTAGCTATAAATTTACACAAAATGTGTAATGACCTCCCACCTGGGGAAGCCATCTCTTCATCTATTTGACCTAAATCTGTAGGAGGTAAAGATTGATTACCCAATCTAGCATGAGAAATCCAATTTATTATTACCAAATATAATAATCCAAGACAAACAAACTGTAAAGGGAAACTTTAGAGTGATAGAACAATAGCTCAAAACCCTATATGAATAAGCGCACGAAATCCTAATAGCTTAACTTTACTCAAAGTTATCTTAAGAATTCTAACTTTAATTTATTTAAATAGCTAAAGTCCGTCCTATAATCACGCGTCTAAATTCTGATCCTTACCGCAACAGCACTGCTTTCAGCGACTCAGCTTCTTTTCCTTCTCCTCACGATTATTATATATATACTAGCTAATCTGCATAACAAGGTTTCTTTTTGAGAGGGATGGCTGTGAAACAACTCGTTTGCTGGCCCCAAAGATTCCCCAAGAGAATTAAAAGAAATTCACGTAAAGCCCCGTCACAAATGTAAATGTCCAGAAATTAAACGTAGAACGCAAATTTCCAGAACGTAAAATGCTTGAAACGAAACGAAGATGTGGTAATTTATAAAACGTGTTCTACATGGCATGTGAGACAAATTAGAAAAAAATATATATATGAAACCACTTGTAAAAGAAAATGTCATAATCTATTATATATATTCATAAAATTCCTTTGTAAGAGTAAGGAAACTTAATATGCTCTTAAGGACCTTTTCAAACCGTAAGATATTTTAGAATCATTTTAAGGTAATAATGCGTGATCTTAAAAATAAAGCAGATTTGCGCGTGTGTGTGTTTCATTCAGTAGATGATTAAATCTCATTTTAGGAAAAAAATGCTAAAATCTGCAAATTAATGAGATAAACTGATTGAGGGAGCCAGATTATTATAGATACATTTTCTCTAATTTTAAAAACTACATCAAAAACTGTTGATTAAATTCAATGAAATTTGATACTATTAAATATTAAATATTAGCTTTTTAATTCTTCGTAACTGGTTTCAATTAAGCCAGTAATGGTAAGTATACGAGTTTCTTACTTTTTGTACTTGTTGAATTTGGCTTCAAATTGTCCTCATTACATATTATAAGGCCTCCAGTGAAGATCAGGGGTGAGTCGGTTGATAACATATCAGTGGTTGTAAGAAATAGAAATTGATCACACAATGATTTCTTTTGCCTTTATTACAGGAAATTTATGCATAAATGTATGAGCATGTGCATGCGTGCATATATATATATATATATATAATATACAGTGTGATTGCGGATTTTCTTGCGGATTTGAAATTATATTGTTACTTACACCACTTAAATACTCTACGAAGAGGCATTAATAGTGAAAAAAAACCTTTAAAGAATGTAAGCGTAAATATCTAATGACGTAGAATATGTTATTTTTGTTTACTGACAGAAAAATGCTTACTGTAATATATTTATGACTTAATTTTCCTGGTAAATAGAAATAGCCAGTCTTTTTACATGGCCAGTCTGTTCAAATGTAAAATCATCGAAGTACTTTTCGACCGGAAGAGTCATTCTCTTAAACTTGAGTGGTTGTTTTTCAAGTAAACAGTAGTTTCAAACATCAAATGCTGATATTAAAAATTGTTACGTAAAAGCACCCATGAAACACTTGATGTACTTGAAAGACAAATTCGAATCTAAAGATAACAAAAGGGGGGGGACACACACAGTATATCTTATTCGAGGCGATGTGTTCGGTTGTTGTGAGTAAATTGCTATACCGAGAGCACTTTTTTTCAAATTAGGTGCAATTTTGAAAATTAATTCAGAATAGCATTAAACTTGATGAACAAGCAGCTTAGCTAAATGAAAGATTTTTTATAGCTAGTTGAATATATGAAACATTAATACATATAAGTTTTATATGTTGACTTATTGAGAAAAATGTAATAAAAATCAGTGAGTCACATCTCACAATAGATTGCTGTTTTAAAACTTTTTAACATATTCGCTTCGGGAAATGTGAATTCCTGTTTTTGAAATATAAATGTTGTCGACTGGTTTAAAATTCTCGTTTTGTGGCACATATGCCTTTCCTAATAAATAATATTAGGTATTTTTTAAGTAACTATGTTTAAAAAGCTATTCTAAATTTGTCCAAAAATTAGTGGCGTTGTACTGATCAATTCGTAAGCTTGATTTGCATTTTGTTTCTCGATGTAAAGGACGGATTAGAAAACTATAAATTTATGCTGAATTATCAGATATTCCAAGAGATTTTGAAAGTATATTAGACAGATATATGTGAAAAATAAGGATAATGATACTGATATTGCTCTTATTTTTTTTATAAAAAAAAGTGCAAGCATGTTGAATCATATTGAGATGCAACACCATGGATAGAATGATTTAAAAGAAATCCACTAAATACTTATATATGTAAATCACTTAAGTGTCCGATTTATATAAGATGTTTGTGAAAAATAGCCAGGTGTGAGCATGTTAAAAAGTAAAATATAATGATTGTAATCAAATAATAATATCATTGTAAAGTTTTTTGCACGGAAAAAAAACTTAATTTGAATGTTTAGAATGTAAAGAAGCGAGAATAACATAACCAGGGAAAAATTATTTCTGATATATATATATATATATATATATATATATATATATATATATATATATATATATATATATATATATATATATATATATAAAGGGTGTTTCTTTAGAGGTATAGAACTTAAAATTGCAATAAAACAACGATGTATTATTCGATTGACATGAATTTTTTTTTATTCGAAAGATAATCTTGTGGCATAACATTTTAAATATGATTCCTGGCATATGACTGCCACGGCTGGCTCGGATGTAGTTCAATCTGGACGTCCAATTTTCAATGACTTTTCCCAACAATTTTGTTTAGCGATGAAGCGCAATTCTGGTTGAATGGCTACGTCAACAAACAAAACTACCGCATTTGGAGTGAAGCTAATCCACAAGTGTATGTCGAAACACCGTTACATCCAGAAAAACTGACTGTTTGGTGCGCTTTATGGGCTGGTGGAATCCATCTTCAAAAACGATGAAGGCCACAACGTTACAGTCAATGGTGATCGGTATAGAGCCATGATTACTAACTTTTTCATTCCTGAATTGAACAATCATGATGTCCAGGAGCTGTGGTTCCAACAAGACGGCGCAACATGTCACACAGCTCGTGCCACAATCGATTTATTGAAAGACACGTTTGGTGACCGCCTAATTTCACGTTTTGGACCTGTGAATTGGCCTCCAAGATCTTGTGATTTAACACCGCTAGACTATTTTCAGTGGGGTTATGTAAAGTCATTGGTCTATGCGGATAAGCCACAAACGCTTAACCATTTGGAAGACAACATTCGCCGTGTTATTGCCGATTTACGGCCACAAATGTTAGAAAAAGTCATCGAAAATTGGACTACATCCGAGCCAGCCGTGGCAGTCATATGCCAGAAATCATATTTAAAATCTAATGCCACAAGATTATCTTTCGAATAAAAAAATTCATGTCAATCGAATAATACATCGTTGTTTTATTGCAATTTAAAGTTCTATACCACTAAAAAAACACCCTATATATATATATATATATGATTAAAAATATTTGTATCGAGTAAATTGAACAGTCGACAGTCGATTGTTTAATATTTTAAATGTATTATCGGCTTTAGAAAATTGAAATAAACGGAGTAGAGATTCAGAAGAAAATGAGCTTAGTTTACAAATATCTTTTCTGATATTAAAATTTAGCTTGTAATGAAATTGAAAAATTGTAATAAAACTGTGAAAACATTCCAACTGAAACAGATAAACCTAGCATTCAGGTGTATTGATTGAAAAAGTGTTATACATGAAAAATTTGAGTTAAAAATTGAACATATATGCCTTTTACATAACATAATTAATTTCCTCTTTAAACCTCTTTTCTTTGTTTCTTGTTTGAGTAACTATAACACAAGGAAAATACCTCAAATACTCATTTAATTTGCAATTATTAAATATAAAAATGTCCACACACGCACTATATGATATTGAAAATGTAGCACTAAGGAGTGACCAGAAAGTGGAAACTCGGCATTTGAAAGATACTCATAATACAGTGCTAGAACAATGTCATCTCTGTAGGTTATAAGATAACAATGAATTGCAAACCACAAAGCAACACATATAGATACAGATTCTATGAGAACTATAGCGTCCTTAGAGATGGCTCTCCGTCTCTTGTCAACTATTTTTCTCCTTTGCGTCTTTTGAAGGAAGACATGGCATGCAAAAGGCATCCAATTCCGTCGTACACGTGTTTGATGGATGATTAATAGTGGGAGAATGGGAGCCACGAAAGCATCTGTACAAGTTAACTGTTTTTTATAGAGTGCAATTGGGTGTTATTTTTCTGGTAAAGGGCACTGAATACTCCCATTCCAAGTGTACTTTGAGCCGTCATAGTTCCCTGAATGTGACGTAGAGGTGACCTATAATTATACGCGATGGGGCCTTAAGCCACTGAACAATGCTGTCGCACGGTGAGGCCTTCCACAAATGTTCCACTGCGTTGCCTCTTTAACACTTCTACACGACGACTGTCAGAAGACAAACAGAAACGTTACTCGTCTGAGAACACCACCTTATCCCATTCTGTCGTCCTTGTTGCTCTAGTCCTGAACTATTCCAAATGGAGTCGTCTGGTCTCTGAGGTCAATCACGGTCTTCTTAATGGACGGTATGAGAACAACTAATTGATGGTTAATGGTTCGGGTCGATATGGCAACATCAAGGGTGTCCTGCACATGCTACAAAATGGCGTCACCCTCGTTTGTCGATAGATGTGTTAATCCACGCGTGCTGCCGTTGCTTTGGCCGCCCCGGTACCCCTCAAACTTGTTACATATCCTTATTCCAACTATCTTTGCCACTGCGGGTATGCCGTGGATGCGTCTAGATGGGTTTCAGCTGTGCTATGACGCATGGTTCAACCTGCCTTTATTAGTTCAATCACCATGTCCTTCGTAAAATCATTTGTATACTAGTACTGCCTCCATTGGTAAGGGCTTAGCATTCTTTGTTATCTTTTGAGGTAAAAAAATTCTACAATGATTTTCTTAGCAGTTGCATCCTACTTTCTATAGATTCAATCTTGGTGTGGCATTTTAAAGGGCAAGTATATTATATATATATATATATATTGTGTGTGTGCGTGCATGTATAATATAATGCTTGTAACTCTTTTCTCTATTGAATTGGTGGAAACGAAAATATTTAATCGAGTACCTGAAAATCATTTGTTCAATAGAAAATCTCGAATATAAGAATTTCTAGCATAATTTTATTAATAGAAGGGAAGAACACACACACAACTTGTACCAACGCAAAATAAAATATTTTAACAGCATAATTTAATTCCTTAAATAATAACGATAATTGAATAGTGAACAGTGTGGAATCTCTGAAAGTTGTTATGTAGGTAAGAGATGTCTGTATATTGCAAGTAGATTCATAATTGACCAGAACGTTACGTACATAGCCTGAAGACGAGACATGCTAATGCAATTAGTTATGTGTTATTAAATAATTGTGTTAATTAATCACTGCACAGTACTACTTTAATATGCACTTTTCATAATATTAACTACCACATGGCACAATTTTGATAAATCTACTGTGTTAACTAATTGCTCAAGGATCATAAAGCTTTTACTTTTAGTAATAAGTATTAATTTTTACTCGCTTAAGTGCATATTAAAAATTAATGTTTTCGTAACCTCTTTCTCTAACAGTTCTTAGTGTGCCTCTAAATTTTAAATACATGTGTCCATTAGTTAAATCAGGACAACTAAATATGAATCATATAAAAAACCCTTTTACTTTGAGTAATCAATATCTGATTTTTCTCAATATATTAGGTGCGCATTATAAATTACCTCTTTTCAATCTGTTCTTAGCACACATTATGATACGAAATATATATGTCCAATAATCCAATTTATTACAGAGTCATATAAAAGTTACTTTTAGGTATGGACTTCATGAATAAAAATGTTGAAAGACTTATTTTCATTCTAGAATTTAATTTTCCGAAATCGATCGTTTTCCTTATTCATAAAACAAAAGTTCTTTTTTAGACATAACAAGAAAATTGTGTAGTTCTCCTCTCCTCTGAAAAAATATATCTAGGATTAATTATGTTTCTTGCTTAAATTTTCGGTCAATAAAAATAGCTGCCTTTAAATGATCTCCAAAAAAAATGAACTAAACAAGTAAAAATTGGATGAAAAAATAATATAAGCCTGATACTCACCTCATCAACTTTGTTTATTATTTTCATCCTCCTTCTGATCCGGATTAATTGGGTTCCGGAATACATTACACCGAGTGCAAGTGACAGCTACTTTAACGTTGATGTTCTTATGTACATACTTGAATAGTGTACATAAAAGATATTTAAAATAAGCTAAAAGAAAGTGTTTATTTTAGAATAAACTAAGCACTCTGAATACATACTTATACAGTTACGCAACATATTTAACAATTAAAGTAATAATTTTCACTCAAACTGTAAACAAATTGTTAGTTTCATCTTTTAAGCAGTCTTAATATCAAATTGGCTTGGGAACGTATTTCTTAATTTCCATGGGTTGTGAAATAAAGGTATTTTTTAAAAATTGTTATAAATTATAAAAAAGTGTTAAACATATATTATTAATAACTAAATCAAACCATAATTATTAATTCTAGAGTTTTCATAAGTTGTTACAGTATCCCTGGAATCAGTTGGTAAATCCGAAAATTCCATTCCAGAAAGATCTAGGCTCGAACACGATACGTATGATTGAGACTCAACTATAACAAATCTCAAACACAAATATACACACATGGACAAAAAAAAATTAGCGCACCAAAAACGAGTCATCAAAATGAAACGAAATTTTACACCCGTAATGACTGTTTTGATATAAGTAAATGATTGGAAAATCAAAGAAAAAATATCTCTTATTTCAGAGAAAAAAGCAAAACAACGGAGGGTATAATACCCTGTTGAGCCCCCTCCAGCGCGAATGCACGATGCTATACGATCGGGCATTGAGGCATACAAGTTCTGCATGTTGTCTTGAGACATTTCGTTCCATGTTTGCTGTAACCTTGCCTCTAGATCGTTCAAACTCGTGGGATGCCCAACTCGCCATCCCAAATGATCCCAGATATGCTCGATTGGAGACAAATCTGGGGGTCGGGCAGGCCAAGGAAGGGTAGTAACAATGTGGAGACAGTCTTGTGACACCCTTGCCGTGTGAGGCCGAGAATTGTCTTGTTGAAAAATGGCTCATGGGAGCCGTTGCATGAGTGGCAACACATATGGTAGCAGAATGTAATGGACATACTGCTGGGCTGTTGTGGTGCCACGGATCAATACTAGAGGTGACCGTGTATTGTAGGCAATGGCACCTCATACCATCACACTAGCTGTGGGAGCGGTGTGTCGCTGTAAAGCAAAGGCAGGATTGAGGCGTTCACCATAGGGTCTCTTCACACGAAAACGATTATCATCACTGCTGAGATTGAATCTGGATTCGTCGCTAAAGACGACCTGGTTCCATTCCGCTGAAGTCCAGTTTCCTCGTGCGCGGCACCTCTCCAAACGGAGGCGTCGATGGGTGGGCGTCGATGGGTGGGCGTCGAAGGCAGAACACGTAATTGGTGCCGCGATCCCAAATGTCCTTCACCCTGGCGCCTTCGTATGGTTCGAGAAAATACAGTGGCCCTTAGTGAAGGTGCTACCTGGGCCTGGATGGCGGCCGATGAAGCAATTGGCTGTACGCGTGCTTTTCTTACGATGTGGTGGTCTTCTCAACGATTTGTATGTGGAACGCATCTTGACCTGGTCTTCGTGTAAATGACAGCTCTCGGATTCACTGGTCCCAACACCTCCTCACAACACAATCAGTGTGGCCTAATTGACGAGCTACTCGCCTAGCTGACCACCCAGCTTCCATCATGCCGATGATTCTCTTCCTCTCAAATTGCGACAGCTGCTCATATTGTCTTCGAAAACGGCGTAATGGCATGTCTACCTCAGCTCTTCCTTTGAAAACGATTCAGCACACTCAAACAAGCTTTGTTTACCTGTTTTATACTCTATGGAGAACGACGTTAAACGCCTTCTACCGACTATACGTAAGGCGCAATCACGCTGCATTTCTAATCATTTGCATATCTCCCCGGCATGTACCTTCACGTCAAGTTTCGTTACGATCCCGTAATTATTTCTTGGTGCGCTAATTTTTTTGTCCATGAGTGTAATTAATATAAGTTTATAAATCTAATAGATTTAGTTAATGGTGGGTAGATCAACGCACGTGGGCAAATTACGAAGAATCAAACATACTAATCTGACAGATCTAGTAAGGACGCGGCTCAACTGGAACATGCAATCATCGTTATATGAGCCGCAGTAATCTTCTTAATAGAAAAAACCCCTTTTCAAGTACGTGTAAAGGAAACTGGAATCAATGGTATTAAACTCTGTAATTTTGTTTGACAATCAGCTATTCGCTCTGTTACTACCCTCCTCTTTTATTACTATCTTCAATCAAGTCATATAGCCACTCTCATTAACATATCACGTTTTCTTCGTAAGAAGGAGGCAATTAAAACTAGTCAAAACATCAAAGAAAAATCCCGTTAGTTTAAAATGAGAAACTTCATGAGGCATTCCATTTCAAAGTGTCTTTTTAATGATAGTAATTCAAATGTTTTTCAGTTCAATATATAAATAATTTATATATTTTTGACGTCTTATAAACCTTAAAACACATACAAGTCTAAATTCAATATAATATATAATTCTAAAATATTTAAAATTGTTATTGAGATACATATAGATTTTCCCCCTTTTCTGGATTTATTTCAATATTATATGTATTCAAATCTATTAATAACACATCCTTGATTAGTAGCCACTAGATCAATTGATTAATAACTTTTTTACATAGCATTTCAAAGCAAAATAGGGGTTATTTGTAGCTAGTAGAATAAATAGAGGAAATAAGTAAAATAAAGTTTTGGCTTTTATTATTGTCTATAATTATTGAATGAATATTACCGTCTCTTGCCAATTTTTTATTAACTCATAGATTTTGTTTCTCTTTGAAATCAAACTAATTAAATGCTAAATTTGGAAAAATATTGATCTTTAGCAAAATTTAGTTCTAAAAATACATTAAGATACACGATTAATTTTTTTTTATTAAAAATATATTGCAACAAAAATTAACTTTTGGGTTTCACTTAATATTTAACGTTGTAAGTAACGCGCCATAGTAACGTGCTGAGAATGTTTTTATTTGTTATGAAAAAGTTTTAAAACTGCAGGTAGTCTTTATATCTGTTTTTGAAGGGGAAAAAATGCGTATCTCCATATCTCGTTAGGAATTTTTTCTGAAGGATCTATCTTCCATTGTCACTAACTCATTGTGCAGCTTTTGAGTGACTAAATAATGCAACCAAATTTAACTTTTCCCCTCCATGTATGCTAATTTTAAAAGCCGATAAGAACATTATTGATTAAAGCAATTTCCCATGAGCATTCAACTAAGAATGAGCCAAGAAACACTTAAAGAGAGTAAGAAAAAAAGGAAGCATTGCAAGCTACAAATAATGTGTTGCCATCTACAAAATCGACTTTCAAAACTTTCAATAAGTCTAGAAACTAATTTTGAATCTTTTTTTTAACATTAGCTGTACCAATAAAACAATTGAAAGAACTTTCTCAAAAATATTTTGTTAATTTTCGTGTAGGAAAAAGGTTTTATATTATTAATAACGATAAAAGAGGTTTTGATTTTTTTATAACCTACAATTAATCCCCTTTTAAAGTTTACTATTTCAGCTTTTAGAAGAATTGAGGAATTATTCCCATTTTCTCTTGGGCTGTTGAGATAGTTCTGTTTTATCTAAGTTTATCTGTGTAATTCAGAATCATACATATGAATTCTAATAATATATCATTAAGTTATTATAGGTAGAATAATTAACTTAGTGTCCAAACTTGGAAGTCAGAGCATAACATTAATTTTGAATGATTAAAACGACTTAAACCTGGAACCACCTATTAATTCGTAAAAAGAAAGTCATCAGAGAGAATCATGAATGGTCAGGAAAGAATTATATCCCCAAGAGTGTATGAATGAATGTTTGATTACATAACTCACTTGGAGATTCATTGCCTAGCCTTCGCTGAATAGCTTAGAAGGCTTTCATTTATTTTTCAACACGTTTATGCACGTATCTAGAAATAGTACATAAAGATAGTTTCCAACCAAATTAATTTCTATTATGACTTCATTTTTTTAGTTTTCCAAGGATTAAATCTTACAAAATGCGTTGACAAAGGATTTTTCATTCAGAAAAAATAAGAATGGAGTTAATACAAAAGAATTACAGAAATTATACGGACTGATGTTGTAATAAATATATATATATATATATATATATATATATATATATATATATATATAATTTAGACGGACAATATATATAAATTACCTCTCTCTAAATTCTCTCTCTCTGCAAAAATTGCAACTTTGGTATGCTATAAATAAAAATAGTTTATTACATTTCAAAAAAATGTATCGATAATGATATGATTTCATTTTCTTATTTGCACGAAATGTTTCTCTGGGAAATATGTTCTTATTCTACTACAGGGATGTTCTACAAGAAATATATTCAGTCTTTTATTATATTTATAGTTGCTCATTTGCTTTTAAAACAAGAACAAGAAATACATAGGGAAAATGAAAATATTTTATATATAATTGAATTAAAATGATGCTTTTTTTTAAATCTGTTTGAAGTATTAGTTAAATAGATAATACTATATATAAGCAAACATTACCTTTCCTTCCCTCCTATTTGTTTCCCTTTGCTAAAAGTATGTATGATAGGTAATGTACACATTTCGAGTACCTAATTAAATATTTAATTTTAAATAATCTCTTGAAAGATCCAGAGCCTATGTTTAACTGAATGTAAAACTAAGTGATGGAAGCTTTAATTTGCTTACGACGGATTATTTAACAGTCAATTGAAGAAGACGACACCTGAGCTACCATCCCACTTTCCAAACTTGCTCACCAAGCACGCGATAATTATAAACCTCGTCGGATTTAACGCATCAGCCCTAAAACAAGAAAGAGTTTTAGCAGCACCAGAACTTGAACCCACCACTTGTCTGAAACAACGTCGACCTCTATAGTTTATGACCACAACCAATTGCTACAATGGTCTAATTTCCTAACGAATAGTTAGTGATTGTGAAAATATATATAAGAAAACAGAATATGCTTGAAATGGCTTACAATTTATTTTCTTGTGCATCAAGAATTTTTCCATTTTGAAGTTGCTTTAGTTATTAATTCAATACAATTATTTTCTTAATCAAATTCTGTACTTTTTCAATAAGCGCTTAAAGGAGAAAAATGTAAATTGTGTTTTAAAATGAAAAAATGAGCATCGTTCTTCTTTTTTTAAGCAAATACTCATATTACACAGTTTAAAAAAAGTTAATTTATGTTTGTTAATTTTCTTTTCTTTTTAATCGAAATTGCAGAGCATTTTAAAATGTTTTAGGGCTTAGTTATCTGAAAAACGAAAAAATTTTGATGTATACTTCATGCATTTTTTAAGTAGAAAGAATTAAAATGTACCAATCAAGAGAGAGAGAGAGTAAATAGCTTCAAAATATAACAATCGAAACGAATTTTTGTATTCATTACAGAACCTGAATAAATGACTCGTTCTTTTGTAGGATAATCGAGTGCTTTTAATACCGTGGATCGTCAGTGTTTCCTTGACGACCATCCTTGACATCATCCTTTCTGTCTACCTTGTATCGGACTCGGTAAGTACTTAAAAATTCCATGATTAATAAATTTTCATTACATTTGTAAATAACTAGAAAATATTATATGTTGCACAAATTTTGAAAATATCTTTTTCTTTCCTAACAATTTGTTTCAAAAGGAAAGATTGTGATTAAATATCTAAATAACAAAATTGTATTTTGTCATTAGCATCTTTTACTCTATAATTTTAGAGGAATCTGGCTGCTTTTAAGATTAGCTCATTAGTATGATTGGTTTGTGAGTTTTAATTACTAAAATAAATATCTCAGAGGAAACAGGAAAATGTGATATGAAAAGATGAAGGTAATTTTTGTTGTTAATAACAATCGTTAAATTTTGGGTTGATTAAAATTTATTTTCTGTTTGTGACTCCTTATTTTCGATCAAGTTCATCTACGTAAAAGATATAACCAAGTTTTCTCTTTCTCTCTCATTTCCCCACATAAAAAATATAATTAAATATATTGCCATTTTATTGTGAAATGTTTTTAATTTAATGAATTAAAATACTTATTTTAATTCGCAATTCAATCGTCTTGTTTATTTATTTACTTTTATAAGAATCGATAGTGTTAGATATTCCTGTGTAAATACATAAAATGAATAAAATAATGTAATTGATAACGCTCACAAAATAATAAGAAATTTCTGTTTGTGCATACATATAATCTTGTTAGCCGTTGTCAATATCGTGAAAAATGACCTTCAAAAACTTCAGATAAAACACTGATGACAAAAGCAAATATTGGGATCATTGTAACAAAATTTATTGATGTCTTATTAATTATGAAACCTACCTATGACATCAGTTTCAGTACCACGCATACTACTACTACTAAAAGTGTGAATTGCTTTTTAAAATAGATTTTATTTTCATACGTTTATCTCTATTAATAATAGAGGACAAAAAGGTTGCACGAAGTAAAGTTAAGAGAAGAAGGCATATTTATCACAACATCGAAAATCAGCAAATACTTAGGAAATGCATCGTCTAGGGGAAAAAATAATATGAACAGCAAAAAATTTGAAAACTTTTAAAGAATTGATTTAAAGGCTATAAAAAGATTACTTTAAAATAAACTTCAATAAATTAATAAATGTTTAATCTACTAGTACGAATTTGTTATTATTTAAAGGCATGGGTTACATATTCTGTGGTTATATTAAATTATCATACTTCGGAAAGACGTATATATACGTCCAGAAATTTAAAGCTTTGGTTGAGCGAGACGTGTTTATACGTCGGTGGTATATAAGAGGTGTTGTAGCTTTAGTGTCAAAGTATAGTATTATTGAATTCAATACATTGTTACTGTATGGAGGGGGCGCGATGAAAATGATGATTGAATAGTGGGTCGCATATATTGAAAGTTTGAGAAGCACTGCCTTAGTTTAAAAGAAAACAAATTTAAAAAAATCCTAGTTCAATATAAAACTTTAAAAGAATGCTTTGCATTTTCTAATTTTAATTAAATCCCTCCTTAAATTCCTTACGTACCTAATTCTAATTGATTCTATCTAATTAATATAACCTTTTCCCTAATTCCCATCATATCATTTCTAAGGATTATTTTAAGTTTCAATTTTGTTAAAGCAATGTTTGAGAGCTTTCAAGATGCACTCAAACATTTTTTAGTCCTGAATTGACCCTACACATAGAAGAAAAAAAAGGAAATATGTCATATTTATTCAAAGACATCTAAATGAAGGAGATATAGGTTAATTGTCGTTATGTTTATTTAAATAAATTAATCCTCTAAATTTACGTACTATTGCGTAAAAAAACACGAGAAAAAAATTACAAACGTTCTGCAAACAATATTTCAGTGGCAATTATAAGAGTAATGAATTCTAATGAAATTTTTTTTCACATCCATTTCAGATATTTTTCCCTCAATTTCAGTACATGTCAATATGAAATCTAAGGTTTTTCGTACAAATTTATGGCTTTTTCTTTACAATTAAAATTTTTTGAGGGATTAAATTTCGGAGAAACGAAAAAAACTTATAATTTATATTTAAAAAGTTTAAGAGAGGAATTCAAATATATGATTTTGTCTTTTCAATTTAGTAAAAAACAATGGTTTTTATTTCCCCAAAATATTTTAAAAACTTTTTTATTTCCTTAGTTTTGCAGTAATTAGACTTTTGAAATTAACATATCACATATCTTTTTCACTGTTATTAAGTAGAAAGCCCATTACAGCTTTGGGATCTTAAGAGAATTTTAAAAAAATTATTATGATTGAATTATCATACGATTATTTCATCTTTATTTATAAGATAAAAGTGATGCTTTTCATTCATTTCTTTTATTTTTAGCTTTCTGCTTTTAAAAAAACTGTGTACGTACCCCCCACCCCACCCCACATTTAAAGCTTGTAATAATTGATTAAAAGACTGCTTACTGACTTAAGATAGTATTTCTTAAATATTTCGTGAGTGTTCTTATCTGCTTAGCTGTCCGAACAATGTAGTGCTAAAAGTAAAATATGACCAAAGCATTAATAAGAAAAAGAGATACCATAAGCTTCCAAATATTTCTTTCTTTATTTCCAATACGACGGGTAGTCTCACATGTTTTCAGAATGTCTACGGTAGCCGAGTGATCATGGTCGCGAAATCATGGCAGGTGGGTGTTATTTTTATAGAATCGTAGGTTCGAGTCCTTATGCCACTAAAGACCTTACATACTCGGGAGAACTGAGCTCACCCAAAGGGTTTCGAGCTTCGAACCGACCCTCCCAGAAGATGCTTTATTTATATACTAAACAAAATACATACAGGAAATGGTCCCAAATGAGAGACCCTCCCCACAAAATTCTTGAGAATAGGGCAAAAATATAAAATGCAGTAAAAGTACTTTACAAAAGTGGCCCCTCACCGGATGCCAAGATGTGATTGATAATAAAAGCACACAAGTAATATAAAAAAATGCTAAGTCAACTCCTACTTAGATCAACAAAGAAAAATTTTATTTTAGTTACTTTTTATTAAATAGTTACAATTAATATAAATATGTATATTAATATAAATATGTATGATTAAAATATCGTATTGTCATCCAAAACAATCGTGTATATAAAATTTCAGTTCAACTGAATGCTTTAAAACGCGAGAAAAAAACATTTTCAAGTTTTGACACAAGTCGCCAAAATGGTTTCTAAGTCGCCTAAAATGATGCCAACGTGGCTGTGTTTGTAATTCTTTAAATAATTAGTTTTAATCAAATTTTATTAATTATAATTAAATTATTGTATTGTCATCCAAAACAATCATGTATATAAAATTTCAGCTCAATTGAGTGCTTTAAAATGTATTTTATTAATGTGATTGAAAATTCCACCAAGATAAATAAATAAATATATAGAGAGTGTAAGCTATATAATAATAGGAATTGAATAACAATGTAAATACTTAAAAAACAAAGACACAGAGAGAGATGCTGTCTTACTATAGAGACAGGAAAGTCCTTGGAAAAGAAATAAGATACACAGGGATACCACTTATTATATTATATTTTATTATATTTTTGGAAAGAGGGCACGAAAGACAGTTCCCACGCAGCAACAGAGGCTTAGGCCCTCACAGAGAAAAGAAATAGCTACAGGGGCTCGAAATGTGGCCAATAGGTGTGGCTAGGGAAGAAACCGGGAACGAAAGGGGAAGAGTCATCCCACTAAAGACCTGTCGTGTAAGGGGCTGATTGTAATCAAATATGTTGGGACTCAAAATCTTCATATTGGCATGGTGTGGAAGTTTAGAGAGTGGGGTACCAGTTAAGGTGCCATCCTCGTCCCTTGACCAAGGGTGACAAAAAATTTCAAAGTCCATCGCTCTTAACTCTCACGCTGCTTTGAAGTTCGTTGTCAATAATCAGTCCATCAATCATATGTTTTCAATTAGTGTAATTCATAAGAATGAAATTGCTCTTTAAATGTGTTTCATAGTGCTTAAGGTTTTTATTTTGACTTTCAATAAGAATGATATAAAAGAAACCAGGTAAAAACGACGAATATGTGAACTAGAAATTTTGAGGAATAAAATTCTATTTATTATAACCAGTTAGCTGTTAACTAAGAGTATACTCGTCTTGTACAAAAATGCACTATTTTGTGCCATAACGAATTAAACAATAGAGTGACAATTTTCAGTTTAAATTGAAATTATAATGAATAATAAAATATATTGGTAAACTTCAAGATGTTTGAATTATTTTGAAACTAAATTGAAACAAACATTAATAAAAAATAGTTATGAGAAAACCGTATGTAAGATTTGAATTATTTTTCCTGTAATTGTACATTTATTAGTCATCACAGAAGAAATTACGGATTTATATATTGTTTTAGCTTATGCAATAAGTGGCGTAATATTTTTATCTGGTCAAAGAGAGTAAATAAGTCTGACAATGCAACGAAATGAAACGTCTGACAATGCAACGAAATGAAACGTCTGACAATGCAATTCGTCGTTACAATGCAACGAAAGAATTTGAAGAGAGTTTGTATTAGAAGATTGTGCAGAAAAAAAAAAAAAAAAAAAAAAAAAATGGTAGAGTTGCAAATTGTGTCCAACGTGCGAAGTTCCATAATGCATTGTGACATGCTTTGCTCAATACTTATCTCCAACAGTAGATTAAAGTAAGAAATTGATTTACCATGATTTTTTTTTCTTTCGTTCGTATGAAAATATTGATTAAAGAAAATAAAAAATCCTGGGGAAAAATATAGTCATTTTATCTCAACTTATAATTCCACATCACACATACTGTATTTTTGACGACTGTTTATCATCAATTAATTTGTGCGACGCAGTTGAGACATGTTTTTCAAAGACATCGGAACACACACAGTCAATTGTTTAACAATACACTTAGAAAAATAAAGCATTTTATCACAGCCATTCTCAAGACATTTAAATTCTTTGATATTTCAAACCGTCGATTGCGGTATTATAATGCTAATATTGAATTTGAATATAGATTGAATACTGCTTGTATTTTAATTAGATATGTGAAAGAGAGAAAATCCATTAGTCTGAGATATTATTTGTTTGATGAAATGAAAATTAAGAATTGTGTGAATGTGTTAAAAATGTAAATAAAATAAAAGAAAGTTCATGGTCCTGTTTATTATACGTTCTTAATGATAAGAATAACTAATCTTGTGCTTATTATACGTTATTGATGACAAAACCATTGTTTATTCTTAAGAGAGTAAAGAATTTTAAATGAAAAAAGTTTGGGCTTAAGCATCCCAAAAGGTTTCTTCTAAAAGAGGTAATTCATTTCCGTAAAGAATGTCTCGCTGGTATGACATATCTGCCATTCATTTTGCCCGATCACTCTCAATTTTAGAACAATAGCGAAAAGAAGTGATGCATATGTTTCGTTAAAACGAAAGACTTGACGTTTTATGTTTCATAAACATATGTAATGTAATGTTTCAAAAGATGTTCTAAAGGAAAGAATGCATTTTCAGATATCTTCCCATCTTTCAAATGCATGCACATATGCTCATATATTTTAATATAATAAAGTCGAGATCTATACTTTTGTGAAAACTACACACACGTAGAAATTAATGGTATTTTTTTAAATATTCATAACAAAATGAATAATGATGGAACATAGTTTACTTAATTTAAAACGAAAATAAAATATTTTCTTTAGAAAACTAAGTACTGTGTTGTTTTGAATGAATACATGATTATATATTACATTTAACTATTACTGTTAGAAAAGTAAATGCAATAGTTTGGAATAAACTATTATTACTTTCATTTCCAAATAAACTATGTTTTAAACAAATCTGCACTATATATGATTTAACTGGTATAAACAGAAACACACACAGAACGCTAATAAAAGTGAACTTATTAGTTCTTTTGAGACACATCCCATGTGAACAGGAAATGTCTCAGGTGCCCTTAGTATTATATGAACTATTAAGTAAAAAAAATGATTTCTGGTATTTTTCACTTTTAAATTACCTTTCAAAAGTTGTTCAGATATCTCAACATCAATCAATAAGTCGATACACTCATTTTAATAAAATAAATGATTAATTATCAGAAATTGTTGTATGCAAAAAAGTAAATGCACTTAACTCGTGCATAACACGAGGGTTAGTTTAAAAAATTACAACGTTATGCTAATCCTTGATATACGAAACACAAAAAACTAGTATAAAATGAGGTTCCAAAATTTTTTTAAAAGACATGCTATTATATATATATATATATATATATATATATATATATATATATATATATATATATATATATATTTAAAATAAATATCTTTCATAAAATTTTCTTAAAAATTAATATATATTAATATATGAATTGTGTGAAAAATACTTTCTTCGTCACCCCCTAAGCACTATTAACTGTCACTGTTTATCTTTTAAGAGACTTTTTTTTCTGTTCACCATACATAGCTTAGGGGAACAGATTAATTCACAAAAAAATTGAAAAACACAATTATCATTTCTTTCAAAAAGTTTGAGTATTACTCTTACACGAAAATTTTTAATCTACGTAGTCGAAAAAGAGACGCAATTAAAGTATTAGAAGGCATGTAAGTTTTAATAGTTTTATATACTTAGGAATTCATAAAAATTTTGCAGGAAAATCTGATGGGTATGTACACGCTCGAATGAAAAATGTCAAATTATGTATGTTTCACACTTAAAAGCGTTATCAAGCTTATTGAGCTGTTGAACGAGAATTTCCATAATTTCATATTAGATAAAGTTCGGTTTTAATAGTTTTATTATATGTCAGGTTGTACCGGAATTTTTTTCCAATCGTGTTTCAGTGAATTCGTGCTATACAAAAGCATCGTATTTTATAAGGAGATGTTCCCATTGATCGAGCCGTGTTAGAGTGAAACTGAGCAGTAGAAGTGCCGTCTTATATGCGGGGTTTACCTGTACTTTGATGTTTTCTTAGAAATTGTAATTAAATAAACGCGAAATCACTCACATAGAAAAAGGTTCTTTCGATAAACTAATTAGCTCTAATCCATAAATCGATAGTAAAAAACTATTTGGCTTGTTGAAGTTTTTTAGTGTTTGATGCTACTTTAATAAATATTTAAATAAATTGTATTAGTAATTTAAAAATTAACAGTATTTTTCCTGTTAATTTTTATGCAATTTCTACATTTTTTGTAACTAGCAAAGATAATCTTACTAAATCACAAAACATAATTATTATGATATTTCAAATAATTTTAGAATAACAAAACCTATAAAAACAAATGATGTCTTGATTACAGAAATTTCTGCTCTCTTTAAGGTATCCGACTACTTGCGACAACTTTTTTTTTGAAAAAATGCAGATATGGAGATTTTTTTTGTGATTTTTGGATTTATTTAGTACATTTTAAGGAAAAAATCCTAAAATTGAAAACAGAAAAAAAATTATTATCAAAATGGGAAAAAACTGGTAAAAATGTACAAAAAATTGCATAAACGGGACCCGCTCTGTACAAAAATTTTATGAACAAACTCTCAATTTTTTAATTTTGATGTGTTCCTTTGTTAATCATGTTTGAAATTACCTTCAGGATAAGAGATATTTTAATTTTTACAAAAACTAGAGCACTTTATCTTAGTGATTACATGAAATTGCTTAAAAAAACAGTGATTATATTCACATAAAGGACTGTAAATTTTGAAATAAAACAGTGATTGGTAAATCTGAAGGTCAAAACACTTCTACTGTTATACAAAACGTACACAAAAAATTTCAGCAAATTATGTTCAAAGCTTTTTGAGCAATCGCTGTCCCCGTTTGAACTTTTCGAATAAAACACATTTTAAAGTTCAACATCTTGTGTTAAGTTAAGGCATCTGCTTTTATTAAAACGCTTGTTGTTTTTGTTCTAGTGAATGGAAAATAAAAACCTTTGTACTTTTATTAAGCTAATAAGATGGCCTATAAAATAAAATCACAAAAAAAATTGTCAATTTTTGAAAAAAATCATGATTTTATGGTAGTCAGATACCTTAATGAATTGCATTATGAAAGCATTGCAAATCTCGAAATTTAATTTGTGGTGAACCTGAGTCCTAGTTAGTGTGAACGACAACCGAAGGAAGAGGTATTTAAAAATCAACAACTTTTAACCTATTATAACCCCGTTTGAGAACGTGCATCTGTGTGTTACGACATCGACCGATGACGTGTATACTCGTCATTCACAGAGAAAATATCATTGTTAAAATATTGGATAAAAAAGATAGATTTATTTTTATAAAATTGGCAATTTTTTTTCATAACTAATACTTATTTAATTCGTTAACATAAACACATATTACCTGTTTTCACTCTAAGAAAGTTATGGTGTAGGTCCTGTAGGGTTGATCAAAGTCCTCTCATCAGAAGGCATCCTTGCCTTCCCAACCCAATAAAATAACTATTCTTTAGGCAGCACGGCATTGAGCTATTACTCTAATGTTAGCACATAGTTCTAACATCAAACAATTGCCATTTGCACCTCTCGATAGCTGGATAACATCAGGCCAGCGGCTATCAATGGGCTCAACGCCTGGAGCGTCACGCATTGGTCCCATGGCTGACCATACCTGAAGGAACCCTATCATAAATCAACATTCCAAAATTCTCTTATGTACATTTTAGGTTAACATCTAAATAACATTATCATCGGGCATTAATAAATTCGCTATGCGAACTTATACGCTGTTTCAGCCGGTACGTACGGGACGCATGAGTTCATCTTAAATTTTTCATTTATTTGTTTTACTCTAGACCTAACCTCAAAATATTCTAAACGTCTTGAGAATATGCTTTGCTTTTCTCAAAATTTACAATTTAACCCTTTGTCTACCTCATTATATTTACTGCAATTTTTTTTTCATGCAATATTTTTTTAGATCGCTACATTGAAAAATAAGGGATATGCATAAACAAAATACTCAACTTTGGGAAATTCAATCCGTTAGAGCTAATTAATTAATTAAAGATATTCCGCTGTAAAATTAATTATATACGCTGTGCACTTAAAGAGTTAAATCGTTTTCTAAGGTCATCATTAACATACAAAAAAATAAGACACTTAAATTTTGACATTGCCTATACTTTTTCGGAACAAAAATGATAATCTTTACAATCCGCTGAAAACGCCGTCAGCTGAAAACGCAATTTCTGCTAGAAAACTATTCACCTTCCCCGCTAAAATACTCATCATAGAGCCCGTACTGCCATATATCTTGAAAGAGTGGATTTCAAAGAATATTCCTGCTAAGTATTGTCATAATATTCGTAAAATTGGTTATTAAAAGTTATTTATTGTGTTGTTTTAATGTGAGTGATACTTATAAGTACCGTCGGTCGAGATAAAGGGTTAAATAGGCAGTGGTCACTACTTTGTACGCCTGATGAGTGCACTCGTCATGACACAAAATCCTGCAACTTCTCCATGACGAAAATATATTCGTCAATTGTACTTAACTGGTCAATTAAGTTAATTTAAAATCTAATAAGGTTGAAGTTAGTTAATAAGGACGAGTTAGTTCTAATTAATAATAATAAATTTTACTTAACGTAAGTAGAGAAAGAGAAATAGACACACGGGTTACCAAAGCTTGTTGTGATCTTGACAATCATAATAAGGCTCCGTGTTCTATGTGCTTCACAGATATACATAATTCAACTAACACTATTCATGTTCACTACTAACTTCCTCAGTGAACTCATTTCACTTAACATTAAATAGTAATATTCATTTGTACGTATTACGATTCCTTCACATAAAGAGATTCTCAAAAATCAAAGAATTTCACATTGAGGATTAATTATCTAATACATGAAGATAACCCGTTACAAATCCTTTTAAACGAAAATGAAAGTTTGACTTTCACAATAATAGAGGAATCATGAGTTGTTAACCCTTAATTGGGAGTAAACACTTCACATTTCGCCTTAAAACTAACATAATATAGAAATTGCATACTCTTGTCGATTGCATTTCTAAGGAAATGCAGAGATAATTAACAAACAATGAGATTTTTCAAACTAAAACAAGTGTTTACAAGAGCGTCTCTTGTTACTTGAGAGCGCAAAACGCTAAGACACTTTCAATGAGAAAGCCTGAAATAAAATTCTTTAAAATATATGCCTCTTTGTATTCCAACTTTAAGTTATCACGGAACAATGAAGATGAGGATAAAATTGTGCGATGTTTCATTGTGTATTGAGTACGAAAATTAGTTTACTAGAAATATTTTCACATTCCTAGAAGATGTATTGTTAAACAATAGGATTGATAATTAAATGCTTTATATTTTCATAAAATTTTAATTCCATGAATTGAATAAATTCTCTTTTGTAATGATCTTGATTATAGTTTGACAAAGATACGTCAGATAAGGCTTAATGATGATTTTCATGCAGTATTACCAGACAGGTATCGAGCAGTGGTTTCCAAAGCATGGTACGCATACATTAAAGGTTACACAAAGTGATGCTTGGAGGTATTTCAAGGAAGTAGTGTTTTCTCTCGTAGTGTCAGCGTGAACTAGAGGTGTAGGATTAACGAAAGAACTAGAAGGAATCATTATCTTAATATGACTTTATTAAGATATCCAACTTAAACCTTTAACAAATTAAATTATAATAATTAATGTGAGAGAATCTACGATGGAAAAATACGCAACACACAATATACACAGTCCAGTCACATTAATGTGACCACCACGTACTTTCGACTTTGACGTTAAATAACCAATCACAGAAGGATGCTGGCATCGCAGTGCTATTGAGCGTATATAAAGAGTGTGTGAGGGCTTCGGAAAACACTACAATCGTTGGCGTAATGCAAACATGTAAAGAGTTATCCGAAGTCCAAAACGGCATAATTTTTGGCTTTCGGGAAAAGGTTGGAAGCATTTCCGAAACGGCTAAGTTTGTGGACTGTTCGTGTGTCACCGTGGTTAAAGTATACCATGCATGGCAAAATGGGACCGTCCAAAATCAGTGACGTGGCAAATGTAGTGTACCACGGGCCATAGGTGATAGAGGTGACTGATGGCTGCAGAGGTGAGTTCGGGAGAATAGACGTGCTACCGTTAAGCAACATACCACCCAGATGAACCAAGGGGCTACCAACAGTGTCTTCCAAACTACTGTTCAGCGATCTTTGTTGCGTCTGGTTCTCCGAAGCAGGCACCTGGTTCATGCACCTATGCTGACTGCTTCTCATCAACAACGAAGACTGGAATTTTCATACAGGTACCGCAACTGGGCATCCAATGAGAGGCGACAGGTAGAGTTTTCTGATTAATCACGCTTTATACTCCATCGGACGGATGGTTGGTGGCAAATACGGCATGAAACGTCTAAAAGCAAACACCCTGCAATAATTGCTGGCAAGGTTCTGTCTGGAGGCGGGATCATTATGGTCTGGGGAATGTTTTCCTTAAATTTTCTGTGTTTATTTATCATTGTGGAAAGCACGATGGATCAATAGAAGTACGCATCTGTCCTTTCAGACCATGTCTACCCCTTTATGCGCATTGTTTTTCCTCAGGATGGTGGCATCTACCAGCAGGACATTGCGGAGTGTCATACAACTGACAGCGTACGTGCGTGGTTCAAAGAGCACCAGGATCAGTTTATCGTTCTTCCGTGTCCAGAAAACTCACCTGACTTAAGCCCAATTAATAATCTATGGAACCCTCTCAATCGGGTTGTTCGCGTCATGGATCCTCACGCGCGCAATCTAGTGCAGAAATAGAGTCGGCATGGTTCAACATCCTAGTGAATACCTTGAGGATCCTAAATGACTATTTTCCCCTCTGCGAAAGATGGTTATTCTGGCTTTTTACAGTGGTCACATTAATATGACTGGACTGTGTATATATAGATAATAAGCAACTTAATCTAATTCAGACCACTATCAATAACTGAACCGCCTAAACTCGATTCTAATTCAATCTTTGATTCTAATATTAAATAATCAATCCTACTTTATTGCAGTTTGAAGAATCCATCAATATTATCTTATGCTTAATCTTGTCTTTATTTACATGCACTGGTGTGCAACTTAAATTCCATATATTCAATCACTTATAACTTCTAATTACCGTCACGTAAAACTCATTCAGACTTCATCAACACGATTCCTCTATTGGACATCAACCACCGCCAATTTCCATCCCCTATCACAAATTGCCATACATTGTCATCAATTGCCCTACATTGCCATCACGTTTACTCTAAGTTCCGATATTTAAAAGCTTGTTCTTTTGCATCTTTCCTTCACACTTCACTTCTTGGATTTGGTTGGAAAAGAGTTGCCATTAATTCTGGCCCAAAGAACCCAAAGGACATGTTAAAGAAAAAACGCGTGAGCACGTCACAGTAGGATCATGAGATATATACAGCTTAACACTTTTATAAAATTGTTTAAAATAAACAATGACAGACACTTAAGGTTTTTTATGTTCCATAAAAAATATCAGTTTTTTTGTAATGTTTCATGATTTTAATATGCGCACCCTTAGTCACACGTAACACACATCGAGTCTATACGAGACTCTTAACCTTGTCCTATGAAACACTATAGGTCAACAGTCTGGATAGCCTCTGTAAGTTGATATTTCAGTTAATAAGTGTCACAAATTTGGTAAATAATGTTTTTCATATATCCCCCATAAAAAAAAGCCCAAAAAATGTTATATCTAGACATCTTTGGTAAGATATCGATTTCAGTAATAAGCTACCTGTCGTCATAAATCTTTCCAGCCATTCATAAAAATTGTGGGTCTTGAAGTTGGGCTTCGATTGTAAGTAGTCCGAAATGAATGCACTATCTGTATTGCAGATTTAAATTCGATAAAACACGCTACAACTTGCGTTTCTTCGTGCGATGAAGCCCTTTTGAAGCGAGAATATAGCAAAACAATGAGGTAGTGACATCTACTTTATACTTCATTTTTTTTTTAAAAAAAAAGGTTTTTCTTTATGGAACATAAGAAAAAGTACTAGTGCATATCTATAATTATCTACGTTTTAGGGGTACACGATCAAAAAAGTTTGGGGGCCACTGTAAAATGCAACAAACAGTAGAAACCGTAATTTGAGGAAAGGTGCTTTTTTTAAACAATATAAGTAATCTAGTGTACAAAAACACTCAGATGAACATTATAACGCAATATTTGTATACTTCATAACAGCATATTTTATGATAATATGATGCTCGTCTTAATACCATATTTCATTATTGTGTATGGTGTATTTTCATTACACTATAGCAGTATTCGCTAAATTGACACCTACTGAAGTTTCTTTAAAGCTACTATTCGCCCTATATTTCATGAATCAAAAACCTATAAATTGCAAAATAAAAAAAACCTATTTAGACATCCCTCTGTCCTTATAAAAGTAAGCAATGAATTTTAGTCAATAGGTCCGAGATTATATGTTTTACTTTTTCAAATCCATCTATTCCTCTGTTTAGGTTGAGAACTTCTGAATTTCTGTAAATAAATTACTATGACGAAATTTTTTTTAAAGAAAATGTAGTATTGAAACAAGATTCCTTTATTTTTCTTTTTCAATTGAATGCAAGAATAGCTTGTAAATGGGTCCCAGATTAATATGATAATGAAATTTATCATATAGCAACCCTAAAATCAATAAAAGTTTCAAATATTGTATGTAAGTGAAATAAATTACCTCTAGTCCACATTTCTTAAGAGGAATGTGAATTTAATCTTCCAAAAAGTAAACGAGAAGAAAATAATGGAATTTAGAGAATGGTAAGAATTTCCGCAAACAAAATGTTTTCCCTCTTCTGAAGAAATAATGATCGACTTTGAAGATTGAACATGTGCATTCCTCCTCTCCACTCAATTTACAGAATAAAAACTCAAAAAACATCGTAAAAATATTTGTCTCATATTTCTTTAATGATTATGAAAAAAGGTTTCCTCGTCTGAGAGAATATTTGATGATGTCCTTAAAACGAAATGTAAAGCAAACAACGCAATTGTTGATAACAGTAATTTCAAAAAGAGCATTCAAGAACGTCAAAAAAAATAATAAATGAAGCTGTTTTTGTGATCCATTTTGTATAAATTGTCAAGCATTCAGCAAAAATAACGAATTCTTATTGTTTCATTAAAATATAGCGTCATTAAGGCAATCATTCTATAGTTTTTTGCACTTATAAAATTAATATTTTATGTAGGGCATGCAAAGTGATCATAAAAATAAACAGACAATCAATATAGGCAGGAAAAACGCGCATACACAATAATAACTCGTCATCAATTTATTTTTAACCTGTTATATGCTCTACCTATCTTATCAATTTCATGTACAAAATTTAAAGGTTTTTCTTCATTTTCCCACTCGTTTACATATTCTTTAATATTCATCAAATATATTCATTAATATTCCGTTTCTATCATTATTTTTCAATGAAATATAAATAACTCTTAAAAGCTATAAAAATACTTTTGAAACAGTATCTTTTTGTCTACTCCTACCCATCAAAAAAAGTAGCGGGAAATATAAAATGATACTTTATTGCTTATCAAGAGGAAAAGGTTTCTCAGCTGATTAAATGAAATGCATATTTTGTATGATGATAAAATAAACCGGAGGAAATAAGGAAATACGGCTGAAAGTACTGGTTCCTCAAAACATATCGAGTCTTTTTATTGTATTTGCAAACACTATCTAGATAAAACTTTTAAAACCTAAAATTCAAAATTAAGATTTAATATTACAAATTTTAATTAATTAAAATTTTCATTTTCAAAAAAATCCTCAAAAACAAACAAAAAAGTAATTAAAAAATGAAATAATTAGTAAAGTAGCAGATGAATAAAGAGGCCATAAAAGAGGAAGTTTTATTGTATTAATATTTTGAGATAAACTTAACTCAAGTTTTCATTATTGATTTGCTTCAAATAAACACAAACCATTTAATATGCATTAGTGTCAAAAGTTCATAATGATAAAGAATTGCTAATTATCTTACACAATGCATACTTTTTATTTTTCAAATAAAGGCAGGGAATTTTTCAGAATGCAAGAAATTTACCGAATCCATTCTTCGTGTAATCTAAATTAAACGAGAAAATTGAATTAAGATGGACACGCTTTCCCTCACATCGATTTAAAAAGAATATCTGTTTTAAGTTGTATTTTTCAACAATTCACACAATACTGTTTTTTTTCTGTCCTATTGTCAGGTCATTGCTCTCGAATGCAAAGTTTCAGTTTTTTCTTTTTGCGCTTAAAACGAACGCACCTAGCTGTTTGACAGTTGTCTGTTTACAAATAGCAAAATTTAATTAATGCCAGTTGCTCACGGAAAAGAAGAAATTCTCGCATCTTACTCTGATTGAAAATTTCCCCCTCATAATGAAAGATTAAGCTCGAATAAATGAGTAAGGTGATTAATTGTTTAACACACCCAGAGAGCTTTGTTATCGCTAATGATTTTTCCTCCGCATTCCTTGATAAAGAAAAACTACACGGAAGATATATCTGTTGCTTATAATATTTTGTATTTCACGTGTTGATGAAACAAACTGAATCTGTGACTTATTTTGACGAATTATAAATTAATTTTGTTGTTAATTTTTCTTAAATTATTTTGGATTTTTTTAAAAAAAAATTATTTGTTGTTTATTTGTTTATTGAAATAAAATGTACACTTCTCAGAAAAATAAACTCGAGTTACAGATTGCACGACACAAAACGAGCAAAAAGAATCATAAAAATATTATTATACGCAATTTGGGAGTTATAAACAAGCAGTAAAAAGAAACACATTCAGAATAATAAAAACATATTCAGATTTGAATTCTTTTTTATTTCTTTTGAGTTTGAATTATTAATACACGCACACAACACATATTCAGAATTTATGTATAAAAACACTAAAAAACATTATAAAAACATCCAACTCTTCAGAAAATCTGTTAAAGTTTCATAAAACATGTTGTAAGAAATTATCTATAAAATTACTTCTGAAAAGTTTTTCTCTAATAGGCAATTTTTTCTCAAACTTCTCACTGAAACAGCAAAAGAGACACTTCTTAATACGTCAACGTAGTCATTCAAACTATTGATGACTGGACAATAAAACAGAAAGCAAGAAAGATCTCGTCGGGAATTTTCAAACTCGGACAATCAAAATTATTGCTAAGATAAAATAATTAATCCTACAAATGAAAATAATTTTTTAGAAAAACAAATAACTCATGTGACTAGTTTGCACCTTATCAAACATTTCTATTTTATTTTCATAATATAGCTCCCGAAGGATGGTAAAATATTTAAGGTTTTGATGGATAACTCTAGAATATATAGAACCTTCAAAGTAATTCATTGTAAAATTCTCTAGTTTTTGCGTTTGAGAATCGTAGTTTTTATATGCTTTAGAGACCAAGTCATCAGTATATACGTTTTGTAAAACTTAACTTATAAGTTAAATGTAATACTTGGATCAGTAACTGAGTTTGAGCGAAATAAGAAGATATTATTCAGATAGGAGTAGAAAACAGACTGCGATTTCCGAGTATAGCTAAAAATACAATATTTCGAAATTAACCTGTTATCTGTGCACCAGTGAAATAAATTATCCAGGTCATTTTGTGGAAGAGCAGCATTGATATTAAATTGTACCAGTCCTCAGCAATTTTACGTTGACAGCTAATAAAAGATGCTCAAAGTATTACCAAATATAACTAAGACTGAATTGAATGGATTAAATAAAAAGCAAGGATTTAATATTCGAGTCCTGGGGAATACCTGATGTACACTGCTTGCCACCGTAAACGCAACACCAAGAAAGACAAGAGATAGCACAACAAAGTTTATTTTGTAGATAACATGTTGACCAAGTATCAAATGATTAACTTTATAGACTTCTGGGAGTTCTACTGGTTCCTTCCAGAATCAGTAGCCAGAGTAGCCGCCATTGTTGAAGATCACCGCTGCCACACGCCTCGGCATTGATTCAAAGAGACTTTGGATGTGTTCTTCGGGTACAGCAGTCCATGCAGCTTCCACACGGTGCCAAAGTTGATCTGGTGTGGCAGCTGGGGGTGTAATCTGGGTCAATCGTTGAGCAACCATGGACCACATGTTTTCTATCGGCGAAAGACCCGGAGAGCAAGCCGGCCTGGGAAGCAATTCAATCTGGTGATTGACGAAGAACCTTTGGACAATGCGTTTCACGTGTGGTCGCGCATTATCCTGTTGAAATATGGCTGTGGCCAAGCCCTGAAGGTAAGGAAGGACAACAGGCTCCAACACCTCGGAGATGTAGCGCTGGCTTTTAAAGTACCGGCAATGCGTACTAGAGGAGTGTGAGAGTGATATCCAATACCGCCCCATACCATAATACCCGATGCAGGACCAGTGTGGCGGTGCATGACGCAGCTGTTCAGCATCCTCTCTCCACGGTGTCTCCAGACTCGAATTCGACCATCCTGGTGTTACTGACAGATGCGTGACTCGTCAGTAAAGACAACTTAATTCCATTCTGCCGCCCACATCCTTCTTTCATCGCACCATTGGCGGCGGAGACGTCTGTGGTTCTGCGTCAAGGGTAGACCAAGCAATGGACGTCTTGCGGACAGACCACTCTGCTGTAAACGGCGTCGAATGATGCATTACAGACTAAATGTGCTATGCTACGGTTCGTGATGTGACTGAGTGATCCGTCACTGCCATGCGCACAATTTGCCTGTCCTCACGTGAAGTGGTGCACTAAAATGGATGCGATCGACCACGTCGGTCCATCGTACACTCCTGCATCCAACGGTCACATATCCGCATTACAGTTGTTTGGTTTCGTCCAACACGACTACCGATTTCCCTGAAAGATAATCCCCAATCTCAGTAAGCCACTATCCTTCCTCTGTCGAACTCGGATACTTGATAAAAAGCTGATCGCTGTTTTCTACGAGACATAACTGATCGTTTTTTGAAAAAACCACAAGAAAAACACAATTGCCGAACTTGTAATCGTCGAAATCTCCAAGCCTTAAATAGCTCTTTGAGGTGGCGCCACAGGCGCACATGATGTGTGTCTGCACTGAAATTCTAATCATTTACATATCTCATCTCCGCTAATGCATGTTGTAAATTTCATGCTATTTGCATGATTCCTTCAGGGTGTTGTATTTACGGTGGCCAGCAGTGTATTTGTAAAATCTCCATACACACAGAAACAGAATTATTGAAATAGACAGAGTTTTCGACTACTTAGATAAGTCACAGTCAATTTATCAAATAACCAGTCAATAATTTTACCGTGAAAACCAATAATTTTAATTCCTTTAAAACATTATAAAAATCAATTGAATCAAAGGCCATAACAAACATCAGCCATCATAAGTACAGTATAAAAAACATCAAATTCACAGACGTTTGAGAAAGCGTAAGTAATTTTATTCGTCAAGCAAAATAAATTGGCAGTATTAGAAAACGCTTTAGCATGAATCCACGTTGAGTGGAGGAAATTATTAACTTGTAGGAGCCTTTTGTATACTGATAGTATTTTTAGGAAATGAACTCAAAATCGCAATAGATCAATAATTTTTAATCATTTGTATTACCCTTTCTATAAGCAGGAGTATATATAATCCTGGTTTGCTTCCAAATATCAGAGAATGTATTAATTTTTTCTTTAAAAAATTGCTAAAATAAAAAAGAGAATAAATCAGCAGCTTTGCATCATTAGATACAGAATTAAAATCCAGAGAACGTGCATAGAAAGTTTAAGCAATCCGATTATTTGGTTAATTAAGCTTTCGACGGTGCGTACATCATATTGACCCTTTAATATTTATTTGATTTTACATTTTTATTATAACTCTAAATGTTGTATTTTACGGAAATAAGAGGATACTACAGAAATATTTTATTAATTTTATGTTCATTAAAATAAAGCAAAATAATGCCTGCCATTTACCAGAAGAAAAAAAATTTATAGTCTTTTTTAAAAAGCAAAGCACTCAATACTTGTGTTTAGTTTTGCTTTTTATCTCCAAATATTTTATTTTAATTTCTCTGTCTTTTTATATTTTCATCATAAAATATTTAACCTTTTTGTGTGTCATTCGACCTAAATGGCTTCATTTCTGTTTACATTCAAAATAACGAAAAAATTGTTTAACTATTTTTGCTCATTCTTTTGCACTGTTGACCATAAAATTGTTTAACTATTTTAGCTCATTCTTTTTGCACTGTTGAGCATAAAATTGTTTCATTATTTACTCTTAAAGCGCCCCAAAAAAATCTATTACTTTTTGCAATTCTAGAAACCATTTAGCTTTAGTTATTTTTCTGCTAGACACAATGCCATTTTATTCAGTGATAGATAAAAAAAAATCAGAATTTAATTAAGAAATAACTGGAATACTTTTTAAGATTTCGTTATTTATATATATATATATATATATATATATATATATATATATATATATATATATAACCCAAGAAAGTTTTCAATTATGATGCTGATTTTTTTGAAATCTTTCTTACTTTATATTGTTTCGACTCTGATTAATTTAGATATATTAAAACACTTTATGAACTTTACTTATATTACATTGTTTTTTTATCACTAACAATTATAAAATTACCCGAAAAGTATTTCAAATATGTTAATCCAATTCATGCACTGTAATAAAAAAGAAGAACGGTAGCATTTACTGGTATTTATTCTTTATATACTTCTAAAATTACTAGAAACATTTTCCTACTTTTATTATCGTTGTAACATTTCAGAACTTGAAATTGAAGCTCTGCAACACAATGGTGCAAGTCCCTTAAAAATACACTGATATGGGTTTCCAAAAATAAGCTTGCTACTGATTCTCAATATGAAAACAAATTAGATGGTTGAAAGGAAGTGAATAGCCCAAACTGCAGTTTACGCTTAATAGAAGCACTTATGAAAACAAATGAAAATACCGGAACATGAGATAAATTCTGATTTCGAGAAGGTAATGGGAAATTGCTTTCTTCCCTGAAAGTAGCAGCTGATGGATATTTTGCGTGACCATTTTGTTCTATTGCTTGCTCGAGTTTAAACGAAACGATTCCCAAGTTTGAAATTATATCAATCATCCCGTTTTTACTGAAGCCCATCATTCGTTCTGGACCTACGAAGAAGCATATTAACATAGTTCAACAAATAATATAGTCATCTAACCATTTATTTCCTCTATTTATTGATTGGAATATTCGAATTTTTCGATCATAGGTAAACAATTATGCGGGAAATATTTTTAAAGCGGTTTTCGCCATATGTACGAGAGCGTGAACTTGACGCGGAGCACATTTTTTCAGACAGAAAAAAATGCCTCAATTTTTATAAAAATGTGTGACATTGTAACTCGCATGCATTTATTTATAATATAGGGTTTTTAAAATTTCAAAATATTTCAAAAATAATTAGTTATTTCTTTTAACATGTGAAGGGATAGCTCATTTAGCATTACGGAATAGGGGAAAAAATGCAAAACACATTTTATAAAAAGAAAAAAATGTGTCACCTCGGATAAAAGTAAGTAGTATGATAAAATAAGCGGTTCTCTACAGGATAGTATAGCCAGAATATATATATATATATATATATATATATATATATATATATATATATATATATATATAATATTAATGTTTGAGTACTTTTATATCTGAAAACATATTCTGAATTCGGTCCCTATTCTTTAACATTAGACGAAAATAGCGTTAAAATCTACTTATTTATTTTTATTTTAAGAGAATTTCATTGTAGTAAGAATTTTAATGAATTGATCAAGCGTAAATATTTGATCTATGTTAGTGACAGTCATTTCTGATTGCTTTATTTTTAATGCAAACATTTTAACTTATTTTATTTGAAGATAAAAGATTAAGTGTGCTGATTGTGTGTGAGTTAACTTATTGCTTTTGTATCATTCATATGTAGAGTATAGGCCTAAAAGACATCTCTATTTGGGAAAAGATGATAATGTTCATAGTTTTTTTAGTTAGTTAAACTGATTATAATTAAATAACTATGTAAATCACAGAAAATCATGATTTCAGAGTACAGTTCACTCCTTAAGTTCATTTAATATAGTCAGGAGAGAAACATTTTTCAAGATATTTACAAAAAAGCAGGACCAATTTAAAAATTGATAAAAAAATTCTATACTGAAATTTTTATTCTTTAACATTGAAAGATAAAATACAATTTTTTTAGAGAAAACTTACTGAAAATTATGATTATAGATATTTAAAATTTTTATATGTCACTTTTTTTGTATTGTAACATCATGTAAAGAGTGACAACGGCTAGAATAAGTTAAATATATATTTATTAAGGACAACTATTTACAAGGAAAGGCTAAAGCTTATATAAAAAGTAGTAAAATTATCTTCAAAAATGACACATTGAATTCTGCGAAGTGTCTATCTTGTCAGTATCCTGTCGTGTTCTGTCGCTCCTTGCGTTGTCGTCTCATTTGTCCATACATCGTTCTCGCGCCATCCTCTACCTCGACAGCTAGGAGGCGCTTTCTTGACTTTTACGTCACTGTGGAATATAGAAAGGATACGACAACGTGCGAATTTTCCTTCGTACAATAATAAAATATTATTTAGGACGATTCTTTAAGCTCTTCCACATACATTTTTTAAAGAAATTATGATGTATGAAGCATTTGAAAATTTTTTTTTCAATAGAAAAGACCCTTAATTTTTTAACGAAACAAACAAGTATTGAAGTGATACTTAAGGAACGCAAATACATGAAAATTAATCCAATCCTTCGAAATTTGAATGTACCTTGAATCATTAATTGACATTCATAACAATGATAAAGAAGATATACCGTAAAATCCGGCGTATAACGCGCACTTTGAACACAAAAAATAAGATTGAAACTTAAGGGTGCTTGTTATACGTCAGGTATAAAAACGATAGCTTTAAATATAACAAAAGATATGAGCATAAAAAAAATTTACTTCTACATGTATCGAAACACTGTTTATTTGAAAGAAATAACTTGCCTTATGAACTAAAAGAGATTATGGTGTTAATTATTGCACGATGATTAAAATATATTAACAATTAAATAAATTTATATCCATTTCAGAAGGTGAAATTACTGAACATCTTTATTCCGCTTACTCCATTATTATATTTTTATTTCCCAAGTTGGTTCTACAGTTATAAGGCAACTCATTAAATCCATCAGGTGATATTTTTTTTACATTATCGGATACAACAGGATAAAAAACTACTAATCTGAACTTAAAAATATAGACATAAATTTTATCACTGACAAATAGAGCTAAATACACTTCTCCCAACCAAGTTCTCGTTGACAGAGTAATTACATACCCAAGCTCATCTGCCTTCATTCATCTATCAATACCTGTTACTACAAGTTGCAGTTCTAGAAGTATACTATTTTTTCATAAGTCGGGGATAATACCTGGAATAAATTACTAAAACATAAAAACAATGTATGCAAATATTTCAGATTTCTTCGTAAAAAAGTGGTTGCGTGTTATACGGCGAATATACCTAAAAATTAAAAGATTCAGGTTGAAAGTATAGGTGCGTGTTATACGCCGGATTTTACGGTAATAAATAGGAATAGGCGTGTTTGAGGTACTTTATTTTAAAGAATTTAGTAGAAAATACCCCACAAAAACTGAATTAATTTAATAAACCATAGAAATTCATAAAAAGAACTTTAAAAACATTTGGTGAAGAAGTATGTTTATTTATCAGAAATATATAAGCAAATAGTCAAGCAAAAATAATTTTAAAAGATTAGTTTGTTTAAAGTGTAAAAGAAATAAAGCGATTCATGAAAAACATACTCATAATGGAAAAAAAAGACAGAAATTGATGTATTCCTTCGGATTATGTTTGTGATTGAACAGTTTGAGGAGAAATTTAGTACTCATATAAGATTCAAATAACAGAAACTTAAAATAAACTCCCTTCTTTCCTAAAAGATTGGATATTTCTGTGTTTGGGATTTATTTTCTTTGCCTTTTACTTCGTCTTGCAGCTTTCTTCTCTTTCTAATACTCAACGAATCTATAAAAAAGGGGATCAGTTCTAAGCTCCTCTTGAGGATACTTCTTTGCGCGTGTTCCCAGTTGTTTTCCTTCTAGTGTTTATCTTTTCTTCTGACTGTACAAAATAACGGCATGTATTTCAAGGTACATAAACGAGGAAATCCTTTCTCTAGTTTGGAGCTACCAAGTAAGCTTACTAAGATTTAGATCCACAGACAGGGGGAATTTACCTTTCGTTCCGTTTTCCGAGGTGAAAATACTTGCGTCTGAAATAAAAGAGGATAAAAAATTGTTACTTTCTGAAAGATAGGGGAAATAATCGAGAAAAAAAATAGGCTTTCACATCCCCATAAAAATAAAATAGAAGAATATCCCGGAAAGTGTCATAATACTAAATATTTTCCATAACTTTTGAGCATCAATAGTTTTTCCGCTGTCGAGAACCATTCTATATATTAGATTGGATTTGGATCGAAATATAAACTCTCACACTGCGCATATAAACTGTATTTTTCTTAATATACCTTAATAAATATTTTTAGACTAAAAAAGGCGCAAACAAATAAAAGGTTCTACCTATATCTCATTTTCAATAAAAACCTGAAATTATATTAATTTTTTATTGAATAAACTTAATAAATTAGTTGGTATAGTAAATAAATAAACTTTTTTGACAAACTGTTAACATAAAATTTCTATAATATGTAATTTATAAAAGTTTACAAATAACAATATTTATAATCTCACAGTTACATGCTATAGAAGGCATTAATTTCAACCAATCAATCAATTAACTTTTCATAAATGTTGATAGCTAACTTGAATCACCTGAGAGACAATAATAAACACACACGTCTAGAATCATTTATATTTATATTTTATTAATATTTATTTTTAATTTTTGTATTCAAAATTTTAAACTTCAAACCCTCTTAATTGTTGTCATATTTCAATCATTTGAGAAACTAAACGTAAAAATTTATCTACTCACAAGCCTTCAATAGAAATATTCTCATAATTTATAACATTCTTTTAATAAAAAGTTCTATGAATGTTAAATTTTATCAACTATATGCAAATCCTGAAGCATTTGTTTGTAAAATACCTACATTCACAACACAAATTTTTTCGATGCGATTAATGTCTGAAATAGTACTTTGTTAAGTTTAAAGCTGTTTTCGGTTAATGTTAAAGAATATGACCCGAATTTGGAACATTTTTTCAGATATAAAAGAAATAAAAAATTAATATGATATTCTAGCTTCACACACACTATCCTTTAAAGAGCAGTATTTTTTATCATACTTCCCATATTTAACCGAGTTGATTCATTTTTTCTGGTATAAAATTTGTTTCGTGTTTTTTCTCCTATATCATAATGTTAAATGGGCTACGCCTTCACGTATTAAAACGAAAAAAAATATTCATGGAATATTTTGAAATTTTTAAAAACACTATATTGTTAACAGAGGTATGAGCCAAGATACTGCAAATTTCCATGGAAATTGAGGCATTTTTCTGTCTGAAAATGTGCTTCGCGATTAGTTCAAGCTCTCCTACTTTTACCGAAAACGGCCTTAACAAATTACATTTTATTCTTAATTTTTTGAACATAGTAGTCTGAGTTAGTAGTAAATACTTAACAATTAAGAGCGTATACTTACTTACTTTTTAAAAACTAAAATAATCTTATATACATATGAGTTTCAGTCTGTTGGATATAGAGGGAATGGAATTGATGAAGAATTGTAGTCATATAATACATAGTCTTTCAGCACTATGTTGAGAAATTTTGCATAATTCTGAACTCAATTATTATAATTCGCAAAATTTTTAATCTATTTTTGCAAATCAAAGTGAATACACCCCAAACACAAAACACATATATTGAAACATATTCTTGATAATTTACCAAAGTTAATGCTCTTGATTGCACTCTCAAAGCGTCGGTTTAAAGGTTTCCATTATTAAAATTGTCTTCTAGGTAATTTACAAATATTTAACCATAATTATTTTCTTTGAGTTAAAAACAAAATTTTCAATAATTTAGTGGATTTGAAGTAAACTTTTCGCTTTTATTTTCGAATTTAAATTTATAATTTAATACGTTTTATGCGTAAATTAAAATTTCTATATTAAGTATCTTACAACTTGCCACTAAATTATACATAGAATCCATTTCACTAGGTAAATAATACTTCTTCAAAGCCTTTTATGTATTAAATGTACTGGATGATTCAGACAACAGAATATCCATTTAGGGATCAATCTTCGTCACTACTTTGGATGTGTTTTAAGTAATCAATATCGTTAAAAGAAGGTCCATATTAATCTCCAATAAATAGTGGAAGAAGCATCTTACTACACTCATGTCCATAAATTAAGGATAATTCCGAATCACACAGAAAATGAACTCTCAAATAAAAATTTCACCTGTAGAATTATCACACACATCTTGAAGAAGAATATACAAATTACAGGAAACCACCAGATGGCGCGGATAGTACGTCACAATGACGAGAGTGTAAGAGAGGGGTATATAAGGAATGGTGGCAAAGATGTAAAATTGTTCACAAGCACTTTAAAAGCCTTTCAGTGCAATAACCGCATAGTTATGGCCCAAAGGAAGCATTTGGATGATTTTTTACGTGGTAGAATTATTGGACGACTAGAATGTGAACGTACCCAGCAGGAAGTATCCGAGGAACTTGGAATCGCCCAGAGTGTCATCTCCAGGCCTTGGCAACGATTCCAAGATGATGGTAATGTGAGTAGATGTTACAGCACAGGTCGCCCCCGAGTTACAACGCAGAATGAGGACCGGTATTTGGCAGTTTCTGTCAAAAGAAACAGACGGAACACAGCATCAGACCTGTCTCGTTAGCTTTCTTCAGCTACCGGTACGACAGTTTCAAGGCAGACCGTGTACAGACGCTTAGGGCACATTGGTCTATATGCTCGTAGGCCTGTCAGATGTGTTCCACTTACCGCAACTCACTGTCGCCTGCGATTAACCTGGAGTAGAGAGCATGCATTGTGGACACCACAACAGTGGTGTTGTGTGATGTTTTCAACGAGTCCAGGTTTAGTTTGCAGTCTGATTCTCGCCGGACTTTACTATGGAGAGCGCCAGGTACCCGTTACCACCAAGAGAACACCATTCAACGACACCGCTACGGTGTTTCAGGAGGGCTCGTTTGGGGAGGAATTATTCTTGGCTCCAGAACTGACCAGCATGTTCAGAGTGTAACGATGACAGGCCACATCTATCGGGATGACATTTTGGAACAACATGTACGTTTGTTTCGGGGCGCCATGGGTGCTGAATTTCTGTTTATGGATGACAACGCCCGTCCTCACCGTGCAAACATTGTAGACGAATGCCTTCAATCGGAGGATATCACCCGTATGGATTGGCCAGCATACTCAACGGACTTGAATCCAATAGAGCATGTGTGGGATATGCTTGGCCGACGAATTGCAGCCCGTCAACCCCCTCCCTCCTGTCTACCGGAACTTCAGAGGGCATTGCTTGATGAGTGGTGTAATATTCCCCAAGATCAGATTGATAATTTGATACTCAGCATGCCTAGGCGTTGTAAGGCCTGTATTGCATCGTCCGGGAGACAGACTCCGTATTAACCATCATACTAACCATGTTATTCTGTTTTTTGTAAATAGGTTCTTTTTTGAAATTTGCTCCTGGGAGTAAAAATCGCAATTTTTATTAATTATGTCAAACACATAGCATCTTTTTTGCTCTTTACCTTTTGTTTAATAAATAGACTTTACAAATAAGTCAAATTTGTTTTGCTTCTGTCTCTATCTTTGCCTGAACTTCATTATCCTTAATTTATGGACATGAGTGTAATTATAATGTAATGAGATTCACAGAATGTATTTCTATGGGAACATTCTTCAGCAAATGACATCTTAGGAAACCGGACAATTCCCTTGACACATCAATACAAACCGAAGACTAACAGTACTAAGAATCACCAATAATCAGTGACCCATAAAAAAAAAGGCAACCTTACTTCCCGATTTGACTTAATACATATAAACTATAGAAACGTAAAACGGGCACCTATTGCATTTATTACATTGGTTTTGTTATAAATGAAACAATTTGAATAATAAACAATTAAAAGAAAAAATGTAAGCTTTGGATCATTCAAAACTAAAATTACAGAGCATGTATTTATCGTATTTAGTAGCAATTAAGTACGTTTATATTTAATTTAGAATATCTATTGAACAAACTGCTGGGTTTTTTTATAAATATTAACATGTTGAAGGATTTAAGAACACAGAGAATTTTATTGGAAAGGTAAAGCTATTATTTAACTTATTATTATTATTATTTCAATTAAATAACCATTTTGTGACTTTCAGAAAGATTCGCTCAATTTTGAACAGGTTTTAAACATTATTCAACAAATAAAACCATTGTTTCTGGTCTTATTCTAAAATATGTCAGCTCAACGAAATCTTCACCCATAAAAACTATTAGTTCAAGGAATTCTTGAGTCATAAAAATTGTCAATTCAAAGGACTATCATCAGAGATATGCATTACATCTCTTTGCTGTTGTAAATCTGTATTCTGCATCAATAAATAATTAAAATATGTTATGCAAAAATGTTATAAGAATGTAACAAGAATGTTATTAGAACATTTTTTTCCGGTAGTGAAATATCCAAGTTTAACTTTTAATATATATTAAATGGTATATATATATATATAAAATTCCCAATAATTTAATCTTAATAGCTTTTGATTTATCTATGGTACAGTCCTTCAGGACAACCATTTATTACCTTAACTAGCATACCCGCCTAACGGGGAGTTTTGAAACTACATCCATTCACCTCCCCAAATCCTGTGATTACCCCCTGGGTATAAATAGTGAGATCTCTGGAAAATCCCGGCTCTTCTGTCTTTGTCTGCCTTCAACATGTAGCCGGTTGCAGCTGGCGTATGTGTATTTTTGTTATGTGTGTTTTCTTTGTGATGCGGTCAATATATGTTTGTGTGTCTCTACATGTTTGATGCAATAAACTGGATTACTAACCTCAACAGACTGCCTCTTCAATGCTATCAAATAATAAACACCAAACATCTAAAATATGATCAACGTTACAGTAATAACATCCACTCACCACGTCTTACAGTTTTATTTACTACTCGCCAGAAATATTATTGAAACATGTCATATATATATATATAATTTAAATAACCTGAATGCATTGTTTTGATAGATATATATATATATATATATATATATATATATATATATATATATATGGGACGGTGTCTAGGGGTAAATGATGAAATTTTTTTTTTTGGACGAAGGAAAGCATAAGCCGTTTAAAGAACAATTAATTTATTAAGATAAGGAACAGGCTATATTTACAGTTTTGAATTATTTCCAAGAAAATAAATGAAAGATAGTTCGGAAAGAGAGCAGGATTTCACCTGTGAGATGGGGGCGTCAAACATCGCTAGGCCTAAAGAAACGTTGTTTACGAAGGCAAAGTTGCTAAGAGGGCGTCGACCTTACTTCGTTCGTGTCCGGTGTGCCAGTCCCAAAGAATGATCTCGCGCTCAGGGACTATATGCGTCTGACGTCATCGCTCCGAATTCTTTCATTGGGCACTGAAATGCCTCGATTCAATTTGGTTTGTTTGGGGCCGCCATCTCTTACATCTCTCTCACTGAAGTATATTGAAAATTTAAAACATTCTAATTATTCGAAATTAATTAAATACTATTTCCTACATATATATATATATATAATTAGGTATATTTATTATTTATATAAATGAATGTGATGTCAAAATTTTAATTGTGTCAGAAATTTCTTCTCAGAATGAGAACTTATTTCATCATGTCGTTCAATTTATCTGGAGATACCGTTGGGGGGCGTGTTAACCGAAGGGGCGAACTGGGTCTGGGCCCAGAGCTGCGGACGCAATAGGGACCTCATCTCATTCTCGACTCTACCTTAATAATATCATAATTCGAACAATTTCAACGGTCAAATGTTCTTTCCGGTTGTATTTTCCGAAAAACTGAGAATTTCCGACGATATGTCAACTGACTACATGTGATGACCGTTATCTACGAACAGGCCTAGGTTACCACCATACACCATGATTACTCATGCAGTCAAAAGGCGGCAGTCGGTCGAGCCTGATTGTGCGATTTTAAGTCCTGCACATTTATTTGTTTCCGGTTATTGTTCGTACAAATATTTGACAACGTATTTGTTGTGTACTGTCTACTTTTAAAGGTCATAGGTGGGGTCTACATTTGTGTAGGGGCCCAAGACCTCAAGAAGCCTTAAAACGTCCCTGGGTTACTGTAATATCTTAGTAAAGGAGAAAATCAAAATGCCAACAAATTAATTCAAAATTAACACTTGATTTCTTACTAAAAAAACACGTCTTACTCTTACTCTACTAATTAAAGCTTTGATTTGAAAATCCTAAACCTGTATCGGAATATCCTTAGAAAATATTTTAATCCCTCAACTAACACTTTTAAATTAAAAAAAAAAGAATCCAAATGAATTATATGTTTCCTTGCATAAAAAAATACAAAAAAAAATGACGCTGCATTGAGATCCATTTAGTTTGTTGGTGGTGGTTAAGATGAAAAATAATAGCTAAAATAGAGGATGGAAAAATACAAAGGAAATAAAAATAAATGGTATATAAAAGTTTTTCGAAAAACCTGTTTTTTTCACGAACTTCTGGATTTAATAAGCAATTATTTTACTCCGTAATAACTTGCTTAGAGTGATGTCGATAGCATAAAATAAAAATTAAATATTTTTGCAAGAGAATATAGGGGGAAACCACGTATACATATATATATATATATAATATACAATAGATGGACTTATTTATCATTGTAACTTTAATATAGAATAAAAAACACACATATATAATTTTTAATATATAATATTTTAGTTTTCTTTGCAAGTAATTTTTCATGACCATGGTAGCCGAGTAGTCATGGTCGTCACGAATTCGTGACCGGCGTTTCTTCTATTAAGCCAAGATGCCACAAAAAACTAGCTATGCACAAGGGTTTAGCCCTTTATCTACCGACGGTACTTATAAGTACCAATCACTTTAAAATGACATAGAATAACCACATTTTTCGGAATACTCTGACGATACTTAGCAGGAATATTCTTTTAAATCCACTTTTCCAAGATATGTGGCAGCACGGGTTCTATGATTAATATTTTAACGGTGAAGGTGAATAGTTTTAACCTTCTAACCGGATAGCACGGAAAATTCCGTCAGTGTAAAGATGCTTCGAAAATGGACTGCACTGATTTTTCTGCCTTCACAAGTAACGTTTTCAAAAGCGGATTAGCCACACTTTTCTGAAATCCTTTCCCCCTTTTAAGGTTTAACATCTTGAAAGATAATTGGGGACGGTGGAAGCAACACAGCAGGACACTGAGGGGAAGTTTTATGGCTCCCAGGAAACCCCTTGTTTTGACCCTGGGGCAATCGTAAAAAATCGGGGCGAAATTTCTTTAGACCTCAGGAAGTGTTTACTTGTTACCTCGTAGTTTAAAAGTTTTGAAAAGTCCCAACGCATAAGTAAAATATGTTACAATTCCCTTTGTAACAAGTTGGGGCGTGTGTCAGTGCAATCTGCTATTTTATATAGTTAGACAAATTATCTTTTTTTAAGTATATTCTTTCGCTTCATTTTTCTTATTTTAATCAAAGCTTTCAGTTTTTGAAACATGATTATTTTATAAGATACCGAAAAAATTAATAAAACACCAAACTCTTTAAAATTTGAAACCTTTTCAATTTTCCAACCACTAAAAATGAATAAATTTAAACTTCATCAAATCATTTGAAACATTTTCTTACACTTTGATAAAAATAATAACGAAATTTTTTTTTTAGATTTCAACGCCCAAGTGTTCAGGGAAGTTTAAGTACAGTGCCTAGTTACATATTGTTAAAATACACCGAATTATATTTGAATTTTAAGTGCTTGAACTTCAGTTTACATCAAAGACAACATGAATGAAGATTTTCACACATTTTTTTTATAACTTGAATGTTTGAATAAATGGTAATCAAAAATATACGGAAACATTTACAGTAGACATTTATGCATATAAATAAACATAAAAATCAATTTTAAATTCGAGCTATTCAAAAACATTCGAATTATTGTTCAAAAATATCTATTTATACAAAATACCTCAACATTTATCTTTTTTAAAGGCTAACTGAATAAGTAATTAAAATCTGGATATTTTTTGAAATCTCGACCGTATAAAGCTAGAAATTTTATGTTTGAAATTCCATTTGAAATTTCGAAAAAAAAAATGCATCGCGCAGTTAAAAATTATTTACCATAAGTTTTAGCAATTGTTTGAGTATAATAAAAATTTCAAATTTTATTATATAGCTTCTTTGGTATCTTTTAATATTTTTCGAAGATTTCATACAATTCACTTGAAAACTGCATGCTAAGAGCAAAAAATATACTAAAAAAATTGATGAATATACAATTACAATAAATTCTTACATAGAAGCAAAACTGAGAAGCTAAAGCGTAGGAATGAAAAATTTTGAGTGTATCTGAAGTAGTTTTCGAAATATTTATTTTAAAGCAGAAAATGCGTTTTCAGCGGATTGCGAAGATTGTCAGCTTTGTTCTGAAAAGGTAGTTAATGCCAAAAGTTAAGTGTCTTATTTTTTTGTATGTTAATGAAAACCTAATGAAACGATTTGACTATTTATTTTAAGTGAACGGTGTACGTAATTAATTTTACAGTTGAATATCTTTAATGGATTAATTAGCTCTAACGGATTAAATTTCCCAAAGTTGCGTATTTTTTTATGTATATTCCTTAATGTTCAATGTAGAAACTCAAATATATATATATTGCATGAAAAAAACTGCAGTAAGTCATAATGCGGTAGATAAAGGGTTCAACACTGTTAAACTTGTTTCAGAGTCATCAGGTTGGCATGATTTGGAAATTTGGAAAAAGACAGGGCTACCAATTCGGGTGTCATTCTCGTCATTTAATCTCAGTTCAAAATTACGAGATCCATCGCCAATATTCCTTGTGTTGCTTTGAAGTGTGACGTTATTAAACAAAAAACATTCTTGAGGAATTTTTAATGATTCTTAGTATGCAGTTTCTAGGAAGTTTTAATTGTTTTTTTTTCAAACTTATAGGAGAAATTAGAGATTATTATGCGCACAGTCAGCCAGCCAGCCTCATATAAGAATACACTTATGCAAGTTGACATAGTATTTAATGAGCAATTTACACAATAAAATTTTACATTCATATTCATAGGAATCCTATTTAAAAAATATCATACACGTTATAATTCCAATGAAGCTTAGGAAGATATTCAAGTTCATGAATATCAATTCGGAAAATATCGTGGTGCCACATTCTTTTTTCTAATGAAAAACATCACAACTTATATTTATGATTATTTTAAGCATTGTTTTACAAATTACTTTTTAGCAAAAAGTTAATATGCTTCTTTAATAGTGTTAAATCTTTTTTTATACAAGCAGATTCGAGTTAAAACACCTTCATTGAGAAAAAATAAAAAAATAAAAATGCAATAAGTATCAGTTTTGCAAACAGTATACATATATGATAATGTAAACTTTATATTCCAATTCTCTGAAGAGGGTTTTTCTGATCCAGATCACAGACACGGGGCTGACGTGTCATGAGTTCGAGCCTAATACCAATGAAGATCCGTCGTGCAGATGGGAAAATGCACGTTAAATATTTCGAGGCTTAAACGTTCTCCCGTTGGTATGGTGTGGACGTTAGGAGAAGGTGGTACAAGTTCAGGTGTCGTCCTCGTCACTTGACCATGGTCCAAAATTACGAGGTCCATTGCCAATAGCTCTCGTGCAGCTTTACAGTGCGATGTTAATATAACTCTCACTCACTCTCTTACAAAGGGTTTTTCTTTAATTCATTGTGTTGTGAATCCGCCAAGACACACAACATGCAGGAACGTTTCAAGGCATGGACCAACTGGGCCCGGGCCCAGGGCTTCATCTCGTTCTCGATTCAGCCTTAATAAGATCATGTTTCGAATAATTTCAACATTGAAATGTTACTTCCTGTTGTATTCTTCGAAAAATTAGGAATTTCGTACAATATGTCAACTGGCTGGATGTGATGACCGTCGTCCCTATATAGGCCTAGGTCTACCACCATACAGCATCATTACTCATTCAGTCAAAAGATGGATTTCGGGTGAGCCGATTTGTGCGATTGTAAGTTATATACACTTATATGTTTTTGGGTTTGTACGAGTATTGGCAACGTATGCTATGCACTCTCTACTTTTATGAGTCATATGTGGGGCCTACATTTGTGTAGGGTCCCAGGGTCTACTTTTGCGTAAAGGCCCAGGGCCTCAAAAAGTCTTAAGACGTCCCTGTGTGGGACAACGCGTTACCCTTAAAACTTTCTAATTATCCACTTAGCAGAAGTAGTAAATTATCTGTATATGACCTTAATTCTCAATAAAATTTCAAGTAATCCAATTTTAAGTCGATTGATGCAACATTATGCAATCAACCGAAACCGATGAATCAGCTTTCAAGAATTAAATCATGAGATTGTATAGAGTATTCAATAAGTTTCTTAGGATTAAGCTGAACGCTTTTGGATTGAGCGAAACTGCTTTTGTTTGTTGGCCGTTTCATTCTTGCGCTTACATGCCATTGTTGTTACCTTTAAACGTATTTTGCAAATGTATTACTCCTATATAAATGTGTGCCTTCTAAATTAAATAAACGAATCATAAATAAACGAATGTATCATCGCCATACCTTCTTGAGGGCCACTCTTCCGCTTAGACACGTCTCTAGGGGGTAAAAGTCCGGAGGGCTAAAAACGAGAAAAAATTTAAATTATAGATCTAATATGGAAAATGAAAAGTTAAACAGTTCGATGTTGCAATGCACTTAAAATATTACCGTGGAAATGGATTACAATGATGTTATTAATGATTTTTCAATTATCAAAGATCGAAGAAAACCCCTTTGTTGTACCGGTACAATGACTGTGACTCAACAAAGAATAAGGACGTCTAAAAGACAGTAAAACGACAACGATGAAAAAGAGAGTAATTAACAAGCTAAAAACAGTTCATACAATAATGTATACCAGGAGCGTAACGTACAACTCCGCATCCTGTGGGGGGCAGGATTCTAAGAGGCCCAAAAGTTATGGTTTCGCAATCCTTTGTAAGATCAGGTTTGGGACCCAATAACTGACTTTGCAGGGGAGGGGCCTTAATGTTTTTCGTTACGTCACTAATGTATATATACTGTAATTGCAAGTGATTTCATTAATTTACTGTACTAAATTAATTTACTTTACTGTGTGTAAAAGGGTGGTAGGCCAAACAACGCCACTATCCTTTCCTTACGTTTCCCAAGACTCAGCAGGTATATAAGTAGTGAATAATAGAAAGATTCCACACAGCTAAAACAAAGAATGAAAAAAAAATAAGAGAATTAAGGGAAAATCCCTCCCAAATCAAAACTGGCAGGGTAAAAACTGATGGAGGGAGGTGCCCTGGGAAATTGTGGGGGGGATAACAATTTGAAGTACCTAGAGCACCAGGGATGTTAAAGACGGCCCTGACAACAGTATCCAAAAACCCACATCATTTTATATATGCATGTATGCTTGTGAGTGTGATTACTAATATATATAAATTTATGCCATATTCTTTGAAAATAAGCACATCCATTGTTTTATTGCATTTGTATGTCGGATTTCCGAATGCAAAATAAATCTTTAGAAATATTTGTGAGAATTCGATGCAAGTTGCATTCTGCATAACGCATCTGTGGTTCTGCCTTACGTTTTCTCTTTTTCACATACATTCACTATTTGAACTGTACTTGTTTTCTTTTTCAGGATGAAATCGAACCTTTCTTCGGTGTACTTGTGGCAACGGATTTCCTGATTTGCGCCTTGAATGTGAGTTAAAAAAATATTTCTTTATTTCGTTGTGCTTATTTTATTTTTCAATACGTCATACTCGTAGAGACATCTGTTTTTCAAAAAAAACAACTTTTTACCAAAGTAGGCAATTTTTCATACTTTTACCACCACTACTACATTACATAAATAGGTTTTATGAAATCTTTAAAAGTAACTCTAAGCAAACCTAAGAAAAACAATTTTATCATTGTTTTTGAACTGCTTAGAGATGATTAGTTTCTATAAGCAAAAGTTATAACTAAAAGCAAATTTTTATCATATTGAATTATTTTTTCACATTTAAAAGCTATGTGAAACATTCATTATATATGCCAATGTTACACAAAATTATTAGCATATATTGTTTTAGACACATATTTTCAATAAATATATTTTAACTCAAAATCATTTATAAATATTATATACCATTTATAAATTAACATTATTTCTGCCTTTTAATAGAATTCGATCGTATTTGTGAAAAGCAGAAATTAAGTATTATGGCATACATCATTTTTTGATAAAGTTATTCAGAATTGTGAAATCCCCCTACCCCACCCAAAGTATTGTGTTTAAGAAATGTATGAATAAATATTGTATTAAATTATCTATTATTATTTTGAAATTATTTATATATTATTATTATTTCTTTTATGTTTTATGTTTTGAACTTAAATTATAAAATCTTAAGAAAAAATTTCTCTAGGAAAGTTTTCCTCTTGAAAAGCTACCAGAATCATAACAATCTATTATAGAATGTTACTAATAAATATTTATCGACAATTAATAATAACACTGAGTATAATTCTGATGAATTATTGGAAATTATAATACACATTTTTAAACATTTTAAACGAATAACGGAGCTCATGGAAGATCCTAAAATATTGACTTGTGAGTACAGAAATTTTTCTGTACATATATTTTTAGAAAGTAATTACACGAGTACGCAATATTTTTATCATTTAATTTGAGTAATATTATACGTAACTGGTTTAATATTATTTATGGTTTTGAGTCAAATAGGCGGTTACGGTCGCCGAGTGGTCGTGGTCACGAATTTGTTGTCATGGCTGTTTTTGTGAAATCATGGTGTCCTAGTGCCATAACGCAGAAGTTACTGTTGTCAACCAAAACATGGAACGTAAAACACTGCTTCGAATGGAATGGATAGCTCGTGCATCCGACATGAACCCAATAGAGCATGTCTGGGACATATTCAGGAGACCTCTTTCTGTTTCCGCCTCGAAGCCTTAATGAGTTGACAAAATGTCTTTGAGAATGGACACAGATCCTCCAAAGTATGATTGATGACCTGTTTGTAGGTAGGAATCGTCACTGCCGCGCCTGCATCTCCAGTAAAAATGGTCATCGCCCTATTGATAAATGTTTAAAACTAAGCATTTCTTCGCACAAATTAAGACTGTCTTTGGTAAAAGTACGAGAGCGCGCTCTCTCTCTTGAACTAAACGCGAAGCACATTTTCAGACAGAAAAAAATGCCTCAATTTCTATGGAAATTTGCAATATTATAACTCATAGCTCTGCTAACAATAGTGTTTTTAAAAACGCCAAAATATTTCATGGATACTTTCTTTTTTGTTATAATACGTGAAGGCATAGCCCATTTAACATTACGGTGTAGGAGAAAAAGCGCGAAACACATTTTATACCAGAAAAAATGAATCAACTTGGTTAAAAACGGGAAGTATAATAAAAAATTCTGCTCTCTAAAGGATAATGAAGCCAGAATATCATATTAATATTTCATTTCTTTTATATCTGAAAAAATGTTCCAAATCTTGGTCCTATTCTTTAACATTAACCGAAGACAGCCTTAAGGACATTGTTTATAATCCTTATTTGAAAACAAAACTATAGTTTCCTCAGCGATTTTGTGAGGCATTGCGTCTTCTTTTGTTTAACAACTTGAAAACATTTTATTACATTTCAAGAAATTATCGTCATTTTCTTTCCATTTTTTGTTTGTTTGTTTATTAGTTTGTTTGATTTTTGAGACAGAGCGTAACTTGATAGGGCCGAGCACATTATCCTTCACCAGAATAAAATTACACAATAGTAGCAGTATAAAGTCTCGCACAAGTTGATCAAATATTTCGTTTCGATATATATTTGACTATTTACAATGCTACCATTAAAACATGCGCTTCTGTGTGGACTCCCAATGAAATTCTAGCCCCGGCCATGATTCCATCTTTAACTTAAGTATGTTTTTCTACAATGTTGGTTCCTTGCTCCCTCCAGATAAGAACACGATAAGAGTCTTTTCTAAAGGGATCCTAGTCTCCTCTGTCCATCCCCCTTGTCCTTACTCTTAAAAAAGGATATAAAGATATAAATTGTAAGGAACAAGGTTTTTTTACATTTATTTAAATCATTTTCTTACGGTGATTTTTTGATTAAAAATGTAATTAATTAAGTAAATTATACATCGTATAGGGAAGTTCTTTTTATCAATAAGCGAAATTTAATCATTAAGGCGGGAAAAAATGCTTAAAATCCTTCTTCTTCAGCAAAAACTGATAAAATGTTTTTTTTAATGAAGGGAGAGAAACCGATGATTAAAATCAGTAATTTCTAAACATGTTATTTTTACTATAATTGACATTTAATAATTAATTAGTCTTACTTTTTGGAAAAATACTTGAATCTGTTGCAGCATAAATTAAAAATATTGCTTTCATCACTGAGCAATTATAAGAAACTCGTGAATAAACACAGGGATCGAATATCTATTATAAATTTTTCATCCTTTTCAAACAGTTTTTTTAAAAAATCGGCATTTCTAATAGTTTTAATTATTTCTCTTCAAATTATAATTTGTCCAGCGCTTAAAATGTGTTATAATTACTTTACTCAGGTTTCACTATTTTATGTGTACCAAAAGAAATATGTGGCCGTGGTAGCCTAGTGGTCAAGGTAACGGACTCGTGACCGGCATGTCACGAGTTCAAGTCTCATACCACTGGAGACTCACCGTGTAGAGGAAAATGCACATTAAGTCTGTTGAGTGCTCATGCGTCCTCCCGTTGGTGTGGTAGTTAGGAGAGGGGAGTGCCAGCTCAGGTGTCATCCACGTCATTTGACCATGGTTCAAAATTACGATGTCCGTCGCCAAAAGCCCTAGAAGTAGCTGAACAGTGCGACTTTAACATTCACTCACTGATCAAAAGAAATAGAATGCATACATAACTTAAAAATAAGCTTCATAGTCATTTGTGTTCTATTTAAAATTCATACAGGTACTTAACATTTTGTTCTGTTACGACTTCCCTTTTTCTGAATCTGATTCGCTCATTCAAATAATTAAACTGATCGAGCCGCCCATCCGGTATAGTGGTTAGTGACGCTGACTGTTGTGCCATTGGGCGTGAGTTCGAATTCCGGAGAAGGCATGAATGTTTATAAATGTGTAGTGCCTTTGCGGCATGAAGGTACTCTAAATAGCTGTCGAGCCGTAAGTTATCTCGTGAGATTGGTGAGAGGCCCATAATCACCCCAGGCTGTTCTCCCTCAAACTTGGTGTGCAACCGAGCCAAATCGCACTGTCACATGTACGACTAACTACAAACGTACATCTAGACCCTGGTTGCAATGAATTCCGTGGGCCTTGATCTGATGTTAATATCGATCACGTGGTTGAGTGAAGGAATATTAACGTCGCACTGTTCAGCTACATGAGGGCTTTTGGTGACGGACCACGTAATTTTGAACCATGGTCAAGGGACGTTGACGACACCTGAGCAGACACCCCCTCTCCTAACTACAACACCACACCAACGGGAGGACATTTCAGCTCTCGACAGATTTAACGTGCATCGCTGCCCTACACAGTGGGTCTTTAGCGGTACTGGGCTCGAACTCATGACATGGCTGCCATGATCCAATACCTTTACCACTGGGCTATCGCAGCGCGTTGAACAGTTGAGATAAGTAACAATAACATAAAATTGATTTGATTGTTTATCACATTTCTACGTAAAATGAGGTCGCGAATCTTATAATTTTGAGCCCCAATTACTTGAAGAGGACGACACCTGAGTTGGAACCCTAATTTCCAAACTTCCACATGATGCCAACTTGAGGACTTTCATCCGTGGCAGATTAAACATGCATCAGCTCCACGACTCGTCGGGTCTTCAATGGTGCTAGAATTCAAACTCATGACTCGATTGAAATAACGTCAGCCACGAGTTCATGACGTCGACCATTCGACTACCACGACCCGAGAAAATAATAGAAAACATGCTAAAGCAAAATTTACTGTTGATAAAACTATATAAAATATTAATTAATTTAAGTTATTCAAAAAAAATTTTTTTTCTTATCTACAAATTAGTCTAGTCTACTTTTTCTAGTGAAACTGATTTGATTCTAACTTTGAATTTACAGTCAAATATAAATGGTAACAAGAAATAAAATGAATAAAAATAAAGTTAGTTATACCGAGTGTCCTGAAAGTAGGACTACACTTTCAAATATTAATTCCAAAAAAAAAACACCAAATAAAAACAATCATTTAAGGTGGGTTTTTTTAAAATTTTGTTCCATAAAGAAAACATCAAAGCTTTTTTACGATACTTTATTTCACAATTTCAAGTGGTCGCGGTAGCCTAGAGGTCAAGGTAACGGACTCGTGACTGGCGTGTCACGAGTTCAAGTCTCATACCACTGAAGACTCGCCGTGTAGGGGAGCAATGCACGTTAAGTCTGTTGAGTGCTCAAACGTCCACCCATTGGTGTGGTAGTTTGGAGAGGAGGTTCCAGTTCAGGTGTCTTCCTCATTACTTGACCGTGGTTCAAAATTATGTGGTCCGTCGCCAAAAGCCCTCGAGTAGCTGAACAGTGCGACGTAAATATTCTCTCACTGCGCAACTTCAATGTGCGCACCATTAGTTGCACACAACACGTTGAGTCTATGAAATTTCTACCCACGTTCTATAAAGCACTGCAAAATCAACAATCTGGATGGCCACTGCAATTTTCTTCACTTATTGAAGATTAATAAACAATGTTTTTCACTTATCCCTACAAGAAGTCCAAAGGTGTTATGTCCAGTGATCTGGGTAGACACGTTATTGGACTTCCTCTTTTTATTCTTCACCTAGGGAGCTTTTTCTCGCTTCCAAACTCTAGAGTGCTGGTGCCCATTTACGCTGTACATGTGTTACTGATTTAAATTCGATTACCCATGCTACAAATTGAGCTTGCTATTGCGGTAAAGCCGTTTGAAATGCGAATAATAAAAAACGGGGATGTTAAGCCATCTAGTTTGCATTTCATGAAACGGAAAATTTTATCTTTTCTTTGTGAAACACAAAAAAACCGTAAGTGACAATCTCTACTTATTATTATTTTTTTAATTTTTGAAAGTGTAGTCATACTTTCCAGACACTCTGTATTTCTTTGTTTCTGAAGACTATTCTATGTAATTATTTATAGTGATTTTTTCTTTGTTATTAAAAGTAACTTATTTCAATATCAGTAACTCGTATTCCAAACTGATTATTATTTTTTTTGGCATAGTTTCGTAAATCAAATGGTAAAGCAACAATTACGAGAAATAACTTTTATGTATGCAGTATAACAAAAATATTTTCAATAAAATTTATTGCCTCTAATAATAACAATAATTTTTAAGCTCCAAATACATTTTTGGTTACATGCGTATTTTTATATTGCTGAATATATTCGAAATTATACAGATATAAAAAATAATCATACTACAGAAGTGGATCACTGATCATTATTGTGCGTTTTTATCTTTTCCGTACGACCAAAGTACATTTTTCTTTGCTTAACTATCAAAAGTCTGCTGCTATAAAAGGTAAAACTTTATTTTTCTCATAAGTATGTCAATATCGCATGACATGAGGGTTTACGTTATATTTAGAGTGACTGGGAAAAACGGAAGTACCAAAAATGTTTTGAAGTGGAAAATCCCTTTGACCCTTTTGCTTTTATCAATCATATAGTGATATATTTTTTGTTATTTATCAGCCAATTTTAGATAAGTAAGGTAAAGCTTCCGTAAAGTAATAAAAAAATAAGGTTTTATAATAAAAATAATTATTGAGAGATTATTTTAATAGAGATATTATAAGATATAATTTTTTTTTTCAAATTTATAGTGTACCCGTCGATAAATAGTTTTCTGTTATTACCTTGCGTTCCGATATGTTGTTAAAATCCACGAAATGGTGATGCTTTCTAAATGACTGAAAATATTAATTTGGTAATAAAATTAACATTTCTCCTTATTATCTATATCAATGATTCTTAATCTTTGTTGCAGTACACTTTTAAGAATTTTTACAAATTTGGCGGCACACTAACAATAAAGTAATTTTAAAAGAATTGTACTTATCTATAATACACTATACATGTAAAACAGTTTATGATAAAAAATTTACATGTTAAACGCGAAATATGTACAGCAATGACAAAATATTTATTAGGTAATTATAATTACAAATTTATTATAAGAACACATTTAATGCAAAATTTGAGCATGATGATTTTTGATAATTTCGTAAATATTTGGTAGTAAAAATGATAATGCCGCTCTCATTTTGTCATCTACATTTAAGTCTCGATCTATTTTGGTTTTATATTTGCTAAGGCTGAAATCTGAAATTTTTATACAAATAAGATCCAGAAAACTGCAACATTTTAAAAGATTTTTTTGGCTATTATGAGATAATCGCCACTAATTTTAATCCAAAATGAATCCACTAACTAAGTCTTCCGAAAGTTTTGAAATTAAATGCCTATTATGGCAGAGCGAAATTAGTTCTTCCTCTTCATTCAAAGTTAATTCATATGCATATATCCGTTATCACAAATGGATTATGAACCCAATCAAATTTTTTTATTTGTAAATTTGGGAAACAATGAATAATTATCTCCTCTAGTGTGGTCAAATGGGCAATAAGTTTTATGAATGGTTTATTTCTATAAAATGGCCGAATGATTCGGTTCCGGACTTTTTAAAAAAATTTTCACTATGTATAATTAATAATTAAAAAATTGGTGGCACACAAAAGTGCCATGGCACAGTTGTTGAGAATCACTAGTGAACCTGTTTGCTTAAGAGTCAAGTTGTATTTCTTTGGTTAGCTTGAGTTTTTAGCAATCGAATATCGAATAATCAGAACTAACTAAAAGAATTATATATATATATATATATATATATATATATATATATATATATATATATATATATATATATTCTATTATGTCGAAAATTTCTGCTGTACGGGGAAGGGGGATCCATAGAACATTTGCTTAACCCTAAATCGCTGGCCTAATTCAGCGACAGTTCTAGAAATCGTAATAGGTCTCCAGTTTAGTCCAAAGACTCTTTTTGATACAACATTTGATGTCTCTTGAACTCAAATTTCTTAGGCTTTGTAGGTTTTACAACTTTTCACTTGATTTCTTATTTTATTATTATTATTATTATTATATATATATATATATATTAATGGTTCCATGTTCTTGGTTCTTTCGGTTTGTTCTTATGTTTTAGGACTTATTAGTCTTTTTAATTTATTTACTGCTCTCTATTCTATATATATATATATATATATATATATATATATATATATATATATATATATATATATATATATAATATTTTTTTAAAAAAATCAACTATATCGTAATACCTTAGCTTTAGAAAAATGTAATTATAGTAAGCTTCTACTTCAGGGTAATGGAAGGCAACTAATTGTAAGTGGTGAAAATAAGATGCATATTATAACTTATATCTGAATCCAGGTTTGACGTAATTCGTTCAGCAGTAGTAGGGGCTGTACAAAAATCGGTTTTGAATTTTTACAGATAAAAAAATTAAGACAAATTTACATTTTTATAAATAGTAATTTTATTTATTTTTACTTATAATGATTCAAAAATACGAGAAATAAAAACAAAGTACATGCACGTACATACATTAGAAATTAACAAAATAATACCTTTTTAAATCACAGAAGTTATAACACACCCATTTTTTGTATGCATACAAATTATTCTACTTATTTCTCTGTTTAATAAAATAAACCAAAGAACGTCAGTTAATTTATTGTTTTGTCATATCATTATTTTGAAGACAAAATTACCAGAAATAGAAGGAAAAAAACTCAACCACTTCACGCTGAGCTGCATTTAAATGCTTTTAAAGGAATAAAAGAGTAATAAATTCAAATTATTTGTCCTTGTTCCCTCCAAGACTAAAAACTCCATCTTTAATGTTTGAAGACAGGGGAAGTCATTTCTTTAGGTTCTCAGAAATTTATTTATTGTTATTTTCATTGAATTTTTTTTATAGATATGTCTTGATTTTCTTCCTCACTTTTTGTGGCCTCAGTAGCAAAGTGATTATGGTCTCAAACTCATGGCCGGAGGGTCGAAGTTTTGAATTCTGGTACCACTGAAGACCCGCCGTGTAGAGGGGGGCCTATGCACGTTAAATCTGTCTAGGCTTAATGTCCTTCCATTCAGGAACGCCTTAAGACTTGTTGAGGCCTTGGTTTCCTACAAAAATGTAGGCCCTACCTATGACTCTTAAAAGTAGACAGTACGTAGCATATGTTGTCAAATACTCGTACAAACAATAACTCGAAACGAATAAATGTGCATAATTTACATTCGTTGAAGTACAAACCGGCTCGACCGATTGCCACCTTTAGACTGAATGAGGGTGCATGGCAGTAGGCTTAGGCCTGTCCATAGACGACGGCTATCACATGTAGCCAGTTGACATATATTCCCAGTTTTTCAGAGAATACAGTAGGAAATAATATTTGACCGCGTAGAAATTATTTGAATCATGATCTTATTAAGACTGAGTGGAGAACGAGACGAGGCCCCTATTGTGACCGAGGTGGCCCTTGGCCCAATTTGCCATTGCCTTAAGTCCCTGTTTCTATGTGTGTGATGGTTGTTAGGACAGAGAAGTCGGGGCTGCGGTTGCCCAGTGGTCAAGGTATCGGATCATGGCAGGCATGTCATGAGTTCGAGCCCAGTACCACTAAAGACCCCGCCCCCGTGTAGGGCAGCGATGCGCGTTAAATCTGTCGAGAGCTGAAACGTGGTGTGGTAGTTAGGAGAGTGGTGCCAGCTCAGGTGTCGTCCACGTCACTTGACCATGGTTCAAAATTACGTGGTCCGTAGCCAATAGCCCTCGTGTTTCTTTATGGTGCGACATTAATGTAACTGTCCCTTTTATTTATATCGCAGCCTTGTTTTGTTTAATTATCCTTATATAATATGTATCTGAATAATTTAATAATGCTTGCTTTTATTTCAAGTGGAAGAAATTTACTAAAAGATTTTGTACAAAAGGTTTGTGAATTTTGTTTATAGAGAAGAAAGTTTACTAATCATGTACGTCTTTCTTCATTTCCTGTTTTTATATCGTGTAATAACTTGCTGCTAATTTCAGTATGAGAATTTTTTGATTCACCTAACAAAAATTCAAATATGCCATCACTTAATAATAAACTCGCATCTCGTCTCTTAATAATACTATTGCATCTAATGCTTTGACTGCTAATATTATTGGTCCTAAGACTTGAAGCTCTACAATTTTGAAACGTTCTCTTCATCGTCATTACACACATGAGAAGCATTCAAGTCATTCAGAGTTAAAGCAACATATTCCTTTAAATATCTAAATCTTCCTAACATAACCTTAAAAATATTCCATCTCGTTTCACAGTCAAGAATCAAATTTAATTCATTTCCATATTTTTGGTTCACATAATTTTGAAAAATACTATTCTCTCTCCGGACAGGTGAGTTTCTTAATTATTTGCAATTTTCTTATCTCAGAAATACGTTTTTGTAATTATCTAATAATGCAGGAATATATAATCGATAATCATTTTCATGTCAACAGGGTCTAACTCCAAATTATTATCTTCAGATTCGTTATTTTCAGTCCTCACTTGTGTCCTTTGCATCTGTTTAAGCGAGGTTTTTATGTTGCCAGAGTATCTTCTAAGTGCATGGCATATGAATAGCAATTGGTGATATTCGGCCCAACTTTTCATAGCAGCAGCACTATTATTTGTTGATGCAGCTTTGTTGATGCTGATCAAACTTGCTATCTGAGCTCATCTTAAATTAAAATCTTTCAAGAAGATTTCTTCTTATTGATATTCAATTATCTGAATTCTCTTTTTAATCCATTCATCTATAATTATTAAAAAAATCCATTATTTTCTGCATACAATCTAATTATTTTAATTTGATTTTGATATTTTCATAAAATGAATAAATGACTATTACTGCAAAGTTTTGTGGTAAAGAATAGCTTCGTTGGAGTAATGACTCTAGAATAAAGGGATTTATTGTAATACTATCAAAGATGAATCCATTCAAGGAAATAGGTGTTGGTACGATTTCTTCTAATTTACTCTGTTTTAAAAAGTTTAAAATGCCGATTTATCTATGTGAACTCGAGCCCCTTTTTATCCTTTACTTTTTCGAAGACTTTTTTTTAAATGATTGTGAAATCTGCTCGGGATTTATCCTTTTCAAGTGAACATTTTATTGCAGTAATTGCATCTCTCTCTTTTTCAACCTTTTGAAATAATTCCAAACATCACAAATTTTGAATGAACGATATAAATAAAGGAAAATACTTGAAATTAAATATTTTTAATAGTATTTAAAATAATACCAGACGAATAAAAATTGTAGTCTGTAAAATGAAATGACAAACACATGGAAATTGGTTCTGAATTTCATCTAAAAAAAATCTCAATACACATTTGTACTCCAGATATTGAAGAAAAACAAGTCACTTACACAATCATGATGTCTGATATAAATTGGTCTTCTGGGACCACCACACGTATCAGTTGGCCAGTGTGCAATACACTAGCATATTTAATTAGCATATCACATGCTCCCATACAGTCCATTCATACTCCGGTCAGGTTACTGGGAACTAACTTGCCAGATCTGTCTCCCATATACACAGCTTGCTGTGTACTTTTTGCTTACATTGAAATCTTTACAGGAGATTAGTATACAGGCATGAGTGTTGTGCATTAAGTTAAAGTTGAATGTGTTATTGGGAAAAATAACTCACTTTTTGAGTTGTGTAATTTTTTTAAAAAAAAACGATAAACCCTAGTTTCAGCTAATGAAAAACTTGGACACAGGCAACTCCCAAAAAACATAACTCTCGTAATAAAAAAAATTCAATACAAAATACAAATTCAACCATTATTTCATCTTTTAACAATAAAGCAACATTTTTTTGCAAAATCAAGCTGTCAAAGAGAATCATCTGTTAAATTTAAATTGTTTATTTTTAAATATCCACCCATTTCCTTTGAATTATTTTAATACTTTATAAGCTATTGACAAACGAATTGAACTGCTAATTTTAATTTTTAAAACTGCTTTATTTCACCAAATATAAATTTTACTTAATTCGAGTACAGATTTATAACTTCTTCGTAAAAAGTTTTAATCAACAAAACGTATTACATATTTTAATTAACAAAATGCACAGTTTATTTTTTCAAAATAAAATTTATTAAATATGATATCCAGGATCAATACGTTTAAAAACAGATCAATAAGCTTCGAAAATGCACGGCTATAGCTACATAACATTTATCCTTTAAATAAGTACTTACAGCTATAATATTGATTAATTGTATCTTTAAGCTTTCATTTAAAAGTGTGAGGAATGAAAACCTACTGGAAATAAGCTCCATAAATTACCAATATCATAAATCACAATCCCGCAACAGATTACCTTAGACACTTTATCCTTATTGAATCATAAGGCGGGAGAATTTCAGCAGATTGAAATGATAAATTATGGTCTGCTTTCTTTAAGAAACCTTCCTAGATTTCTTCAGGTTTCTTCTAATAGAAAAGAATCACTAGATCATCCAAAATGTTTTGAGCTAAATATACTAAATAAGGAATGATGTCTTGAACTCATGAGAACCACAGTTTATATTTCGTACCTGGAGCATTGATCAATCATTTTCTTTATTGATTAACGCATCCTCTATTTTGCCGTGGATGGGGTTAGATATTTGTACTTTTGTGGGAGTAGCCGTTTACTTATCTATGTGGGAGTAACCTTGCGTGTTTCTATGTAGTTGAGGTAATCTTGATAAAACGTGAATATTATATTAGGTAAAAGTTTTGTGTTGTTCGTATGCACAGTAAAAGTTCGAGGGGAAGTTTGCATTCGGAAAAGCATTAGAAACGCAGTCAATTGGTTATAAGTATTTTTATTTACAGCATTATTAGAGGTACAAAATACTCTCTTATTCCCCCTTTCAAACAATTTCCAAATTAAAGTTCAATTCAAAGAGAGTAGTGTTTTCTTTAAGGTATCTGACTACGTTCGGAACCATGATTTTAAAAAAGCGCATAAATGAATAATTTTCATGATTTTTTGTGTCACTCAGATTAGAATGCATGCATAAAATTGTTTTAAGGACATTCTGACAAAAAAAATTATTTAAATATAATATCTTGGCAAAATATTAACTTAGAATAATCTTTTTTCCAAATGTTCTCCTTTTGTGAAAAAGTTGTCGTAAAATATGAATAAACCCACTTTTAAGTTATATATTTCAAAAATTCTAGTTGAGCCTCTGAACAGAGGTCTGGGCTATATACAGGCAAAATATTATTCTAATAGAAGCATTTTTCACACAAAAGGAGAACATTTTGAAAAAAGATTATTCAAAGTTAATTTTTTGCCAAAATATTGTATTTAAATAAATTTTTTTGTCAAGATGTCCTTAAAACAATTTTATGCGTATATTCTAATCTAAGTGACACTTAATATCATGAAAATTATCAATTTATTCGCTTTTGAAAATCACGGTTCCGAACGTAGTCGGGATACCTTAAACATTAAAAACATATAACTACTCATAAAAACGTATTAAAAAAACTTCTTTTGCTCGTCTCGAAAAGCTGACATTGGTTTAAATTTTGTACGTGGTATGCAAAATTAATTCATTTCAAGTTACCCTTCTACTTATTCTTGTCTAAAAAAATCTTTCAGATTTAAAGTATTTGCAAACATATTTTTGATTGCATTATTGACTAATCTTTACTTTTAAACATACCGTTTGTTATTATTTATAGATTTTTTAAGTGATGTAATATATAAGGCATACGGGTGTATTTAATGCATAAAATTGTTAAGCATTATTAAGTGTTTACTCCTTTGTGAATATTTTATTTCAGTTAGTTATTTCTTAAAAAAAGCTAATATTATATTGGATACTCATACCTCTCTTGGAATAATTGCCGATTGAATTGCATTAGCAGTATCTTACTGTGTGTGTGTTTTCTATCACCATAGCATTACCCTTAAAAAGTTAACAGCTCTATATTCTCAGAAAATCTTTTTCGATAAGTTTTCTTATTCCCTTGATTCGTCTGGTTATTTTTTGATGAAAAAAAACTTATTTTTTTTAGAAATCTCCATTTTTTTATTACAGTAAACTATTCAATAAGAATAAAAAAAAATAGTTATTTTCAATAGAATATGTTGTTTACTCCACAAATCATCACAAAAATAATATCTTCTTATTTCACTGTTTTCATTTGACAGTTCACAATTACATATATTAAGAATCGTAACAGTAGACAGTCCATTAAGCACAGAGGCATTTGTTATTTGTTAAGTGTGTACAATTTTTAATGTACTAAATGAAATATCCAGTGTTCCTCAGGAATTGAAGGTTTTTTAATAAAACCTTAACCAACAAATAAATACATACCCGAGGAGTTGAAATTCTTAGGAAAATCTCTATCCAATTTTCCTTGCTAAAAAATAAAACATTTTAATGATGCATTGCAAAAAAATAACAACAACCCTTTTCTTTATCAATATTAATAAATATACTTATAAATATGTTAGGTTTAATTTTAATACTGATAGTAAAATACTAAACTATTTTTAAAAATTAAATATATTATAATAATGAAAAATATAGATTTATATATATATATACCTAGTATCCAGCATTGGGTCTTTAGAAAGAAAGGGTTAAAAGAAACTTCATTTAGAGAGGGTGGTTTTTTCGAAATCTCGGGCAGACTGCTATTTTCTTATGAATGGTGTTTCATTCGATGAGTATATGAAACTCTTAAATTCTCTTTCGATAACATTTGATATACTTAAAAAATTTTTTAATAAAAAGCAAAATAACTACAAATTAGCACAAAAATACTAAAAATTAGCATAAAAACAGCTAGATAATAAGGATAACCATAAGAACTACCAGAATGCCAAAGTAATCCATGAAATGGAGATATAAAAACCCCACACATATGTGGTCTTATGAGGGGTTTTTCTAAATTTTATGACCTTCAAATTGACTACATCCACCCTATTTCATTGATCTCACACCAGACGACTTTTACTTATTTTTAGATGTCAAAAAGTCATTGTGGAGTGAAAGATTTCACAACACAAATGATATTCAGAAAGAACAATGGTTATCAGTATAATCTGCTAAATTTTACAATGACGATCTTCGAAAGATCAAGAAACGTTGGGAGAACTGTATAACTCTGGAGATGACTATGTATAGAGAAATCTTAAGAACAAAAAATAGAAATTAAGTTCCAATCTCAGTTTTCAGTATTAATATTTTGCGATACTTTATCGTCAATAAGTTCAGAACTTAAACATCGATGAAAATTTGATAATTTCATTGCTTAAGCACTGAGGGGGAAAAACTAACTTTAAATTTCTTTACTAAAAATTTTAATTGTTTTCATATTTTAATCATTTAGAACTCTTAAAGAAGGACCATTTTCTAATGACCTTTAAAAAGAAATTAGCATATACTTGATTAAATTTTTACAGAAAACCTATTAAGATTTAAGCAAGAATGTTTCATTTTAGCAAGTGACTATTTTTTTTATTAAACGGAGTCCTTTTCTTCATTTGAAAAGTAATAGAATATTTTTAATGAAATTTTCCCTAAATATTAAATATTCAAAGAACGTAACTTGCAATAAATGTCGCTCTACCATGGTTTATTTCACATTTCGGGTATCTATAATTGGAATTGCCTCGTTGTAAATGCAGTTTAAAATAAATTTTGCTTAAGAACTTTAATATATTAACGCGTAACAAAATGAATATTTAATATTTGCTTTGAAATAAAATAAAATTATAATGAAAACTGGAATTTGAAATTTGCCCGCATTCCCTTATTTATTTTATTGCTCGAAAAACATACGCGAATCAGAATCTTTTTCAATTTTTAAATATTTATTATTAGTATCACAAATATACAAAAAATTGTTCTCGGATACAAATTATGATTAAATTAAATTTCTGATATAATAATTTCATCAATTTTTTATTCATCTGCATTTAAATTCTGATTTTTGCAATGTAAGCAATATTTATTTAACCAAACAAGACAGTTTTTGAAATCCCATCGATTCATCATTTATTTTAAAGCAGAAAAAAATTATATCTTAACAAAGCAATTGAAGTAACATTTTAGTCGTGTTTTTAATAAATTTAGTGAATAAAATAAATTTCTATTTTCTATATTTTATAAAAATGAAATTCCCTACCGTAATATTCTTTGATGACAATAAGCTTTTAAAGCAGAAAATGTCAACAGTTAAATATAAAAAAACGTTATAATAAAAGGTATTCAATGTGCAAAAAGATTTTTCTGTTTGAAAAAGATTTTCTGAAGCTTCCTTTTTTCTAGTAATAGATTTTTCCTATTACTAGAAAAATAGATTCTTATGTAAATGAAGATGATGCAAAAATTCTCTTAGAGATGAATTGGAAATTGTATCAAAATATGAAAGTTGTTTGTTAGATGCATTAAAAATCTCATATGTTTTTCATGGTTATTAAAAATCACACAGAATCACAAAAGGTTTCTCTGTATCAAACATTTGAATGTAGTATATTCGACTATTCAAATACTGATATTTCTTTCATAAATCTGCCAATTACATCTGTAATATATTTTTTAGAATATTGAAACATTTATTATTTTTATGGTTATTATATATTAGAGCAGAATAAGACAAGAAATTCTAAGCGATGAATTTTTCAGATTTACAAATGTGAAATCTAAAGAATTAATTTGTTTTTCAAAAGAATCTGAGACTGAATACTGATAAAATGTCTTCTAAATATGTTAAACAGCAAAGTTTTTATTAGATTTTTAAATGTTAAATTTAGACACAGCGTTTTTAATTCTTATATAATCATTGGTAAATCTTATACAAACTATACTGTTTATGAGAATATAACTTTAGCCATGTTATTACAAAATAAATGTTAGTGATATTTATAGTTCCGTCTTGCTTTTATATTTTTTTATGTATTTAATTCCTTCTCTTTGCTATAAAAGTCGAATGTGTCATTGTAGAAAAAGTTGGAATGTGTCATTTTTGAATTGATGGAGAATTTGAATGTAAAGCATTAATGATAAGACAATATTAATAAAAGGTTTAAGCAATAAAATGTGTATTTTTATTATCAAAGTATAATTAATAGAGGAAAAGCATCGAATGCATTATAAAGAATATTTAAGAATATATCCAAATAATACCATATTTATTCGAATCTAAGCCACATTCAAAATTCTCAACATGTTTTTGTAGAAAAAAATAAGGTAAAAATATTTATCAATATCCAATATTTACGAAATTTAAAAAGAATTTACATAAGAACTAATAATATCTGAATGATTCATTTATTTTAGCAGTATTAAAGGCTTTTTGAATATGTACATGAACATGTAATTCCTCTAACCATCAGTATATTTCATTTCCCGCATCAAATGAATTTTTCCGTCTTCGATTCTAAGCCACGCCCGATTTTCAGTACCATTAACATTGCAAAAGAAGTGCAGCTTATATTAGAGTAAATACGGTAATACACAACCAACTTCAGGAAGGTTTCTAGGTGGAAATTTCATACCAATGAGATTGTATTTCTTTTGTTCATTTTTTTTTCAAATTTTATAATATGCTCGAGGTTTTTAAAAATATTGGTTCTTTTTTTAAAAAAAAGTAAAGCTCACTAAAAAGGAGACACTGAAGGTACGAGTAAGGAAAAGATGAATATAAATTTTTTTTAAAAAAAAAATTCTCTCGTTTAAAATTTAACCCCCTCCCCCTCCCCTCGATGAATCAATTGATAGTTTCATTTGTAATAAGGCTACCAAAAACTTTTGTTTTTATTCCTTTTATCTAATGGGGGAAAGAGATAACAAAATTTTTAAACTCTGATACCATAAGAATCTTAATAATAACATGAACAAACCATAGCGCTCTAATAAAGAATAATTTTACAGTTTTGATGTTTGGTAAAATGAGTAAGAGGTTTGTGTGGTTTGATTGTCTAAGAAGGCATCATGTTGAATTGAAACATATGCCTCTTACCTCTTTAGCAGAGGTTCTGTGATTGTTATGAGGTATAAAAATAAAAATTAAGAGCTCAATGTTCACCTTTCCAGGGATGCAGTTAGTCTTGATTTTACTTTAATGGATGACAGCACTTGTTCACATATAGCTCATTTGGTTGACGCTATAGCCAGGTCTCCTTAAATCAATAGATCATATTTGAAATATACTATTGGGAGGACAATTGTTCCCCTTTAGCTTTTAAAATCATCCAGAGCCTGAAAACAACGTTGTTGGAGGAGTGAGACAGACTGCAACATAATTAACAGATCATAACAGATAAACAACAGACTCATAAATTATCTCATTCCCCCCCGCAAAAATTCACATTGTGAAATCTGTATAACTGTAATTATACTTACTATTAACCCACATTTTTTCCAGCTTGCAACCACTATTTTGGAATTTCCTGCTCTGATGAACCGCATACATTGTCATGAGCGGGTACCATGACTGTTGAATGGCATTATTTGCGTTTTATCAGCCTATTTATAAACATCTAATACAGTACTCTCGAGCATAAAAAGGCAAAAGGGGAAACTCTCTTAACTGTAAATATTAAGTGTTAATACTAAATTCTTTATTGGTTTGTGTTTTGCAATATATTATAAACGAATTTACCCACTAAGTGTCCTAGTTGCACGAAAACACGCAATTGCAATTTCGTGCATAACATACAGCCTTGAAAATTTACGTAAAATACTAGAGAAATTACAAAATTTCTTTGAAATTAAAATGTCCAGTGTGTGTTGTGCTTGGTTGGTAAAATGGTCTCTGAAAGGATATTTTCATGATACTATTGCAATCGAATACCATACAACCAAGTTGTTCCATTTCTATTCATCATATGTGGCCACAGAAGCCTAGTGGTCAAGGTAATGGACTCGCGGCCGACGTATCATGAGTTCGAGTCTAGTACCGCGGAAGACCCATCGTGTAGATGAGCGATGTACGTTAAATCTGTCGAGGATCAAGTGTCCTCTCGTTGATGTGATATGGAAGTTAGGAAAAGGGGTACCAGCTCAGGTGTCGTCCTCGTCGCTTGGCCATGGTTCAAAATTACGAGTCCGTCTCCCAAAGCCCTCGAGTAGCTAAATAGTGTGGCGTGAAAATTCACTAAATCACTCTATACATAATACAGGCACATAGACTAAATAATGGTCAGAAGGTTGCAAATTCAACGAAGTTCTGACCAAAGGTTATCATTTCGACTATCGAGAATGTATACATTTAATTTAATAGGATCTAGTTATATTTAATTAAATGCAAAGTAGGGTTTTAAAGAAAAGTGTTTGGTTTAAATAAGAGATATTTTAAAGATACATGAGGGGGATATTGGTGATGGACCTCCTAATTCAGAGTCCATTACTTGACGAGCAAGACACATCAGCGCTGCTATCTTATTCTTCTAACTTCCACGTAGTATTTACACAGACAGCGTTCTACTTTATGCAACAGTCTCCTGAATTCTACTAGATGGTTCTTTGATGGAGTCGGAGCTTGATTCGCATATTGTTGCTAACAATTCTCGAAATCTTAACCATTGATCTACTGTGAGTCAAGTTTGAAAAAAGAAGATGCCAGCTATCCTTCAATAACATTGTTAAACTGTAGTTATCAAACCAGATCACATGTATGATAACTTATTAAATGATATCTTATATGAAGAAACTGATAATGCTTTAAACCGCGTTTTCTTTTAATCATCATTGAGATAAGTTGGAATTTTTCAGTTTCCCACATATAATATTTTCTATGGCGTAAACCGGTGCTTCCCAATTTTTTTTAACGCAACTGACCAGCCAACGCTTGGTAACTTTACCGCGGCCCGCTGGGGGGATTGAGGACGTGGATTGTTTATGCATAGATTGTTTTGATTTAATAATTTTAATTTAATTGTATTTAAACATGCCTTTAGAATAAAATACAGTTACATTAAAAAAATAAATGGAAAGTGATTTAATCTGAAATATAAAGCGATTTCCATAAAAAGTCACTCAAACCCGAGAGAAATACACCATAGTAAGCAAAATAGAAATAATTTAATGTTCCCCTTATATGCGGCCCGGTACTATTTGATCCCCGGACCGGCACCGGTCCACGGCCCGGGGGTTGAGGACCACAGGCATAAACTTTCACTATTTTTACTAATAGTGAGGAATTGCTAAAATTCAACGAATAGTATAATGTATTGTTATAACAAACTGCATAGATTTTTAAACCTCATTTTTAAATTCATTTTAATGCAAACCCTTTATTCCTCTTAAATATTCTAAAAGCTTCCGCGTCCAATTGCGTGCATGAATGTTGAAACATTTCATAATTTGAAAAAAATGCAAAAAAAAAGTAAACAAAAAAGATGACTTTCTGAGCATAAAATTCTACTTGTGAGTAAAACTAAAAGATTTTTAGAAGAGAAATAAATAAATAAATAAATCAGATTGTATGTGGGATAGATAAGAAATTCTATAAAAAATGTAAAATATTTCATACTTTTTATTGAGTGAATTTTCATGAATTAAATTGTGACTTTCATATAAGTATCTATTTCGTATGTCTTATATATAAGATATAAGATAGAACAAAGTATTGCAAACATATTAAAAAATATTCTTTGGGGAAATTAGTACATTCCTAAGGGATAATTTGAAATATTGATCAGTACATCAAAGGATAGGGACATAAAAGAAAACAAAATAATTAAATTTTCAAAAAAGTCGAAATGATTTAACTATTAAAGAAACACCAAGGACAAGGATTCTAAATTTGGGGCTTACTTCAAAAAGGAAAAAAAAAAGCCGAGTTCAAAGATCCAGAAATTTAATTGCGTTATTTTTTTAAAAAAGTAATTTGTTGAATAGGTAGAAATTTCAAATCTTATGTATTTAAGCTCGAAAAATAATTTTAAGATTATTTTCCTTTTAAGATTTTCTTTTCTGCAATTTTTTAT
>BMAU01006560.1:0-7500 GCA_019973935.1 Trichonephila clavipes
TCTTATAGAAAAGCTTCTTATTTTCATATGCTTAAAATTTTTTAAAATTATGATTACATTTTAAACATTTTATACTTTTTTGAAGTCCCAATCCTTTATAAATAAAGTGTAAAAGATTCAAATTATTTAACTTAAATTCAAAATAATTATTCATGTTTGAAAATTTTTTATATTTTCAGACCTCTAAAGAAATTTATCACCCCTGAGACCTCTGGGGGACTGCCAAATGTACTGAAATGGTTTTGGGTACTTTTGCACAATGAAATCACATTATTCCGGCGTAAAACTTTTGCTGAGAACGTTAATTTCTCACATAAATCCGCCTTGAAATGTAGAAATGTCAGAAATAGTCTAGAAAATTTTTAAATTACGAAAAATACATTAATCCTTTCTTCCAGTATTTTTTGACGCCATATTTGGCAAGCTTTATAACAAAGTCAGTAGATTGCACCACGTGTATGCAATCTACGTACAAAAGTTTTAAAAAGTTACTTTAGAATAAAATTACTGTGGATAAACTACTTAAATACACATTAATAATACTATATTTTATGAAAAAGAATATTTTTGCTGCACGAATAACGACTGAAATAACTTCAGAAACACTATTTTTGCTTTTTTTTACATGAAAAAATAGGGGATTTAAAAAAAAGTAACCTTAAACTATACGTCACGAAACCACTCCCCAATGGCATCCTTTCGAAAAGGCAACGGTCAAGTGACCTTTAAATCAGCTGACTGTTTGTCTGCTTAAATTTTAGAATGACCGGTAGAAGGGGAATCGTTTGAACAGGACAGCTGTGGGGGTGAGTGGGGACTCTATTTTTAGCACTGATCGTGCTAAAAATAGATTCTGGAACAGTGGTCTTCAAACTTTTTCGACTCACAGAGCTGCAAGAACACGGGTGGCCAACCTTTATGAGAAGAGTGCCACAATTCGATAAAAATAATTATGAGTGCCACTTCACACATTTCCATCAAACAAATATGGAAAAGTAACAAAAATGTTACTTATAGGCTTATTATGGAATTTTTACGCAAATAGCAATTTTTTTTAATGTGGGATATTTAAAAATAAGATGAAGTGCCAATTTACATAGGTTTTATTGTTAATAAACTTTTTATAGGTTCAATTGAGTTATATATATATAAATATTAGGTACAAAATAAAAATGAGTGACTTGAAACGTTTAATTTTAAATATTTATGAAACAGTTAGTATTTACTTAATGGGGCTTTTCAATTATTCTTTTTTTTCTTTTCTTTTTACCAATCATCTATATTAGTATTAACTTTTGCAGATGCTAACAAAATTAGACTATTGTAGGTGCCCATCAGCTAGTTATGAGTAATATTTATTTTATTATGTTCATAGACGAAAACATTTATTCACACAAACATATTTTGATCCAAATTTTGAGACTTTTGTCTCAGACAACCCCACTTCAATAAAATTGTAGGAATTATTTATCATTATGTATTCAGATTTTTTTTTAATTTTTCGGTATGTCTTCGCGTGCCCCGTTACAACTCCAGCGAGCCACGGGTTGGTCAACACTGCCCTAGAAATAGATCTCTTTTTTTTTCTGGAACCCCTAGAACTAGGAAGTATTTTTGTCGAACCCTATTCCACACACACTTTTTTTGTAAAGGCAATTAAAAAAGTATTGCATCGACTATTAAAAAATTAAAACCACTTTTAATATATAATTTACTAATTAATGATATTAATCTGTGACCCAGATTTCACCCTCCCATGCATTATGTATAGTAACTAGAATGTGTGCTTGATTTTTTCACACAAATCGTTGGAAATCTACGCTCGTATTCACCGCTAACCTGACTCAGCGATGAAACCTGGAGTTAAGTAACCGGCAGTCAATCCCAGGTTAGAAGTCCAATTCACAGCTCTTTTTCGACCTCCAGTTACTTGACTCTGAGTTTCTTAACTTGGATTTACTGATCGATTCCTATTGGTCGAAATAAACCCCATGACTTCCGGCTGGAGCTACAATTTCTATCTTCACCTAGTGCCAGCTTGTTTTTAACCTCGTGTATCGCTATCTGTTTAAAATGAATGCCAACAGAATTTATTTTACGCAATACGAAAAAGAGTTGGTGCTGGCTTTGATGAAGCCGCACATACAAATAATAGAATTTTCTGACTTTTCTGGTTTCCAGTTTTTCTAAAAAATCGAAGTGAGTAACAGTGGAAACTTTCTGAATGGTATTCATGGTAAACTAAAAATCTATCCAAACTCAAACTACTTTAAAACTTGCACAAAAACGTAAACTCTCGAAAAATCGCTTACTGCGCATGTGCGGTTAAAACTAACACAGCTGTGACATTGGGTAAGAATTTTTTAACTTAAACCGGAGTTAAGTTATTAACTTGCGATGGTGAATAACGTTTTCGGCGAAACCCCGGTTTCCTTCCTCTAACCGGCAGTCAGGTTAGCGGTGAATATGGGCATAAGTCCATTGAAATTAACTGCAATTGCATTACATATTCTAATCTTAATTTATTTCTATTCTTTGTTTTTGTAACCACTTATATGTCAAGAAATACTTTTCACTTATACACATTGTTCTGAATGACATTAAAAAGTTTAGAGGAATACTGAGTATTTTGTATGAATTTGCAACAAAAAATATAGGAGCTTTTCTTGCTTAAATTTAGAGTTTGGACATCAAATCTGTTGATAGGTCGTTACCTTTCCCTTACTGTAAATGTTTTCCCAACAAATGTCAAAAGGTGCACTCTCCATTCGAAAACTATTTAGTTTTGCAAGACATTGTACTAACGAGTATACAATTGTCTCGTGGAACCCGGGAAGTAAGCAATAAAATTTTTGCAATTTTAAGGTATTATCTAGATACATATTATAAATGCGAAAGTTTGTGAGGATGTTTGGGATTCTTTCACGCAAAAACAACTGAATGGATTTTAATGAAACTTTACAGTAATATAGCTTATACATCAGAATAACACATAGGCTATAATTTATAGCATAGGCTGTAATTTATAAAGATATTGTGAGAAGTGTCCAAAATATAACGATGTTTGACAAGTAAGCAGGAAAAAATTCTGCCATCTGCAAGCAATTCTGGCTTGCGCTTCAAAAAAGCCCACGTCAGCATATATCTATCTTTTGTTTGTGAAAGAACTCGTTTTGTTTTGGCTACGCAAGGCGCTCGCTTTTAATTAATTCCTGTAAACAGTATAAGCACTAATTTATTTTATTTCAGAATAAAACTAAGTTTTGAAGGGAGAGATTGTTACAAATCTCACTTTATTTGAATGTTTTTTAATGATTTTATTATGCAAATTTGGTAGTAAGAAATTGATCTTTTTTCAAAATAAATACTTTTATTGCTTCTGGACTTACAGTACATAAACTTTGTCTTTCACACAACATCATTTGGACATATTTCCATAGTTTGTTTGTGGTTAGTAGTTAATTATAATGCTATAATTTTAATCGAATAGGTGGATATTGCATTTTAACGTATAAAAATAATTATAACTATTTTACTGTATTTTTTGGAGTGTGTGAGTGAGTGAATATTAACGTCGCACTGTTCAGCTACACGAGGGCTTTTGGAAACGGACCACATAATTTTGAACCATGGTTAAGTGACGTGGATGACACCTGAGCTGGCACTCCTTTCTCCTAACTACCAAACCACGCCACTTAGAAGGAATATTCTTTGAAATCCACTCTTCCGAGATATATGGCAGCACGGGTTCTTTGATGAGTATTTTAGCGGGGAAGGCGAACAGTTTTGCAGCAGATATGAGTTTACAGCTGACGGCGTTTACAGCGGATTGCAAAGATTATTATTTTTGTCCCGAAAAAATAGTTTATGTCAAAATTTAAGTGTTTTATGTTTTTGTATGTTAATGAAGACTTTAGAAAACGATTTGATTATTTATTTTAAGTGAACGGTGTATATAATGAATTTTACACAGTGGAATATCTTTAATTAATTTATTATCACTATCGGATTAAATTTTTGAAAGTTGAGTATTTCGTTTATGTATATCCCTTAATTTTCAATGTAGTGATCCAAAAAAATATTGCATGAAAAAAACTGCAGTAAATCATATCGTTGTAGTTAAAGCATTAACGTGCATCATGCCCTTACACGGCGGGTATTACAAAGCTCTAATAAAGCTCGAGCTATGAAAGTAGATAGACATTTGCCAATTTGACTATTGTTATCATTTCGCTGTGTTTTTCATTGAATCTCCATTATAGCCCTTATAATTTAAGAAACGGCGTTGCTTGCGAATATTACAATTTTAACATAAATATAAATACAAAAAAAAATACTAATGTATTACACTTTCAGATATAAATTATTTACACTATTTTAAGCGTTCATTACACAAAACTTTTAACAATGTGTTACTTTTGCTGAGCAGAGATCAGCTTAGGGAGGTATTTTCAAAAATCGACACTCAAGAGTGTTACGGGGAATTATAAATAACAAATATCCTTTTTATCAGCTATTAGATGTACACACTTAAAATTTAACAAAGGTGTTTTTTTCTTTCTTATTTTTGTTTAGCTGAGATATGCAAAAAGCTTTTTTTGTTTTATTTGCAATTCACGTAAAATTAACTCATTAAAAACTTCTTTATCCTTCAATCTGTGTGGTTTAATTTTTCAGCTCACCCGTGCGAACAACAGGTATACCAGCTAGTATATAAATAAAACACATTTTAATATCTTTTATTATATTATATTAAGAGTTTGAAAAGTATTGCAAAATAAAGTTATGTTGAAATAAAATTTTCAGTTTCTTAATGACAGGAATGAACTTTAAATTCTTGTGAGGATACAAATTTTATAGAGAACGTGAATCCATTTTGCATTCACATTTATCATTTTTGGTTTCGATTTATTTATTGTGACTCGTGGAACCCCTGGGCATGTATCGTGGAACTCCAGGGTTCCGTGGAACACAGTTTGAAGACCACTGTTGGGGAGTGTATACTTTCTTAGTGGATGAAAATTCCGGAATTGTCATTTGATGTTTGACGTTGCTCTACAAAGCAACAAGAGGGCTGTTGATCACAAACCGCGTAATTTTGAACCTCTATCGAGTAACGAGGAGGACACCTGAGCTGTCACCCCTCTTTCCTAACTACCACATCAGCCGGAGGAATGGCCTCACCTACACGGCGTGTCTTTAGTGGCAACAGGACTCGAGCCACGAGCTCGTGACCATAACCACTAAGCTACCGCGACCACCAGGAATAAAAAAACTCTAGTGAAAAGGTTAAGGGAGTTAGAATTAGATTTGAATTATCGGTATGTGACAAAAGGGTAGCAATATGAAACGGAAATATAAAGGTGTAAGATCTAGAATAATTGCTCTAAACCTATCAACTTGTCAATCATCTCTTAATTTTCTAGTTTGTGATCTCACTTCGAGTAGTATGTACTGTAAAAATTGGGACTGGATATTTCAATGCTTATTTTCTGCATCTAGAAAAATGGGAAATTCTACTAAAGCATTACTCTAAGACACTCTTGCGATACCCGTTGGAGAGCTAAAATAGATTCAGTTAAAGCAGTGTATACAGTTTGGACAAACTCGTAATAAAATAGAAGAATTCATTAATTAAAAATTTATTGGATTCAATACAAAAAATGCCAATCATTTTTAATAGTATGGTTAGCAATATTGTCCAAAATTCACACTATCAATGAACTATTTCAAGCAATAACATTTGTTCTGTATATTTGTCCAAAAACTTAGGGGGAAAAAATTAACATGTACTCAGATGAAGTAAAAGTGCAAGAATACAATTTCGATATTTAAGAATATTTTCCTGAATATTTTTTTCTATTGAAAATATTCATTTAAAGCATTTCATCGAAAATACTTGTAATCTCAGATCATCTCAGTTTATTATACCTAATTCTCGTTTTTATGACTGAAAGAACGGCATTTTCAGTATTATAGATAAGTTCGAACCAACTTTAGGCAAATTCTCTTTTTTTATTCCTTTGACTTTCACTACTAGTCATATTGCTGTTGTAAAGATGTAGTTTCTTTTACTAACTTCACCTTAAGTAGAAGTAAATTTATTATAGCATCACGAAAACCTTTTGTTTTTATAAAAAGAGATATTTGTGAGAATAATCGGTTCTTTCAAGGAAATGGCTATTAACTCATATTTTTACAACTGAAGCCTGTTAGAAAAATTATTTTTATTGGAGCAAGGCAATTTTATTTATTTATTTATTTTTTGTTATCCCAAACAATCAGTTTCGGTCACTTCATATTTTTAAATTTTTATAATTTGAATTGATTTATATAAGAGTTTCGATGTTAATTAAATAGGTTTTTCAATGACCACACAATTATTAAATATTTTGCACAATTTCTAATAACACAAAAATACAACTTTTAATAAGGGTTGAGTGAGTGAATATTAACGTCGCACTTTTTCCTTAATCAAGGACTTTGGGCAACCTATCTCCTAATTATGAACCATAATCAAGCGACGAGAATGATACTTGAGCTAGCCCCCCTTTACTAACTTCCACACCACATCAACTGGAGGAGGTTTGAACAAAGGCATGTGGCATCAATAGCCGAGTGGTTAAGGTATCGGGTCGTGGCTGGTATTGTCACAAATTCGAGCCCAGTACGACTAAAAACCCGCCGTGTATGGGAGCGATGCACGTTATATTTGTCGAGAGCTCAAACGTCCTCCCGTTGGTGTGGTGAGGTAGTTAGGAGAGAGGGGGTGCCAGCTCAGATGTCGTCCAAGTCACTTGACCATGGTTCAAAATTACGTGGTCCGTCGCCAAAAGCCCTCGTGTAGCTGTACAGTGTGACGTTAATATTCACTCACTCACTACTGATTGTTCCTGTGTACGCCGAGATTCGAATATTTACGCATTCCTCGAATTCTGAATTACATTGTTGATAAAAGTGTCGCATAACAATGCGCCTGACATATTCTATGTTGTACATGTAAATAAAACTTCAAGTTTTAAGTCACACACTCTGTTATTGATTTTAGTAACAATAATAATAATTTGATGTTAATGTCATTAGATAACATTAAGAGATTAGCTTTTATATAATATAATTGAAGGTTAAAACGATTTTTATCCCAAAGAAAATTATAAGCTCCTTTCCTAATTCATTTAAAACATATCGTTTAATTTTTACGCATGTGTGTGTGTTGGGGGTAACTAAATAACAGCTTCATTTAATGTCGTATTTCAGAAAATAGGCTACATTATGTGGTACCCTGTTTAAGAAAATGTAGATGGTAAAAATAAATTGTACTTAAATTTGAATTTCTGAACGGCCTTATAAGAAACTCTCATCAAGAACATAATAAGTTTCGATACAAGTCTTTAAAAAGAAAACGTCATTTTTCTGTGAAAATAGTCATTAGAGCACTTTTTCATAAATTGTTATAATCTTTTTAAACCACATTTCCATTTCTTATTTTATAAATTAATG
>BMAU01006560.1:10000-60700 GCA_019973935.1 Trichonephila clavipes
TATTAATTTTAACTAAGTTCAAGTAGGACGGATAAAAATTAATAATAGGATTTAAATTATCATTTTTACCAAAAATAATTAAATCATCAATATATCTAAAAATGTAGTAGTCATTATTAATAACATAACTATATTCATAAAAATGTAAATAAAGATTAGCCAAACTATTACTAGCTGGGCCCCCTTGTGGGAGTCCTTTCTCTTGTTTATATAAAGAACCATTAAAACTGATATAATTTTCTTTTAAGACAAAATCTATGAGAGTTTTAAATTTGTTAAAATTAATATTAAGGTTATACATACTGTGGTTTTCTAAAATTACTTTAATAATATCATATAAATCAATGGAATTGAAAAGATCTTCAAAGTCATAACTATGAACTGAATAAATATTTTTATCATTAAAAAAAATCTATAATCTCTTTACTATTTTTAATTATAGCTTTATTACATTGCTGATTAATAAAGTTTTGTATTATATTATGAAGTAATTTACCTGCAGTAGTAATATATGTTCTAAAACCATTTGTCACAGTTCTAAATTTAACCGGACTTTTATGGAATTTTGGAGTTAAAAAAATATATGGATACTTAATTTTAGGAATACAATAACCTAATTTTTTTATAAATAGCAATAATACGCTTACTAATTTCATTATGTGACAAATCTAATTTTTTAAAAGAACCATTATTAAGAAAGTGATCATAAAGAATATTATAATAAAAATACTTACAAATCACAGCATAGTTACCAGGTACTTTATCAATGTAAACTATGATAAAATTCTTTTGTAAATTATAAATTTTCTGTTTGATATCTTTAAAAGTAGTTTCATATTGAGAATGGTAGCTAAAATTCATAAGGTCTTTTAATATATTGTACTTATACTCTTCAAATGCCTCAATAGGTAGTCCAAATTTAATTGCAGATTTTGTAATAAAATTATCTATATCTTTAAAAATTTGTTTTTTAACAGTATTGTTGTTATTAGAAACATTTAATCTAAAATTAGTGCCTTTACTCATTATATCTTTTAAAATATTATCATTGATTATATCTAAGTTACCAGTAACTACATGTTTATGATGACCATCAATAAAATCATTATAGTTTTTACATATACAATCTTCTATATTAATAGAGGGCGAACTATTGTTGTAATTAAAGATAAATCTGCCCATCGTTTTGTTATATTTAAAAGCTTTCTTTACAACAACATTTCTAACTGGAAAAAGAGACAAATGTCTATTAAATACACTAGAAAAGTTAATTTTGTCAAAAGTTATATTCATGAATAATAAAGTGCAGTACTCTGTAATGGGTTCAATAATTTTCTCAACATTAATATTGAATTTATTAACTAGATAGTTAGTAATGTCTTTAATAATGTGTACTGCATGACTAACCTTTAAGGAATCATTATTTAAGGATTCATATAACAATGCAATTTCATGTTTATTCAGACCAAACATGAAGTATTTGATTTTCTTGATATTAAAGTTTTTCTCAAAATCATCAATAAGAACTCTAATATTGTCATTTAATGAATTTTTATCTCTGTTTTTCCTTTTAGTTCTTTTACTTCTAGATTTTCTTTTAGAAGTATTGTTTAATTTATTGGCATTATAAAAAATTCTTTATTATTATTCTGTAACATTATTTGCAGAGTATTTTTAGCAAAATACAAAACATTAAGGCCATATGGATAGATTGTATTAAAACTCCTAATAAAGTGATTTTCCCACCATAATCTGTGCTTAGTAATTGGAGAAATTTTAATGATAGACAGTTCAACATTTTTGAAATCATGCAAATAAAAGTGTCTAAGTTCAATTTTATTAGAATTATTGGAATTATTAAAGAATTTAACATCATGTCTATGCTGATTAATCCTTATATATATATATATGTATAATATATATATATATATATATATATGTATGTATAATATATATATATATATATATGTATAATATATATATATATATATATATATATATATATATATATATATATATATATATATATATATATATATATATATATATATATATATATATATATATATATATAAAAGTTTTATATAAATTTAGATCTGAGAACTCTCGCTAGTTTTTAAAACATTTAAGTTAATATTTTAAAAAATGTTCATATTTCATCCAGGTTTCCAAATTTAACAATATTCATGCTTTTTCTCGCATTATCTATAAGAACAATTATTAAAATTCAACAAGGAAACAAGTTTTCAATTCAATACCAACTTAAGGAAGTGTAATAAAAAGGAAGCTTAATTTGGAACTTAATTCGATGAATATAATGTAGTCGGCCTTCCCCTTTTTGCGAACCTCTATCTTGCGAATTTCTCTATTTCATGAACTTTTTCCTGAACCCAAGAACATTTTATGACTTTCTTCGTCAAATAATCACCAAATAGTGCATTTACCATTTATCGAACTTTGGTTTTAAGTGGTTTTTAAACTATATTGAAAGATAAATCACCATTTCACGAATATTTAAAAATAACGAACTTTTCTTCAGGTTTAGTGACGACTGTAATTTAGTGAAGTTTTTGTCATATTTTTATGCGTACCGGAAATAATAACATTAATTTGTAAAACAAGAAATAGATGTGTTTGAAAACAGAATTATACAAACTATTTGTGAAAAAATTGCTCTAGGTTATTTTCTTAGAAAAGTAACATTTTCTTGTGAAAGACTCTATTTGAAAATGATTATCTCCCTGATTTTTATTACACAGCAATTTGAAATATAATTTGTATCTAAGATATGAGCAGAAAGAAATTTATTACATACTTATCAAACAAAAAAAAATTGAATTAAATGCGCTAAGACAAATAAAAATGGTATCTCTACAAAAATAAAACTGGAGGTCTATCGAATCCTTCCTCCAAAAATTAAAATTCCTTTGTAAATTCCATCTTTATTCTTAACCCTTTGGCCAATGTTTATGATACCCAAGAAAATGTAAACGTACTTGTTCATTCACTCGTGGATATACCAATATATTTGCACGGAATTAAAAAAAAATAAAAATAGACAGCGCTCCCATTTCCGCAGCAATTCTAAAAGGCAGCACTTTTACAAAATTCCTTTTTTTTTGTTTATTTTAATGCAACTGCGCATGCATTCTGAAACCGACTATATCTCTCAATCATTTTTTAACCACACCCCGTTGCTATAGTAACGAAGGGTTATCTTTTAACAAACATCATCGCTTTGACGTCACCCGTGTTGAAAACAACGCCATCTGTTGGATAAAGGTAGTTTTTGAAAATATGGCCGTTGGCCTTAAAGCATTTTGTCACAAATAAATGTAAAATCTCAGTTCTTTCTATATATATTTTCTTTTTCACATTTATTGTAATGAATTTTGAAAATCATTAAAATACGACACAAAATTCACCGTCTTCTATTAAATTAATTATATCCATTGAATTAGCTTAAAAATTAATTTCTCTTATAAACAAAACATTCTTTCTGTTTCCCAAAAGGCGTATTAATCGTTCGACCAGGCGTTAGGGGCATAGCTACTGCTGTATCAATGATACGGGGTCCCCAAGCTTCAGAGGCCTCAACATTATGTGTAAGCAAAATATGGACCTAATTTTATCCTACGCTTATAATCGGCTACACTAAAAATCACATTACAAGAATACAGACGCAGATTATATTTAATAAATACAAATTGCTGGTGCCTACTTTCACCGAAATTTTAATAATGCAGATTATATAGGAAACAAAAACAAAGCTTAATTTGGAAATTAATTCAATGAATATAATAATTTAACTGAAGACAGTGAAAGTTGTGTGGTCCTGCATCAAAGTTCCTTGGGGACCCGTCCCTCTGCGATTTTTTCCTTACACGTTTTGGGACCCTCAAAGCTTGGGGCTCCAGATCATTAATACGGCAGTAACTATGCCCTTGATTGAAAATAATATTAATTTGTAAAACAAGAAATGGAATGCTGTTAAAAAAGACTGATAAAATTGTGCTCTAGTGAATATTTTCTAAGAAAAATGACATTCCTTTTTTAAAGATTCAAATCAAAGCTGATTGTTTCCATGATAAGCATTCTTGTATGGCATTTTCAAATACAGTTTGTATCTAAGAGATAGGAGCAGAAAAAATTTGTTACAATTTCGCATATTTCTATCAAACAAAGAAAATTAGGTTGTGCAAAGATAAATTTAAAAATAAATTCCTTGAAATTCGAAATTTTTTTTTTAAAAATTGCAGTTGTGAAGATCTACCAAATTCTTCGTCAAAAAATTAAAATCCACTAGCACGGGTTTAAAACGACTCCTCTCTGCACACGATTTTGTACGGCGGTATAATAAACTAGAAACCAGAAACATATTTAGTAGAAAACTCTCTTTCATCCATTTTCTAACCCCACCCCCATAAGCGTAACAATCTCCCTTCCCCTCGAGACGTTTTTTTGTGCTCGATCAGGTTTTCAAACAACGCTTGTGTTCTCATGCCAAAAAGCATCTGTCAAACATTTTTAAACCACATCCCGTTGCTATAGTAACCTTAGGTTACTAGATAACAAGCTTTATTCTTCTTGACGTCATCCGAGTTGCAAACAATAGAAAAAGTGTTGCAGCATCTGTTGGAAAAAGAAAGTTTTTGAAATTCAGCAATCCCTCTTTAAAAAAAAATACCCATGTTATTCATGTACAAAATGCTCATTATGGATGGTTTTATATTTTCTAATGTATTTTAAGGAATTGCTTTATATGTACAGATTAATTCATATAAGTTATTAAACAGATAGTTAGTTTTTTCTCTCTCTATTACAAGAACAAAAACAAAAAAATATTATGAAATAAACTGTAATGGAGTTTTATTAAGTATAAATATCACTTTTAAATATTAATTTCAAAATGAATATATTAAATTTTTGCAAAAATATTTGATTTCTCTTGAGATGCCACAATAAATAAAGCCATACTTGTTTTGTTTCCTATAAAATAAAATTATCAATACCTTAAAATTTACACCTCTGAAACTGTTAACAAAACCTCTGCTGGAAAAGTGTATGCAAGATAAGATACATACTCCCCAAAAAAGTAATAGAAAGTTATGTAATATTTATGTCCAAAACTGGGGCAGTAAACTACGATGAGGATAAATGGGAAACAAATGTGTTAACCTCAGTCAAACTTTTGTGAAAAGGTAAAAAACTTTTTAGTACTGCTAATATACTCAAAAGAAACATCTGTTGGTCGTCGAACATTAACCCAAGGTGCGTAAATAACATTAAAGCACATATAATATAGAATCAGCAGAATTCTTTGGGAGAGATGAAATGCAATGAAATAAGCAAAACACACTTATATGATGAAGAAAGGACTAACACTAGTATGTTCGATGATAAAGCATGTATTTTTTTTTATTTTTCTTCATAATGAATGTTTCAATATATAATTTTTTGTGGCCATAAATGCTACCTGTTAAAACATAGCATTACAAACACTTACACAAAAATTGTTATAATATTCTGATTCTAGTTTTTTTTCGTCTGATAAACCATTTATCCAATTTTACATCATTTTAATAAATGGCAATGAAGATATTTTCTCACTTGTAGTGTAACTGAAAACAGTAATAATACACAAACTTAAAAATTTTATACATGTTTGTTTCTGTTTCTCAATTTCTATAAATTTAAATAGAAATAAAAAAAAAATACAACGTGTTCTCTCTATTAAAAGGTACCAAGTTTTAATTTCTGAAGTAAACTTGAAAAAAGGCAAGAGAAAAATTATGAATAAGATTATTATATTTGAGCATGCAATGGAAAATTTTACCATTATTGACTGAATTGTCAGCATTTGGTTTTTTGTTTTTGCTAAATCAAAAAAAATTGATAGGCTGATGTTAGGTATTGTTTTAAAATATGTATAAAACATAAATACACATGCAATATAAATTTCATTACTTACATATACCGTCGACCAATTTCATCAATTTAAGAGAGTTTTGTAAAGGACAGTTTTTGTAGAGATTTTTTCTCGCTAGATGGCTGCAACTGTCAACTGTTTCCCGAATCCGCGAAATGTGGTAGGGTACAAGATAGTCAAATAATTCTATTCAAATAAATGTTAAACTTAAATAATAATTGTTAAACTTATTTTATATAAATGCGCTTAATTTCTGTTAATTTTTAAAATGACCTTCATAATTTATATTTCTGTTTTGTTATTTGTTACTTGTGTAGTCATATCGATTATATTATGCTTAACTGCAACATAACTGTATAAAATACTGAAAAACGTGGCATTTATGTGTGTGTGTACAACTTGTAGATCTAGCTTTGCCGCCGTTGAACGAACACGCAGAATAAAATTCCAGTAGATATTGATAACGTCTTAAAGTTTGAATTCAATGAAAACTCAACACTTGAGTATTTATTAGAGTGCTATGAAACAAGCACCTAATAGTCCCTTCCCCCTTCTCCTTTTGTTCAAAACTAAAGATAAGGAGAGCTTCTGCATTCTTCTCGATTGGTAGGGCTCCAGTTTGACTTGTACAGTCTGTGACAACGTTTATATAAAACCAACTGACCCCTCTTTTATTGCTCTCTTCCCCCATCGTTCAAGTTTGTGAAGGACTAAAGACTCAAGATTCCAAATTCAAAAAAGGTCATGAATTCAAAGCTGTACTCTCAAGTGTCATTCTCTCTGTCCGATCTTGACTTAGAACAGGGATGGCCAAACCAAATGACCCTGCAGGACACTTCGGAAAACATTATATCCTGCAGGCTGCATATAAAGATTATATATCTTTATATTAGATTTAAACCCATTACAAACATTTATTGGAGCGAGTTTTTTTTTTTAAAAAGGAATGAATTATTATTGATTTTATTATTTTTCATCTATACTAGCATAGATAATTTAATAATAATAATGCAATGAATCAATGATCTTTTTTTCACACAAACTGTCGAAGTCTAGGTCTATTGAGATTAAATGCAATCACATTACATATTCTGAGTTTAATTTGTTGAGACAAACTGTCGAAGTCTAGGTCTATTGAGATTAAATGCAATCACATTACATATTTTGAGTTTAATTTGTTTTTGTATCCACTCACATTGAAAAATATATTTCACTTAAACATAATTTTCTGAATGACATTAAAATGTTTATAGCTGTGTGAGATGTACTGTGTATTTTACGCGAGATAGTTTGTAATATAAAATTTAGGAGCTGTTCTTGTTTAAATTTAGATTTCAACATCGAATGTGTTGATACACCGATAAGTTATTTCCACTCCTTCATTTTACGTGTTTTTTTTCCACAAATGGAAAAAAATGCATTCTCGATTAGAAAACTATTTAGTTTTGCTAGACATTGTGCTGACGAGTATAAAATTATGAAAATGATAAGCAAAATTTCAGGTCAAATATTAAAAAATAAAATTGTATCAATACATACAACCCATTATTATATTAAGTAAAACTGAACTAATATGCAGTTACAATCTGTTTCTGAAATCTTGTTTATGCTTGCAAAATTAGAAAAATAAAAGAAATCTTATGAATGTATTCCCCCTAATTTTCTGACAATATTTTTATTTCAATTATACTTGTAAACTTTTTTGGGGTAATGTTTTTTAGCATATTTGTTATATTGTATGCTATATACACTCTGTCGCAAAAAAATATATGCACCCAGAAGAAATTGAGCTACATTCACGAAATTTGGTATGCATGTAGTGTATATGAAAATAAACAAATGATTAAAAATTCAGAACAAAATATCATTTTATTAAGCGGTTACAGCTTGCAAAAGGTTAAAAATCAGTAAGTAGTAAAGCCACCTCTGGCAGCTGTACAAGCCGAAATTCGGCGTGGCATCGATTCAATTAGATCACTTATGACCCCCTGTGGAAGATCCTGCCATAGTCTTTGCATCTGCGCAGTTAATTCTCCTGTATCTCGGGACGGCTGCAGTTACCTTCCCAGCGCATCCCAGACATTCTCTATTGGGGAAAGATCTGGTGACCTGGTAGGCCATGGTAGGACGTCATATCCTTGAAGACATTGTTGGGAGAGTCGCGCAGTATGTGGACGAGCATTATCCTGTTGATAAATGGCACCTGGGTGACTTGATAGCATGGGTAGCACAATCGGCGTTAAAATATCGTCCACGTATCTGCGAGCTGTCAAAGTGCCTTGAAGGACCACTAAAGATGATCGTGTGTCCCAAGAAATTGCTCCCCACACTGTCACACCTTGTGAAATTGCTGTATGCCGCTCGACAATAAATGCCGGATCGGACCACTGGCCGGTGCGCCTCCAGACACGTGTGCGGTGGTAATCAGCACTGAGACTGAATCGGGATTCATCACTGAAGATGACACGTCTCCAGTCTGTCACACTCCAAGTAGCCCGAGGTCGGAAAAATCCAGTCGACACTGCCTATGATGTGGGGTCAGTGGTAAGCGTCTTAGCGGACGTCGGCCTCAAGCCAACTTCGGTCAGTCGTCTCCTTATGGTTTCTCTTGATGGCACTGGATGTCTGGAAGGAGGTAAGTGGCGTTGAATCGATGCTAGCGACGTTGTTGGTGCCGAAGTGGCCACTCTTCTGATTGCATGATCCTCGCGATCATTTGTGTTCCTGGGACGTCCTGACCCTCCGCGACGGTACACTCTACCTTCTGTGATCCACTGTTGCCAACACCTAGCAACTACCATATCGCTTCGACCGAGGTGGCGGCCGATACGTCTATTCGACCAACCTGCTTCTCTGAGGCCTATTATACGGCCCCTATCAAAGTCCGTCAGCTGCTCGTACTGCCGCCGGTTACGTCTTAGAGGCATCCTAAGTCTCAATATCGTCTATCAAAGTCATCAGATTCGTTTGGATAGCCGTACGGCGCTCGTACTCATGCTTTTAAACTCTCCCAGTTGCGCAACTAATATGCGCATAGCACACTTAGCCTTGTCTCATTGGCTTCGAAATTTTAATCATTTGCATATCTCTTACCAGACTACATTCTTGCCGATTTCGTGATTGTAGCTTGATTTCTTCTGGGTGCATATATTTTTTTGCGACAGAGTGTATTATAGAAAAATGTATGGGGACTGAAAAGAAAACAATTTTTTCAAAAAGTATAGCTACTGATGAAAGTTTGGAAACCCCTGATCTAGAGTTTCTCAATAATACAAACAAATAAATAGCAAGACAATAATATGATCGAAAAGACCCATGATGTAGAGCAGTGGTATCCAACCCAAATGACCTTGCAGGCGACTTCGAAAAAACATTATATTCTCGCGGGCCGCACATAAAAATATGTACCTTTATATCAGATTTGGAAACAAAAAAACCATTTATTGGAGTGAAAATTTAAAACAGAATGAATTATAATTGTTTTCATTATTTTTCATGTATACAGACATAGATAATTTAATAATGTTTATATAATATATTACTACAATGATTCAATAATGTTTCAAATATTATAGTTGGCATTTTCTTGAAAATTACGGTGTTCCTTTTGAATTGATCTTTCGTTACTCATTGTTGCAATTTGATTGTGCTGTCATTCTCAAACGATTCAGTATACATTGCCTTTTATCATAACCGTCCTGAATTATTTTTTTAAAATTTAAAAAACATCTCTGACAGCCTCTCTTGCTTTTTGGGCACTGCAAACAGAAAAAAGGAGGAGAAATGAAAGTCGCACACACAAAAAATCATGCACCATCCATAGTAAGGGATATGCATAATGCAATTCGGAATTTATTAAAATAGTAATTTATTGTAGTAAAATCAAACGTAACTGTTTGATAAAATATAAATCTATTTTAATCTAAAGGACGTTTCTATTATCAAAAAGGATTTATTTTAAAAAGGATTATTTAAAATTTAAAGGATTTATTTAAAAGGATTTATTTTTTTAGGATTATTAATTTTTTAAGGATTTATTTTAACAGGTGAATACATTGTAGATTTAAATATGTATATAACATTCCCCTTAAATAAATTTCAGAATGAAAAATTTTTAAAAACCTGATATTTAAAATTTTTTCTAAAGAGTTGGTGGGCAGCAACTTAAGTACTAGTGGGCCACATGCGGCCCACGGGCCGGGCATTGGACACCCCTGATGTAGAGAATTTGATAGATGTTAAGTTTGTAGAGGCTCAGTCTTGTTGGCAGGATGGGGGAAAAGGGGAAAACTCAGGTGACGTCCTCGTCATTTATCCTTGATGAAGAATAAAATGTATTTGCATACAGAACGAATGCATCTCGTTTTCTTTTTCTCTGAGAATTTTTCTCTTACTCTCTTGATGTCAGAACTTCCTGATGATTTCTATACATATGTCATTAAAATTCTTTTCTTTTTGTCTTTCGCTTATTTCCTTCCTCAAAAGCGAAACTCAAATTTACTTTCTAAGTACAAAAGCAAATAAAAACATCACAATTATTAGTATTATTTTTGAAATAGAATGCGTCAAAGAGAAAAGTGTCGTGGATTACATAAGCAATGGTACAAGAGAATGTATTCATATATTCATAATAATCAATATAAAAAATCTTTCAGCATTTCGAAGTTAAGAAATAATTTTAACTAAAATTAACGAGCCAAAAAGAGAGGAGGAAAATCAGATTTTCACTGATTCTTCCACCCTCCTGAGATGTCAAACATTAAAATTGTGGAATGATTTGCCTGTGCATTAAATATTATATTTAAAGCACAAGTTTCCAGAATGAGGGGAGAGGACCCTGTTCCACGCGTCACTCCACAGTATGTAACAAAAGTTGATTAGGTACACACTTATGTTACAATATTAAAAAAAATACATAAAGCAGTTTTTAATAGCTTGGCTAAATTTTGAAAATTTTAAGGGTTCCGGCATATTATATACTTTCAAAAACCAATTTTTATTTTTGCATTTATTGAAGATATGAAACTTTATATGAAGATGAACTAAAACAGAATTAAAAACAGATAAAGCAAAAATTCTTTTTTATGATTTCATTACATATTTTCATGAAGCGAAGTATTTACATATATATTTACATTAACTAACTAGCAATAGTTTTTAAAAGAGTTGATATTCAGGTATCTGAAACTTGGCAAAACACACGATTCTCGATTTTGGAAGTTTGTAAGAAAAGAATGTGAAAACTGATTCACACTTTATCCTGACGATTCAAGGGTTATTAATAAATATTAATTGTTCATTTTAGTGATTAACATAATATAATTTGTCTAGTATATAAAAATTTTTTAAGAAATATAGAATAAAAAAACAGAGAAAAACTTATTTTAGAAGACGTATTAGCAGTAATTTTCAAGTGCAAACTCAAAGAATGCACTGCACTTTCAAAGAATTGAGCAAATGTAAATAGTTTCTTGAATACGCTATGGATTCCCCCTTTGGAAAAGAAAAAAAAACCTGTTACACAGTCCCCACTGAAGAGTCATAAATTACCATTCATCAATGGAACATACGTTTAAATTTCCTGTATCCTTCCGCAAGAAGGCGGAGTTACAATTTTACTCCCCCCCCCTTCTTACCTAATGTGCAATGCTGATTTAATAATTACTCGCAAAAAAAATAATTTACAAAGTTTAAAGTATGCGCGTTTGAAAGAGCATAAAAAAAAGAAATTTTTCCTGTTTTTACTTTTTTTATCCGATAATTTAAAATATTTTTATGATCGTTTTAAAGCACTACATATGAATTTTTGAGATCTTTAAATAATACTTAAAAATACTTAGCATTTTTTTTAAAAAAATAGAAATATTGAAGAATTTAATTTTTTTTCGCTTTTTCGGATGCATTTTATTCCATGCAATTGAAAGCAATATCCTAGATGTAAATATACGAGAAACTCCATAGGATTAACATTACGCTCGAGATTTCGTGGTGGCGTATTTCTCTTAATACTGATAAATTTTTTCAGGCTTAATTTAAGTTTCCGTTTAATTAAATTATAGTTATGTACTGAAAAACATAACATTTGTTATTTGGTTTGTAACTGTTATATTTTAAAAGAATCCAAGTTTCTAACCGTTTGTTTAGTGGAATAATACTATTAAATCCAATTATTGGTAAATTTTATGAAATTCATACAGATTTTAAAAAATTTAATACAGTTTGGTATGCTCAAATCAGCTAATTTATTTGTGTCAAAGAAACCTGCCCATTTCATCAAGAGTTCAGTTTTTTTTTAAAAAAAATAATCCTTTAAAATCTATCCTTTTCATTTCAAATTTTCTTTTATACGTTAAAAAAAATACAATTCATAAAAGATTTCTACAATACAGACGAGTTTGTGGTAATACAAAAGCTATGAGTACATCTAAATACTGAGTGGGATTTGGGTGAAATATTCTACATTGTATTTAGTTCTCACGTCAATTTTTACTTCGTATAAGATACACTGCTGTGGACAATTGCTAAGGACGGATCACAAATTGCTATGTAGCATAACATTAAGCGAGATATGAGGCCTAGTAAGATAAAATATAGTTGTCACACTGTTCAGACATTAGAATAAAGAATATTTATTGTTCTGGAAAGTACAAAAGCTGTGAAACATCTGAAAGAAAAAAAAAAAAAAAAAAAAAATGTTCATTTGATCTGCGTACGGAGAAATGGAACAATGCATCTAAAAGTCAGCAGGCACCTTAAAGAAAGGTATCAGTACGGGATATGTCCACCGTGGAGTGTGATGCAACATTCCACACGTCGTACCATACTTTGCACAACATTATCCAGCAGCTGTTGAGGCAATTTATCCCATTCCTCTGTGAGTGCATGGATGAAGGTGTTCTTGTTAGTCGGAGGATAGTTTCGACCAGCAACTTGCCTCCCCAAAGCATCCCACACATTTTCAATGGGGTTTAGATCTGTTGAACGCGCTGGCCATACGAGACGTTGAATACCCTCGCTGTCTAGACAATCCTGAACAGCGAGTGTTCGATGACATGTTGCGTTGTCGTCCATAAAAACAAATTTATCACCGACAGCACCACGGAAAAGACGAACATGAGGAAGTAGAACTTCATCAATGTATCGTTGGCCCGTCATAGTCCCATTCGCAACCACATGTAGGCGCGTGCGGCCACTGATCATGATGCCGGCCCACACCATGATACTGCATGTCGGATATCGGTCCTTTTCCTGGATATTTTCTGGACGATAAGCAGTACCACTCTCGCGCCAGATCAGTTGGCGTCTACAATCCGATGACAGACTGAACCTACTCTCATCTGAGAAGAGTACGCATGCCCAGTCCTGTTCAGTCCAATTGTGATGCTCACAACACCATTGCAAACGGGCAGTACGGTGCTGTCTGGTCAATGGGACACACACAACAGGTCTGCGTGCGTATAGTTCTCCTCCCCTCAAACGACTGGCAACAGTTTTTCGGGAGATCTGCTTTCCTGAGGCAGCAAGAAACTGATTTGCCACCTGCTGAGCTGTGGTGCGCCTGTTCCTTTTTGCTGATAGGACGATATATCTGTCTTCTGCAGGCGTCGTACTTCTAACACGACCTCCCCCGTGTCGTCTACTACACATTCCAGTAGTTTTAAATGACTTCCACAGCCGTGAAACAACGCTGTGAGCGATGTCGAACTCCCTGGCAACATCTGTTATTTTTCGCCCTTCTTCGAACTTTCCAATAATTTGGCCACGCATAAAATCATCTATGTGATGTCGGGAAGACATGCCAAAAATTTTAAGTTCGTCTATTAAATCTTTCCTGTAAAACTTTGACTTGAAACAACAACTGTCCACACGCGTCAAAACCTTTAAAGCTCTTATGAACGCTATCATGTGATGAACAGACGTGGGAAAAAAAATTTGCATACTCATACTTCTTCTTACTAATATCCCGCACTTATTCTAATTTTCCACATTTTGCTTCCTTTCATTTTGGGGTTGCTATGGATGATAGTGTTATCCGTCCTTAGCAATTGTCCAGCAGTGTATTTATACAGATGTAGCTTAATACTTTTTAATGGGCCACAGTCTAGTAAGTTAGTCACGGGTTCGAATCTTGATTTTGCTAAGAATCTATTTTTTGAAATTTTGCAAGTACGGCTTATTATACGAAACGGAAACTCAAATTTCTCGAGTGATATTGTGTGAGTAGTTAATATAGTAATATAAATTAGACGTGTTCTACCTGAGGTGTCTTCGTTTGACTACACATAAATTATGAAATTTGTTACCAAAACAACTCATGTTACTAAATTTCAGTATGAAATTAATTTGTAAAATTATTTTAATTTTCTTTTATGTCGTTTTGTTAATGAAGAAAATTGTTTGATTGCTATTAATTAAGTTTTCATTATTAGGCTTAAGAAATGTTGAATAATTTTTAGTGATGCATTGAATATGGGACAATTTTCTTCTAACAGTCACTGAATTACTAATCAAACATGCATATTTCTCATCTTTAGTACGCTACGCTCTTATTAAATTCAATTACTAAAAAACTTTAACGTTATTTATTTCATTATTATTTCAGACGTTTTTAACACATCAGAGCATATTTTAATATTAAACTGTGTCGAACTCAATAAAAATATTGCAAATATTTCATATTCCTAATTTTTAAGTACTTTGATTGATTTTAAAATGGTATTAATTTTTTGGAAAATATGTAATGGATCAGATAAGTTGTTTTTATGTATTTATTAATCAGCTAAATTTTGAAAATTAGATATATTAATCATTACTTGTATTTTATTTTAGATTAGCGTTTTAAAGAGTTGACTTTCTTTAACCCTAAAAAATTATTTTATTTTCTCATGAAGATATGAATATTAAAGATTTGAATGAGTGCGTTTGATTTTATTTATTTATTTATTTTTGTTGATAGTAACATTTAAAATGTTGTGGCTATTTTTAAATAACACACATACAAAAAAAAGGAATACTAACTCCATAAACCTTTTATAATTGATGTGACAATTATAGCGTTTCAATTGTAATAAATATAGAGATAAATGTAGATTTGTGATACACAAAGAACTTTTATGTAACAAGGGAAAAACAAATTCAGTTGATCAGTTCAAGGCAGGTATATAATGTAATTTTATATATTGTACTTTTTTCGTAATGTTTCGTATTAAGTACTCGATAAAAATATTTAATAAAAACTGTAGATCTTTTATAATGAAATGTTTCGCAAAAAAAATGAAGTTTAAACTGAGGGTCCTCAGCTTAAGACAAGAGGACCCTAGTAGCGAAGCATTAAAAAAAAGAAATTCTTAGAATAACTAAGGGCCTTTTTCAAGTATTTAAACCTCTACATGGGAGGTGGGAGACCCTAACAACCCACAGGACGTTCTCTCCTTGACTTCTATGGGAATCTGTAGGACCATGTCATAAAAATAATGCTACGGTTGTTGACCTCAAAGCAGACTCTTTACCAACGTGAAAGACCCGGAGAATCATTTCGAACAAAAATAAATCGGATAAGAGTCTCGTCAAATAGGGCTCATCTCTAAAGCTTATCTTCAAAAAATTAATACTGTTTCGAAATCAATCAAAGTATTAAAAAGCTTGAGAGTATTAAATGTTTACATTATTTTTATATAGTGTGTTACATTTTCAGATACTAAAATAAGTTAATTTGTTGAAATGAAATATAATAAATTATAACTGAATATTTTCTTGTTCTCTAAGTACCATGAAAAAATATTTAACATTTCACACCGCTTAATAATTAGGAGTTAACCAGCAGGGCCGATCCTAGCAGGTGTGCAGCCTATAATTCTTTCGATCAAGCAAAATTTTTTGTGAATTTCTCAAAATGAAATTTATAATAAGTTGAATAATTATGCTGATTTTTAATAGTTATTGAAAAATCAAATTAAGTCCCGATTTCCCGATAGCATAACATAGTTCGAGAAAAATAAGAATGGATTTCGAATCCTGAGGAACATTCCTTCTCATGAGGGGTGTAGCCTACCTTATCAAGGGACCAGTATCAATGATACAGCCCCCCCCCTAGCTACAGGGGATCCGGACGTGTGTAAGCAAAAAGTCGTAAATTGTTATTAATGCTTATACTAAGAGTTCCTTTCTACGTTCATAAAATAGTATGTCACTGGCATCAAATGATATAAATATTTCCGTGTGAATTTTGAATTTCAGGTCCTACTATAAAAAGGTTTAAAAGCTGGTAAAGTTACTCAAAATAATGAGAAAACTAGGAGTGGTATGTGGGCAGAAAGCATGCAAAACTTCTCATTCAAAGCGGTTCGACAAAAAGTTCGTTTGAAGTGAAATACAGATAACACTTGGGATGGGAAAAATACATTCAGAATGTCATTTGCTTGTAAATAAAAACATCCCGTTTGTCTGTTGATTGATTGACTGTAAGAAACGTCGCACTAAGAAGATACACGAGGGCTTGGCAGTTGGAATTTTTTTCAGAAGCGGTCCAGTGAAAGAGAATATTAGATTTTATTTATCCCGGATCTCTTTTATTTCTGTAACAACCAAAAGACCGAATGTGCATTCATTCAGCAAGGGATTTGCTTCTCGTTCCGAGAAAGTTCTGGCCCATTAGCGCCAGAAATCTTCTGACACCCTCCAAGTATATAGTTAATTATTTTTTAACGAGTATTCATGAGTTCTCCACGCTATTCCCATACGGGAAGAGGGAGGGGGCGTTACGGAAGAATTTCAACAAATCGGACACAAGTAGGGGCAGAATGACCCTCAGAAAAAAAAGACATCATTTCGAAGAAAACTGAGGAAATTTTGCGTCAATTTGACTTCCCAATGGGCCTTTGAGTACATTCATTAATTATTTACCATACTTAAAAGGATCCTAACAATAGAGCGAAATAGAAATAAAACATAGTATATTGTTTTTGATGATTTTGTTTGTTATCATAACGTGTGTATTTGCGATAATTTTGTTTAGTAATAAATGAAACGATCTATAATTTATAAATATTTAATTTAAATTGCTTAAAACTGTGAAACGCGAATTTTCAAACAAATAAAGTATGTTTAGTTTACTTAGAGATACAAACAAATTTTTTGTTCTTTTTATTGAGGTAACATGTGAAATAAACACATAATTTTTCTAATATACACTGGTGAGCAAAAATTAAGGACGAGACGGTTTTTTCAATATAACTTTGTACAAAAGCTTTCCAAATCAACACATTTAATACCGTAAGATCCCCAATACGTAAGGACATGTGTAATGTAAGCAACACTTACTAAAAGAGAAATCAGAGGGATAAAAAGAAGCTTGATTGAAAAAGTAGCATGGAGCGCAATGCGACTGAAGGCCGAAACATCCCTGTGATGGGTGTCCAGCAAGAAACATGCGGTCTTTAGTAGGGAATATGATCTCCCCTGACTTCTAGGCAGGTTTCACAGCGTCTGCCCATCCTGAGAATGAGGGTGTCAATGAGTTGTTGAGGCATTGCTGCCCATTTGTCTTGCAGCGCCAATCGAAGCTTCCGAATCGTTACACTGGTTGTAAGGTACGAGCTGCCAAGCGTCTACCTAGAAAACCCATACATGCTCGATCGGATTGAGATCCGGAGATCGTGCCGGCCAATCCATACGTTCAATATCCTCACTCTCTAAGAGCTGTTCGGCAGCTACTGTGCGATGACATGGTGCATTGTCGTCCATGAAAAGGAACTGCAGACCCATAGCGCCTCTAAAAAGACGCACATATGGAAGAAGAATCTCGTTACAATAACGGGTCCCGTTGACTGAACCTGCGTCGAAGATGTGAAGGTCTGTACGACTACCAAGCATGATGCCTCCCCAAACGAGAACACCGCGACCTCTATACCTGTCCCTTTCAATGATGTTCGAGGGATGATTGCGGCTTCCCCGCTCTCTCCAGATGAGTATGCGATGAGAATCGCTACTCAAACTGAATCTGCTTTCATCTGTAAAGAGTACTCGTCCCCATTCATTGTCTCTCCAATTCCGGTGTTCCCGGCACCACAAAGAACGCATTCTCCGATGGGCAGGCGTTAAAGGTACACACCGTACAGGGCGTCGTGCAAACAGACCACCACTGTGCAGTCTTCTGGCCACGGTAAAACGCGATATCGGTCGTACAGTCACCTGTGTCGTGTGTCTAGCGATTTCTCCCGCTGTCTGCCGCCTGTTTCTTCTGGCATGTAAGACAATGTACTGGTCATCTGCGGGTGTGGTTCCTCGTGGACGACCACTACTGAACCCCCGGATTGCTGTTCCTGTAGTTTGAAATTGTCTCCAAAGTCGTGAAACGATGCTGTGAGCAATTCCGAACTCTGCAGCCACACTTGTCACACTGCGGCCTTCCTCCAACTCCCCAGTGATTCGACCTCGAGTAAAAGCATCCAGATGTCATCAACAGATTGATTATTCGCCATTTCTCGCTGAGGCAGCAACTCGGTGTGATTTTAACTGCTATACGGCGTGCAATCTCTTTGCCAGAAATACTGATCTTACACCGACAACATGCTTTATACTACTCAGACACTCCCCCATTACGTCTACCTGCATATCTGCGTATGTGCTACCGTACATCACCTTACTTAATCTCCTGATTAGTCTTTCTGTCCGCTCTGCCTCTTCGTTCAGCTGATATGCTAATTTTTCGACTTCGTCTTTAATTTTTGCACACCAGTGTACTCTAAGACTGCTAAGAAAACCATTATTTTGTTAGATTGAATTTGAAAAGAACAAATTCTTTTTTATTTTTGTATTTATTGCTATTTTAAGAGTGATTTGCACGATACCTTCTTGAATAAAATCTTTTGCCCAGAGAATTTGAAAGAATATAATGCAAACTAATAATTTATTATGTGTATAATTAATTATAAAAATACATAAAAATCGTACAATTTCATTAAAATATTGTATAGCATTCTGTATGCTTCTAATAAAGTTAATCAAAATTCATCTATAACAATCTATAGCAATATTTAAAATCTTTAGAAAAGGCAACAATAAGAATGTCAGAACTATTGCAGAAATGTCTTATAAAAAGCATTTAATGAAAGGTTTATTTTTACAGAACAATAATAAATGCTGAAAAATATAGGTAATATTTTTTTAGTTGCTCCTAGTAATATAAAACTATTTCATTAAAGCAGTGTTTCTCAAACTGTGGGGCGCGCCCCCCTGGGGGGGCGCGATATACCTGCAAGGGGGGCGCGAGCATATGGAAAATAAAAGATTTAAAAAAATTTATTTACTAGAATGAAGTAAAACAAAATACTTTCTGACATAATAAAAAATATACACATTTACACGGAAATAATATATATATATATATATATATTATCTGCGATTTTTTACATCATCAAAATAAAATCTTCTACTTCAAAACCTCTTTTTTAGCTATCTTTGATACTATAACCAAATAAAAACGTTTTATTCGATTTGCTGTAATCGCATGATGAGAGATTTTTTATTGCGTTTTCTTTTCAAAGCGGAAATGCTACTCTTTTAGAGGAAAGACAAAACCTAGACCCATAATCAAAAAAAATTTTTAGGAATATAAAAATTCATCACTGTTCTATATTATTGCCATCAGTTGTAGGCAGCAGAATGTATTTGCAGCGGTTTGACCTTCGAGCTTACTTGTACGGTTAGTTACGTCCCTGCTCTTATGTATTTGTTTTTTTCATTTAGGGAAGTTTGAAAGATTACTAAGCCAAACATAATGAAAAACATTTTACATCATTTTTTAGAACATCCATATTGTAATAAATACACTTTTAATCCGGGAGCGGTCACGCCGAGCACAGAGACCACGAAATCGGTAAATATGGTAAAACTGTTTAATTGTTACCAAGGGCCCTGACACTATCCTCCTGTTTGACAATCTTAACGTAAACAAAAAAAATTGTCACATATCTCCCTCTTTTTGGGAGTGACAGACGTTTTTTTTACGATCTTAAGGGGTACTTGTTTTGTCTGAGTTCCCGTGTGATAACTTTTTTTTCCGAAATTTTTCTGTGTCCTTGAAAGTAGGTGAGTATATTTCCTCTTAATTAAATTATTCACTGGAATTACGATTTTTATTGTGTACTACAGTGTTTCTCAAACTGGGCGCGCCCCCTGGGGGGCGCGATAACTTTACGAGGGGGTCGCGAGCATATCGAAAATAATAGATTTAAAAAATAACTAATTTACTGGAATGAATTAAAACAAAATAGTTTCAGAAATAATAAAAAATGCACTTTTACTCTGATATAAGTTATATGCGAAATTAAGTCATCAAAAAAAAACTTCTTCAATACTTAATTAGCTATCTTTGTTCCTATAACATAATAAAAAATATTTTATGTAATTTGCTGTAATCCCATGATGAGAGAGTTTTTATTACGTTTTCTTTTTTAAAACTAACATTCTACTCTTTCAGAGAAAAAAACAGATCCCAGATCCAGAATCGAAAAAATTTAGGAACATAAAAAAATTCATCACGGTTATTATTTTTGAAATACTGCTCATTATAGCTGTAATTTGTTTGACCTTCGAAGTTATTGGTACAGTTAGTTATGACCTCTCTTATGCGTTTATTTCTCATTTAAGGAAGTTGTAAGTAATGTATTTCTCTGTTGCGCTTTTTTCCATGCAAAACAGTTTTATGATGTTTGGAAAACCATGGGAGAGCACACACACACACTTCGATGGATTATTATGCGAATACTTAGATCAAGATGAGTATTTTCAAACATATAAAGCATAACAATTGTTTTTAGCAGTAACATACATATTATCATAATGAATACACTTTTTACCCGGAAGTGGTCGCGCGGGACACACAGATCACAAAATTGTTAATTTTGGCAAAAACTGTTTATTGGTTACGAAAGAAAAATTGAAAAGTCCTTGAAAGTAGGTAAGTAAACTTTCTCTTAATTAAATTATTCACTGGAATAAAGATTTGTATCGTGTACAATAAAATAATTATAAAAAAAAAAAAGATTGGGGTGACTCAATAATCCCACTCGACCGTATCGAGTGCACGCCTGCTCTCAGGTTAAAACATGTTGAAGTCTTCTTGCTTTAAATATTAAAAATAATATAATTATTCTTCATCGGAATTTTATATTATTGTTCATTATTTAACATCAAATATAAATGCTAATTCTGAGAGGCTTAAAATTAAAATTCGCTTAAAACTAATTATAATTTGAGCGATCATTTTTTAAAAAAACATTTTACATTTTTGTAAACATTGTCGCGCACTTGACTTTACTCTCCTTACAATACAGCTATTATATCAAGAATGTTTTACTTTCTTATAAAGGAACTCCTGCAAAGAGCGAGTACTTCGGCCGGTATACCTTTAAAGTATCAGTGCTGCAGAGAGTATTTTATAACTAATTAATCAATACCAAATTAAGAACAAGTTTAATAAGTATTAACGACTTCCATGGGCTTGTCTTGCAAAGCAAAAGTTTTTATAAGGAATGCTTATGATTAGAAATTGACCCTCTGAGTTATTTTTCTATATTAAGCAGATATCCATATTTTGTCTTCTAAGCAGTCACCACATTTTGCAATATGTTCAATTTAAAAATTAGAGAAAGGAAAAAATAACATAATAATTATCCTATTACTTACTTAATTAATTTTTTGCTTAAAATAGTAGTATTCAAAATTTAATACTTATGTTATTAATTTGTATGGTTTATAATTAAGATCTCGTATTGTAGCTTTACTGTCAAAGTGCATTATTAATATATAAGGGGGGGGGCGCGATAAAAATTGTGATTGAAAAGGGGGGCGCCAGTATTGAAAGTTTGAGAAGCACTGCATTAAAGTGATAGTAAAATGCAATACAGAAATAAAAATATGATAAACACAATTTATAAAGTAGATAAGTGATTCCAAACAAAACAGAAATGTGAAAAATTATTTAATGAGTAGTAAGGTTGTATAATTTTGAGAATTTTTAATGTAATTAAGATACAAATTTAGTTTTAAAAAATTTAGATTTCTTTTGTGATATTGTGGCCTTTATCAAAAAGTTTTCAGTTATTTTAGAAATTTCAAATTAATCTAGAAATGTTTTATGTGGTTCTGTTTAATCTCAAAGTATTAAGATATTTGAAAAAACAAACAAGCAAGTATAATAATAATATTAATGTTTTATTAACTTATATTTAGAAACATTAAAAGGAAACTACAAATTCAGAGTATTGTGATTGTGTGTGTTCCTAGTTTTTTTTTAAAAAAAACCTTAGAATTTTTGAAAGCTTTCTTTTGGTGGAGATATTTGAATAATTTTGATACACACACAAGTACTCTGGAAGCCAAGCTACGTTTTGTTCTAGAAAAGAAACTAATATATTTAAACAAAGAATTAATTAAACAAAATATATTTGTATTAAATCAGAAATTTCATAATTCATTCAGAAAATTTGAACAAAAAAGGTAAAATGTAATTTTTTGAGAGTTTGCATAAAAAAATTTAAAAGCTTAAGATAATTATTTTAATTTTCTAAATATTTCATGGAGAAAATTTACAGTTTGCAATAATAAATAGAAAACTTTAAAAAGTTTGAAAATTTAGATTCGATTAAAAAAGAATTTAGTTATTTTAATCCAAAAATTTAAAACTTTATTTTCAAGCATTCGCAGAAATTCCTTAGACACTGCTACAGAAAAATAAATTATATGACTTGGAATCGAAATCGGCCCTCGGAAAACCCGAGGCTTTGTGCAAGCATCGAAATGGTCTCGACTTTCCCTAATGCAGAGATATATTTAAAAATGTTTTTAACTACACCGATATAGAGAATGCATAAGGTCAGAGATCTTTCTCAATTTTAAAGCCGGCGCTTCCCGAGCAGGGTATGTGATACCCACCATCTACATTTTTTCAACGCTCCTTCTAAACCTTTTTAGAAATGGATAGTTTCTCGTTAAGCTGACTTTTAGGTCATATCCTTTGAGAGGCCTTAGCTTGTAGGCGAATTTAAATGCATATATTTTTGATACCGCCTCTTTGGGTATGTCATACTTTGCGCGTGAATCGCCGTTACAGTTCTGAATGCATGAGCATGTTTTAAGTCTGCATTATACTATGGCGTATTATTGTAGTTATGATGAAGAAATGGGATATTTAAGTAATTTAATAGATGCAGTATTTAACAGATATATAGTACAACATTATTTTCGGATGAAGAAACTCTGTTCGTGATTATGATGAGGAAGAATCAAATGATGAAGAGTATAACAGCCAGTATTTATTCCTCCACTGAAATTGATACAGATTTAGAAGTGGGAGACGCAATTATAGAAATAAATGTTTTATATGTATAGGCACATAAACATTTCGGAAGAACGTAATTTTAAAAGAGACAACTGGTACACATCCACTTTCAGATGAATTTTTGAAAAGAAAAAAAAATCTATTGCTAGAACAATAAGAGAAAATAAAAAAGAAATTCCAAAATAAGATATAGACGGTATACAGCTCTTCAATGAAATAACTCATTCAAAGGTATTTTTCCTGGTAAAAACAGCAAACTGAGATATTAGAAATTGTAATGAAAATGATCTTATTCTCTGTTTTCCCAATTTCGCTCTAGAGCATTAAGATTTTTTAAAAATTTAATCAGTTTCTGTAGCTTCCGATGAAAACGTTTTAGTAAACTAAAAAATCAGTAAAAATTATTTGAGAAATAATATGACACAAGAAAGACTTTTAGATTTGGCCATAGTCTCAACTGAATCCGAAATCTGAGAAAAAACTGAGTTAATCGAAACTATTAACAAATTTGCTTCTCAGAAAGCCAGAAAAGTGATTCTATAGTTACAGTAAAATCTGGCGTATAACGCGCCCCTACACATATTCACCGTATAACATGTACACCCTTTTTTTACTTCTTCAGAAGTTTCAAATCGATAGAAACCATTCTATTTCCCACTCGTTACAAGTGTCAATATATTGGCATTCAGAAAAAGTCGAAAATTTCACAATAATGCTTTTTTTAAAAAAAAAAACGATTTTTTTTTCTGGCCAGGTTCACAAAGGTGGATGTACAGCTCAGTATCATAACGTGTAGCGTTTTTGTATTTGTTTGAAAGTTCTTTCGGAATTCTATCACGTTGTGACGTCCTTGATTGTAGTAAATCCCCATCCTTCGATTCACGATAAGTTTTATAGCTTTACCAGCTGTTATAATGACAAGTACGACGTCTTCGATTGTTGTGAAACTCACACATGATTGTTTCATAGCTTCGCCAGCTGGTAAAATGACCAGTGCACGGCCATTGGGCCATAGTTTATTGTTTGAACTCGGGGAGTGACGACACCCAGACTAGCAGCCATAATGGTAAAGGAAGAGCCGGCACCTCCCATTGACAATAGGTGAAGCCTGTTTTAAAAGAATCATGTCGTCTTTACTGATGTTGAGAGAAGGGGATAATAGAAACAGGTGGCGTGATGGACAAGTGTGTCCAAATGTTGGACAAGGAATTATGGCGCCTTGGGACAGATGGCCCGTGTATTGTTTTGGCGTGTTATGCGCGGATGAAGAAAGGATGAGAGGAGAGCCCTGGTTGGAACGGACTGGAAGAGAGCGCTAAATAAAAGGTCTTAGTCCGAGATTGAAGTGGAGAGGAAGGATAGACGAGATGAACGACGGTGGCGTTGAAGAGTAAGAGAGATGGACTGCACCGGCTTGGCGTATGAACTGTGTAATCTATTGCTTCACTAACAAAATTGTTTAGCAAATAAACTATCCTTTTATTTTTTAAATTAGGCTGTGACAATTTATTGATGGCTAGCTACTCACGACGTTACAACGTCCTCCGTGTCCAATAGCCAAATGAGATTCATGAAGTACGTAAAAATAACTCAGAATCCATGACGTAATACTGTATAGAAGTGCTTCCCAACCTTTTATCCCCTCTGACCGGTCAACGTTTGATTTTAATAATTTAATTGCATTTAAACATGCCTTAAGAATAAAATTCAGTTATTTCACATGAAATATAAAAGTGATTTCCATGGAAAGTCAAACTCACACTAGATAAATACCCCCCTGTAAATAAAGTAGAAATAATGTAATATTCCTTTGAGTAGTTTCGATACTATTGATCGACGGGCCGGTTGTTGGGAACCATTCTGTATAGTACTGGCGCCTTCTTTAACAGGTTACGAGTTTACTTTTATTTCCAAACATCACATCATAGCTATTCAGCAACCAATAGACCTCTGGGATCCTTCTTAATATTCATTTGGCATTTTGTACATCAGTTACTAACTTTTTAGTAAGTAATTTAAGTTAAAAAAATACTTTTTTTTTTTGCAGCTTTAACTCGAATTTTCAGCAGCTCGGCGTCGAATAGTTGTTTCATACCTATGGGCCAGGGGTCGGCAACCTTATATCTGTGGCATATGAAAAACTAATCTGGCATATGAAAAACTAATCTACCAATTATGATTCAGCGTGCCATACAGTAGGGCATTTTTGAAAGAATTCTATTCCCGTGATAATGTATGCAGGGTAGAGAATAGAGTTCAATCATATGGATTTATAAATTTATCACACATTCATTTTGCTTCAATTAAAAATATTTCTTAACATCGAAATAAACAGCACAAAATATAACTTTCTTCAACAAAAGTAATGAGTTTCAGCCCAGTATCACAAAAGACCTACCGAGTAGGGGAGCGATTCACGTTAAATGTTTCGAGAACTCAAACGTCCTCCCGTTGGTGTGGTGTGATAGTTAGAAGGGGAGGGCTGCTAGCTCAGGTGACGTCCTCGTCACTTGACCGTGGTTCAAAATTACGAGGTCCGTTGCCAAAAGCCTCGTGTAGCTGAACAGTGCAAAGTTAATATTCACTCACTTACTCACTCATTCAACAAAAATTTAAAAAAAAACTCGAAATTGTACATGTATTATGTTTTCTAACCATATTTATTAAAATAAGAAATATAGACAACGTAAAATATAAGTATTTCCCTTCATTACAGTTAAATAAAATTTTTAATGTTAACTTAATGCTGCTTCACTTTCATATCGCAAAAAATGTGATGTAATTTGACTTCCACTTTGACATGATTCTAAACATTCAGTGGTTAAACAATTTTTTTGCAGACACGAAATATTTTTCATATGTGAAGAGAGGTATTTTACTTAGATATGTAGAACTAAAAGTGGAAAAGCAGATTACGCATGCAATTTTTCTCTTCAAACAATTCAATCTCTCCAGCAACGACATTCAAAAAACTTACAAAATAGCTGTAAATATATCTTTAGTTATCTTTCAGATTTTATCGCGTAATTGTCCATAATTCTGGAGATGTTTGTCAAATAAGGTCGATTACAATTTTATGAAATTCCAATTTATTCAAAAAATTGACAAATTTGTTGAGTAGTGCCGAGTGCCACTGAAAATTGTACCGCATGCTATAGGTTGCCGACCCCTGCTATAGACCACGATTCCTTCTCCAACACTACAGCTTTTTCTCCATTTTCATGCAGGGCAGGAAAAAAAAACCCAATTTTTGGCTGAACAAGTTTAAGTAAAATTGTGTGTGTGTGTGTGTGTGTGTGTTTGTGAGTATTTTTACACTCGAACAAACCACAATGTGCAACTGACAAATTCTGAGCCTAAGGCGAGTATTAAAAAATCGAATATTGTGTGCCTTGCCATACAATATTCGAAATGAATGGGAGATGTATTTCATGCTTTGTGCCGGTTTCTCATTAGGCATTCTATAGAATGACTAGGCAGTGTGTGAAATAAGAATCATTCGCTTACATTGCCAGCTAGTTTTAGGCATTCTATACAATGCCTAGACATTCTGTAGAATGCCGGACTTTGCTGGTAACATACATATACGAGCTCTGGTATCATCCTTGTTACTAAACTGCAGCTCAGACTTACGAGATCCATCACCTATCCAAATAAAAATTCATATTTAGGAGTGATTTTAAACCAGTCGCTTAGTTCTTATGGTAATATCATCTTTAAAATACAGGAATTGGATGCATAAAACAATAATTCAAAGAATAAAATTTTGTAAATCGCTTCTATTGAATAAATGCTATGGTAAGCTAAGGCTTCGACCAATCATTACATTTCTGTTTTATAAATTAATACAGCGTATATTATACAGCAATTATATAATTGATATATCAATATATGCAATGGCGAATTGTCATCAAAGGCGGTAAAATGGTTACAGTGGTATTCGGAGCATGTGTTGGACACCTGCAGGTTTATGAAGAAACCAGGGGAGAGGACGATTAGTGGATTATGTGCCAATGGGCTCTAATGAGTTGAGGATCAGGGTTCGACTCATTTGGGCCCACCAATGAGAAAGCGTGAAGGGGGGAGAAATGGACTGCCCCTGATGTTTTAAAAGGTCTGGAAAAACCGAAAGAGGGGAGGGAAAAAAAGAAAAAAAATATCGAAAAAGACGAGGGCTGGTGGTTTTCGGAAAGCGGAAAAGGAGGATCTCGGAGTTTTGATCGTGATGCTGACGATGAGTCCTGGACGCGGATAAAAAACACGCCTTGCGGACTGTACCGAGACAAGCTGTGGAGAGAACGACTTGAAAAAGGGGCTACCATACTGGCTAGCACAGAGACAATTTAATTCTTAATCTAATTACCCTGTTGGAGAAAAAAATTAAAAGTATTTTTTACTCCCGCAACCTTGCTGTGATGTTTCATTTCTACGCTACCTTCTCACGACGTTACAATTCAGAGAACTTATGAAATTTTTGCGATTCAACAAAAAAGCTACACGACCTGATTGCCTTCAAACAGATAAATTTGGTATCAAGTTCTGGCTTGCCGCTGATGTTCAATGCCACGCTCAATGGTTTTCGATATTTGGGTAAAGACGAGGAACGTTCTGAAAGCCTATCTCTCTCCGAATACGTCGTTTTGCGTTTGATAGAACCTTTCAAAAATAACGGAAGAAATAACACTTCAGACAATTTTTACTCTACACTAAATCTGTCCCAAATGTTAAAAACGAAGAACGCTGGTTTAACTGAGAGGATGAAAAGAAATCGGAAAAAAGTACCTGAATTTGTGAAAAAAGTAAAGATACCGCTGTACGATACATTGTTACTCGAGCATGATGATATAACTTGGACAGTTTATCAGGGAAAACACAACAAAAAAATGTCTTATTATTGAGCTCCCTTCAACCCACACAGTTAATAATAATTACTCTAAAAATCTTCCTGAAACAGTATTATTTTATAACTCAACAAAATTTAGTGTCAATATTGCCGACCAAATGCTTCGGAAATATTCTGTGAAGGCAGGATCAAGAAGGTGAACTATTTGTAAGGCAATTTTTTTTTAAAGAAAATTTTATCATTAACCTTGATTCTTTCTAAATATTTTTTAAAATTTTAAACATAAATAAGATTTTACGAGGATTCATTTGTTCATACAATTTACTATTTCAATCATATAATTAACTGTCTTCTCGAATAATTTTCCATTTACGCTTTTAGACGTTTCATATTTATAATATGTTAATCAATATTTAATTATTGGAAATTTTATATTAGCATATTGTTTTAAGAGGATGATGGGTATATAAAATTCTCCTTAAACCACACCACATTCCTAATAGGGAGATAAGAGTCAAATTCAATTGTTATAATCCTTGCATTCGATTTTTCAAAATTTATTTACGCAAATACAAATGTAGCTTTATTGTTAACTTAAAAATGCAGTTATCAATCAAACAAAATTTTGGGAATATTTAAAAGTTTTTATAGCTTTTTCATTTTTTTTTCAAAACTATTGCAATTTTATTGTTAAAAATTAACGCTTTTGTAATTTTTAATTATTTAAATATATTTAAAATTGTTCATTTAATTTTCTAGTTAAGGAACTATGTTTAATTTGAGATTAATTCAATTTTTTAGTGTATTGCTTGTTGCGAGAGCTCAATGCCGGTTAATCCATTGGGCTTGGAGCGGGCACCCAGATGCCAGGAAGGGCAAAGTGGAAGGGCCCGATAAGTTAGACTTAACCAGGTCTTCTGGTAATAAACCCGATCCACTAGTGCAAAGGGGGCCCGTTGCAGATCTTTTACACTCAGGCCCGAAATGAGCTTAAATCGACACTGCGAGAGCTAAGCATAAAAATTCAGTTTTGCAATAATTTTCAAGCATTTGTCATATTAACGAATACTGTCAAACCTACTTTATTAATGAATTTTATGCAGAAAAAATTGTGCTTCACAATGAGAAAAATTTACAATCAGAGCTTGCTGTAAGAAAAAAAACAGAAAACTTTTGTTACAGCACTAATTCGCAACAAGAAAATTAAAAATAAATGTTCATTTGGGCACAACGCTCATATTAAATTGGTTAATAAAAATTTTAACACATTAGTTATTTCAGATGTAGTTATTCAGAGTATATTTCAATATTAAAAATTTATCAAACTACATAAAAATAACGTGCAGACACATTTATATTCCTTATTTTTTAATACTTTTTTGATTGATTTGAAAATATGTCCATGATTAGATAAGTAGTTTTTATCTGTTTATCAATCGGCTTAAGTTTGAAAATTAGATGTGTTAAATCATTACTGAATTTTATTTTAGATTATCGTTTCTTGTGATAGACTCCTCCTAGGAAGCCATCTCTTCATCTACTGATGTAGATTGAGAGAGGTAATGATTGATGACCCAAGCTATTAGCCAAAAATAAAGCCAATTAGCTATCATCAATTATAATAATAATCGGGCAAGTTCACTCTAGAAGGAAATAGCGATATATCGTAACCCTAAATCCTATGTAAATAAGCACCTGAATCCTTAAACCGGAGATGGCGGCCCATTAGTTTAACACCTTTTACATGACATCTAGATGGCGTTGGCTATTGGGCGGTCGCTTGACATCATTGGGCACCGAACGCGAAGCGTTCCTCCGTCCCATACTTAACGTATTGGTGCTTGATGTTGGTTGGCCTGCTTTTGAGAGCGGTTTCCTTATTGGTGAACATGGAAGGAGACAGTGGGCGGGGCGAACTGGTGATTTCGGCGGTCTCAGAAAAATCAAGTCCAATTTCGTGCAAGCAGACGAAAAAGCTCGTCCGCTATTGGTCGTCAGATCGGTGAGCGATAAACTCCCCATTCGTGCTGCGCCTGGTGTCGAGTATGTAATTAAGAATTTAGGAGTTGGGAACTTAAGTGGGGTGCCTGTGTCGTGGGTAATTGAATTGAAATTAAGATTAAATAAAAATTAATAATTGAACTAAAAAAAGAAATAAGTTAAGAAAAAAAAAATAAACAAAATTTATAAGGGTGGTCAGGCCACATGGGAATGACGGGAATTAATGTTATGGAGGATTATAAGAGTCCAGTGCATTCTTCTGGCCTCTTTTATAGATATTAGATCGTAGTTCTCTAGATTTTGAATGTTGACGTTATTGATACTAGGAAGATTGTCAAAGAATTTTTGACCTAATTTTTTAATATGAGCTTTAAATGTAGGAATTTTGAGAATTTTATAAATATTTCTATTTCTGTTATATCTATAGGCTCTAGTGATATTTCTAATTAATGCATTTTCGTGCGTTATCTAAAAGTTTTATATTAGAATTGGCTGCATAGCCCTACACGGAACATCCATACGCGAGGATGGGCCGCAGGACGGCAGTGTAGAGAAGTACCTATTGTAAATATTTAAATGAGAATTCCGGCAAATTAAGGGATAAAGGGATCGCATTGCGTTCCGAATTTGTCACGCGCGTGTAAGATGTGTTGTTTCCAGGTGAGATTTTTTTCTCTAACATAAGTCCTAGGTATTTAGTGCTCTGAGACCAGTGTAGTGGTGTGGAATACAGAGTAGGTGGTGTGCATGGCTTTCCTCCTGGTGAAGAGAACTGCGACAGTTTTGTCTACGTTTATTTTAATTTTCCATGTATTGAAAGAGAATTCTTCTAGTAATAAAAGGTGTGCATTAAGTGCTTTAGTAATTGTGAAGTGATTTTTGTATGTGGCCGAAATGGAAGTGTCATCCGCATAAATGTTAGTCATAGTTAGTGGATGAGAGGGAATATCATTAATATAAATGTTGAAAAGAATGGGACCAAGGAGGCTTCCTTGAGTGACTCCGTTATTGATAAAAACGGTGCGGGGGCGTTGGCTATTGCGAAATGTTTGACACAAATATTTGTCTCAAGATCCCAAGATGGGCAGTAAATTCTCCTCTCGGGCAACCTTTCAATGAAATTCTCCCCCTTCAACGAAAGGGGAACACGCGGGGGCTAAGGGGGGGGTGACAGTCGTAACTGGTAAAATAAATGTTAGCTCTTTTTTTTCTTTTTCGGGGGTTAAAGCAGCAGCGTGAATCTTGACCATGAAAGACTTCTCATTTCTGGACATTGGTCAATCGTCAAACTTTTTCAACTCTTGGAACCCCTAGAACTGTAACATGTTTTCGAGGAATCCCCTTTCTCGCTGAAGGGAATATATCTTAAAATAATATTTAAAAAGTATATAGATAAACATATTTTGATATTATATGTAAAGACAATTTTAAAAAAATATTTTATTTTTTAAAAACTTTATGATGTAATTTTAATGTTATTTACTCATTGATAATATAAATTTGTGATCCAAATGTCACCTACGCATGCATTATACTTAGTAACTGAGATATGTTCACAATTTTTTACACAAACTATCGACGTATAAGCTTTTTGAAATTATCTGCAGTAGCATTTCATATTCCGTGTTCAATTCGTTTTTGTATTTTGTTTTTGTTGCCAATCGCGTTAAAAATATTTTTCAATTTCTTAATACATTTTTGTGAATGGCATGAAAATGTTCATAGCTGTGTGAGAAATTCTGCGTATATGGCATGAAATTGGTAACCTAAAATGTAGGTCTTCTAGCTTAAATTTAAATTTTAGCATCGAATCTGTTCATATGTCGATAAATTTTTTTTTATCTTCTTCATTATAGGTGTTTTTCCCCCACAAATGTAAAAGGTTTCAAAACATTGTACTAACTAGTATAAAATTACTTCGTGGAACTCGGGATAGCAAAAACAATAGTATATTCACAATCTACTGCATAAAATAAAGTTTTAAAATTCATTTATTATATTACAATAAAAGTTTTAAAAAAGTTTTTCAAATTATGTATAAATAAAATTTTTAATTTTAATCTATGAGATCATCTTTAGATAATTGTGGCTAAACGAATTTCATGAGAACATAAATCCATTTTGCATACATATTTGTAATTTTTTTTTCTTTTTTTTTTTTTTATTGGGACTCATTTGGAAACACAGTTTTGTTCGATCAATTCTCTAGATAAATGATGTACAGAACGAAACTGTTTAATTTTTCCTGAACAAATGATTTTTAAAGGAAGAATAGGTGGATTTAAAGCAATGAAAAATTAAATTTCACGTTTTAATGAACAAACAGTATGATACAATTTTACTTTTATACAATAGAACAGGGTTGGCAACCTATTTCACGAGAGGTACAATTCTCAGTGGTACTGAATTACTCAACAAATGTCAATTTTTGAGAGGGATGGAAGATGATAAATTTATAATGGTCCTTATTATACGAAGATCTCAGTACAAATTTCGAAATTTGAAAAATCGGAAAGATATCTCGAAACATAAATTTTACAGCAATTATTGATGTCATTGCTGGTGAGATTTAATTGTTTGAAAGAGAAGATCGCGTGCTCGCGCTCTCGCTTTTGGTTGATTTCTTGAAAGGTAAGGAAAAAAAAAGTAACTTCCTTCAATAGAATCCTCCCTTCTCTGCAGGGGAAGAGGGTCACAGTCTTACGACTGTGAAACGAAATACTTGTTCTTTTTTTTTGGGAGTAAAAATAGTGTTGAATCTTGACCATGAGAGAGATCATTTTCTAACATTGGTCAATTTTTACTTTTCGACTCATGGATTCTGATAATTTGTTATGAATGCTTTTTATTCGTTTCTAACTAGGAAAAATATGTATTTTAAATCTAAATTTTAGAGCTATTCTGTTTTAATATAGATTTTATGTCAAATGTCAATTTTAAAAATGTCAATAATTGTTATTTTTATTTATAGGTGTTTTCATCCACAAATTTAAAAAAAAAAGTTCATTTTCCATTACAAAACGATTTAGTAGTCCAAAAACAATGTATTAACGTGAATAAATTTGTTTTGTTTTGTCCCGGTACAGTAAACAATTGAATATTACTGCAGTAGGCATTTACATATAAAGAAAAACGATTTAATATTTTGTTTTTGTTGCCAATGGAATAATAAATGTTTTAAAAAGTATTACAAAATACAGTTTTTGTACAAAAAAATGCATGAGAAATTTCCATTAGGTGTACACTTCACCGTATATGGCATGAATTTTAAGGGAAACAATTTTGAATAGAGTTTTCTTTAAAAGTAGTTTAGCATAAATGTTATAAAAATTTAAAGCTTTTCATTAAAACTGGTTAATTATGGTTTTGACCATTATTTAACTATGTTTGTAAAATATTTTTCAAATCGGGATCAAAAATATTTTTATAAGAAATGGTACTAAATGAAAATTAGCATTACAAAATTATTTCATGTTATATTTAAAATAAAAGTTAAAAGAAAATAAAATTATTTTGAAATTAAAATTATTTTTAATTTTAGAGAATGATTAAAATATCATTATAAGGGAGAGAAAAAAATAGGCTGGCAATTAATTATCAAGCACAAGTAATCCATATAATATATAAACATTATTTTTATTTTTCTAAGAAATTTATGTTTATTTAATGAATATATGTCAATAACAATTTTTCAATTTGGAAGTTAACATTATATTTAAATCAAAGAAAGTTGCATTATTGTTTAATTTTTTGGGCATATTTGGTAACAAAAATAATAGTTTCATTCTATGTAGGAATCCAAATAAATGGCTAAGTAATATACTTAATTATAAAAATATATATCACGACTTTATACGGTATCCTGTTCGGAGAAGATATAGGGAGGTCACAGTAGGTACAGATTCTCAGTGGTACTCTGAATTACTCAACAAATGTGTCAATTTTTTGAGAATAGAATCCTTCAATAGAATCACTCCCTTTCTCTGCAGGGGAAGAGAGGGCCACAGTCTTTACGACTGTGGAAACGAAATACTTGTTCTTTTTTTGGAGTAAAATAGTGTTGAAACTTGACCATGAGAGAGATCTAAGAATGGCTTTCTTACTTTTTCGACTCATGGATTCTGATAATTTGTTATGAATGCTTTATTCGTTTCTAACTATGGAAAAAATCCTATGTATTTTGCAATCTAAATTTTAGGAGCTGTTCTTGTTTTAATATAGATTTTACCGTCAAATGTCTTTTAAAATGTCAATAAGTTGTTCGCTCTCCTTATTTATAGGTGTTTTTATCCACAAATTTAAAAAAAGTTCATTTTCCATTACAAAACGATTTAGTAGTGCAAAAACAATGTATTAACGTGAATAAATTTGTTTTGTTTTGTCCCGGTACAGTAAACAATGGAATATTCACAATCTAGTAGGCACTACATATAAAGAAAAACGCGATTTAATATTCTTTTATAATGGAATAATAAATGTTTCTAAAAGTATTACAAAATACAGTTCTTATGTACAAAAAAAAATGTTTCAGAAATTTCCAATTAGGTATACACTTACACCTGTATTACATTATTAAAGGTTTAAGGGAAACAATTTTGAATAGAGTTTTCTTTAAAAAAGTAGTTTTATATAAATGTTAAAAAAGTTAAAGCTATTTCATTAAAAAACTGGTTAATTATGGTTTTGACCATTATTTTACATATGTTTGTAAAATATTTTTCAAATTCAAAAAATATTTTTATAAGAAATGGTACGTAAATGAAAATTAGCATTACAAAATTATTTCATGTTCAGCAAAAAAAAAAAAAAAAAAGGAAGAAAGAAATAAGATATTTTGAAATTAAAATTACTTTTGTAACTTTAGAGAATGATTAAAATATCATTATAAAGGGAGAAAATAGGCTGGCAATTAATTATCAAGCACAAGTAATCAAGCATATAATATATAAAACATTGCTTTTATTTTTCTAAGAAATTTATGTTTATTTAATGAATATATGTCAATAACAATTTTTCAATTTGGAAGTTAACATTATATTTAAATCAAAGAAAGTTGCATTATTGTTTAATTTTGGGCATATTTGGTAACAAAATAATAGTTTCATTCTATGTAGGAATCCAAATAAATGGCTAAGTAATATACTTAATTATAAAAATATATATCACGGACAGTTTTACGGTATCCTGTTCGAGAAGATATAGGAGGTCACAGTAGGCAAGAGTTCATGGTTACGAACTCGTGATCGACGTGGTGTTGCATCGTCGGTTTGAATTCTGGTGTCCTGCTGAAGATCCGCTATGTAGAAGGCTGTACCTCAAAGCAGATGTTTGAAGTAGATGATACTATATGTTGCTGTTGGAGGAAATTTTGGGAGATTGGGGTTCCAGCTCTGATTTCGTCCTCGTCACTTGACCGAAGTTCGAAATAACGAGGTCGGCGATAGTCCCAGTGAAGCTTCAAAGCTTGACGTTAATCAAATAATCATTCGATAATATATAGGTTTCATTTCCTAACCTATATCAATCATTTGTGTGTTTTGCTTCTACTAGATTCCTCAACATAGAACGGCTCCCTCAAAGGCATATTTCGTGGTGCTCTTCCATCAAGAATTTCAGGAAGAACACATTTAAAATAAAACTTTTCTAGTTTTGGAATAATTCCTTTCCAAAACTCTTCGTTTGCCTCTATACGCAGAGTTAACGAATCTTTTTTGCACCATAAATACGGATCACACCATTTCCGTTGTGTAATAAATAACTGACCTTGTATTTGAAAGTAAAATTTATGATTTAACCCTCTAAGTGGATACCTTTCTCCTGAAAAGTTATTCCGAAAGCGTTAACTCTTATTTTGAAGATCGCTTTAAAAATGCAACAGCCTTCTTTCTTTCCCCCCTTTTAGAACTTGGGAGGACGAACGGGACAATTTTATGATCTAGTTCGGTTCTTTTGTCAAGTAAGAACCAAGAGATCAATCGTTTACAGCTAGCTGTTAAGTTGCCTTGGGCAATCTTGTATGAAACTGTAGTGGAATTCGGTATTTCTTTCTCCTAAATGTTCCGTCACAGTAAAATTAAAACAAAATGCAGGGTAAAAAAAAAAGGAAAAAATGAAATAAATAGTATGTTAGAAGTTGAAAAATAATTATATTTTCTTCAAACAAATTTTATTTTTCTGTCATTTTTTAAAAATTAAAAAAATATATATATATTTTTGGTATTGCGATTTGAACCAGAAAAAAGCATCCTGTATTCATTTTTGAATATCAGAGTAAGAAAACGCGCTCACTTTCCTGTTTTTTAAAAAAGTAATGAGGTAAAAAGAGCAAAGGCCCTATCTTATTTTTAAACAATAACACAATAAATGGTACATACGATGATTATATTTATGAAATAAAACCAATTTTTCTCTATTCAGTTATATTTTTAATTTAAAATAGCATAAAAAAGGATTTCAATACTTTTAGTTTATTTTAATTAAAATCATATAAAAGATATTTTTATGTTAACTGAATATTTTTCGGAAAAAATTTAAATTTTCCTTCCTAGTGTTCTCCTTTTTTTCGAACTTCTTGTATTAAATAAAAAATTCCTTTTCTACATCGGCATTTGTGATGGACATAATACACATTCAGTCAATAATTTTTAATTTTAATGGGGATATACTTCTTCAAATGCGCATGACAGTACTTCTAACCATTTTCTACTCAAGTTAAATTTCTTATCTTTCTGTTTCTTTTATTACAAGGAAAAAATGTCACACATCGATAACTACATTTTCACACAATTCAGTCATTACAAATTCTATTGTGAGAAAAAGTTCTCCTAATTAATTTTGTCTTTCAAAACAGTACACTTAAAACAATTTTGTTCAGTGAAGTTAACCGACAGTTCCACAATGTATTCATACCAAATTTTAAAAACAAATTTAACACTTGGAAATGTATCCTGTATTAAATTTTTCAGTATACACAAATATTTCCTGCTGTAGGGAAGATATAGTATGAGAGATGTGGTGTGCGGTTGTGAAAGAATGTTTTCGTAGGTGTAGACTATTTTTGAAAATTAAATATCACTGAAGCTGATCATATAACTGAAAAAATGAGCCTTATTTTAATGTGTGCTGGTATCAAAGTAAAACACTTTACAATATTAAACAGCCTATGGGCTTATACTCAATATCAAACTATTCATAAAATGGCTTACAACTTCTATTCAAATTGTAAAAGAAACTGAAATATAAATATATCTTACTGCAGTCAAAAATATTCAAAATATGTAAGTATCCTATTCCTCCACTTATTTCAGTACATTTTAAAAACTGTAGCTGAAAGTAATTTTTATATTTATAAACGAGGCATAACAGCTCACACAGTTGTAAAAAATGTCTTTATCGTTTTTAAATATACTACTATAAAACGTATATGGATTGTAAGATCAGTTGTAAAATCCTAAAAGCTTTTAGAGGAGCTAAAAACATGTAATTTTGGATTGATCAAATTTTTAATATAATACACAAATATACATGTTATTAAGCAAATACATTTGAAAAATCAAACTTCCTTCTAAAATAAACGTAATTGAAAGAAAAATGTTTAATTGCAAATGAGTAGAAATACATGTTTATCTAAGGGGTATCCCCAAAGTGAGGTAATCCTCAAACTTAAGACTTAAACTCAGTGGCACAACAATCCATGAGGGCCAGGAACTACTGTGCCCATCATAATACACGTGACCATTGGACGCTGAGGTGCATGAACAGATGTCCCGATTTGGTGGTCTGTCTGAAGAGAGACCTTCAGTGTTTAAGACCCGAAGCAAGCTTGGTACTCATTTATCGACCCAATGTAGCGGGGATGAAAGACAGAGTCGACCTTGCGCAGCCCGTTAAGAGAACCCCAGACCTGTGGTGTGGAAGCACTATACACTACCCCTCGATCCTATTCGGTGAAAAATAAAATTTAATGTTAGAATCTTAAATAAATCCCTAATGAATGAGGGAGTCCAAACTTTTTTTTTCATGTAAACTGTTTAGACGGAAATGGTTAATTATGAACATTTCACAAGTTGCATAAATTAAAATTAACCGTTATAGTTTACATAAATTTTTAAGGAGTGCAAAAGGTGTATTTCGGCTGCACGAATTAATTTTAAAAGGAATACGGTTACGAAAAAGTAGTACAAATCTATCTAAAGTAGGGTTGGTTACCTTACATATTGTCAAACACAACAATGCATTGGAAGCCAATTCCACAATTCGTTGTTATAAAAATGTATGGAAAATTATAAGATATATTTTTGCATTTGTAATTTTATATATATATATAATTTTTTCCTGGGAACTTTAAAAGCTAGAGCGGCATCCATCAAAACCGCGGTTCTCTCTCTGTTTTTCCAGATCGCCCCTGACTAAGCCGGCTCTGCCATAGTAAGTGAAAATGCCGGATTTTGTTTGTCAAGGTCATTTTATAGCAGACTGCATTTTTCATGTATTTTAGATGGTCGTTTTATATTTTCTACATCAATATCTTAATGTCTGAATTTAAAATTACATAAAATTCTTGACATTCGCATCAATGACCATGATAATTTTTATTAGTATATTAATGTGTCATCAAACGATTACATGACTAATATTAACATATTATTTTAACCATTTAATTAATATTAAGTATAACATAACGCAGACAAATTTTCTGAACTTTAAAATAAATATTTCGAAAACTACTTCAGATATACTCAAAATTTTTCATTCCTACGCTTTAAGTTCTCAGTTTTGCGCTTCTATGTAAGAATTTATTGTAATTGTATATTCATCAATTTTTTTAGTATATTTTTTGCTCTTAGCATGCAGTTTTCAACTGAATTGTATGAAATCTTCGAAATATATTAAAAGATACCAAAGAAGCTATATAATAAAAAATTTGAAATTTTTATTATACTCAAACAATTGCTAAAACTTATGGTAAATAATTTTTAACTGCGCGATGCATTTTTTTTCCCAAATTTCAAATGGAATTTCTAACATAAAATTTCTAGCTTTATACGGTCGAGATTTCAAAAAAAAATCCAGATTTTAATTACTTATTCAGTTAGCCTTTAAAAAGATAAATGTTGAGGTATTTTGTATAAATAGATATTTTTGAACAATAATTCGAATGTTTTTGAATAGCTCGAATTTAAAATTGATTTTTATGTTTATTTATATGCATAAATGTCTACTGTAAATGTTTCCGTGTATTTTTGATTACCATTTATTCAAACATTCAAGTTATAAAAAAAATGTGTGAAAATCTTCATTCATGTTGTCTTTCATGTAAACTGAAGTTCAAGCACTTAAAATTCAAATATAATTCGGTGTATTTTAACAATATTTAACTAGGCACTGTACTTAAACTTCCCTGAACACTTGGGCTTTGAAATCTAAGGGAAAAAACTAATAAATCTTAATTAGTTTTTTTTCGTTATTATTTTTATCAAAGTGTAAGAAAATGTTTCAAATGATTTGATGAAGTTTAAATTTATTCATTTTTAGTGGTTGGAAAGATTTCAAATTTTAAAGTGTTTGGTGTTTTATTAATTTTTTTTGGCATCTTATAATGAAATAATCATGTTTCAAAATCTGAAAGCATTGATTAAGATAAGAAAAATGAAGCGAAAGAATATACTTTAAAAAGATAATTTGTCTAACTATATAAAATAGCAGATTGCACTGACACGCCCCAACTTGTTACAGTTTCAAATTAATATGAAACCAAAAGGGAATTGTAACATATTTTATTTATGCGCTGGGACTTTTCAAAACTTTTAAAATACGAAGTAACAAGTAAACACTTCCTGGGGTCTAAAGAAATTTCCCCGATTTTTACGATTGCCCAGGGTCAAAACACGGGGTTTCCTGCGAGCCATAAAACTTCCTCTCAGTGTCCTGCTGTGTTGCTTCCACCGTCCCCAATTATCTTTCAAGATGTTAAACCTTTAAAAGGGGGAAAGGATTTCAGAAAATTGCGGCTAATCTGCTTTTGAAAACGTTACTTGAAGGCAGAAAATCCGTGCAGTGCATTTTCGAAGCATCTTTACACTGACGGTATTTTCCGTGCTATCCGGTTAGAGGGTTAATGGTAAATAGATTCCCCTTTCATTGGAAAATTTGAAACCTAGACTATTTTTTTTTGTAATTAAAAATTCCAGCAGATTTGATTCAAAACTCGCAGAATAAGGGCATTTAATTTCTATGAGTCCATCATCACCAACCAATCCATCGGATGAAGCACACAAAAAGGGTTTATCTTTGTCCACAAATAAGCCACATATTTTTACTTCAGTTGAATATTCCCTCTCATACTGCTTCCGAGCGATCTCCTCGTTTGTCAATCCATATTTCATTGCTGCATTGCATAAGTCTCTACCATACACAATGCGCATCACAAGCTTCGAACACGGAGTAGATTTTTTCCTGCAAGCAATTTCTTTGAAAAAAGAAGATGAGAGTCTCAATGATCTCTCATATCTCCATCGTTCAGAAGATGCTTGCCCCCTAGTTTCGCTCTCTAAATCATAGATATTTTGTACTTTTAATTTTGAAAGATGGTCTCTACTGGCACATCTCTGGTCTTCCAACATTCTCCCCATAGTTAGAATCTTTTGCATTTCTTTTTAATTTTAATTTTTTAGGGTTTGGAAACAATTTTTTTCTTTGTATTTGCTTCAGGTATCTATTTCTTCGATTAGATAAAAACTTAGTTAGCGGAGTACTCGGACTTTTCTTCGCAATTATTTTGTAGGCTTTTTCGTGAAATTGTTGAGCAGGGCTTTGAAAAGCTAAGACAGCAATGTCAGCTCTCCTATTGAAACCACCAGATTTACTGAAGTCTATTCGTTTTCCTCCGGATATTTTTACACAACTGGCTCATAAAAGTTCCTGCGGGGTTGTTAGTTGCATTCCAGATTAAAGTATTACTTGCAAGCTACTAAAGTTCTTCCTATTTCATATTGAATAGCATTTAGTAAACCTGATGATTGCATTACTGAATAATCTGTATTATCAGTTTCGATGTTGTTTTTTTACAAAAAATTCCACAGTTGTCGTGTTTTCCAAACACATGATTTGGAACACTTCGCAAATCTGATATTAAATTCGAAACTGTTTCCCTTTTGTGGCTGATTGTGGTTATTGATAGTGTTGGATTTTATAGCATTACGAGCCCCTTTTATCAGTTTCATAATCTTTTTTTTTGTTTCAAAAGCTGTTGCCCTTTTATACCTGAGAAACGAGTTGTATTTCCTGCAGTTTTTGAATGGCTCTACCGTATCTTCGAACTGCATGATTTGCACATTCAACTTTGAGGATTCGACCACCATACGAAATTCTTTCTCTGCATTTAGCGATAGTGTTAGAATCACCATCTCCAACTAAACGCGTGCATCGAATGTGGTGAACAGTTTCTCTGGATCATAAGACGTGCATTATTTTATTAATTTATGAGCTAATTACAATTAATTACAAATGAGCTAAAGCTGTTAACATGATTTTTTGCTATACAGAAATGTATAGTTCAGATTTTCGCAAATTTACAACTAAAGCAATTTATTATAACTTGTATTTTAATTAGTGGAAATATGATTCAATTTTACCTTGCAAATAAATCTGGTTCGTTGATGGGAGCAATCGTGTTATTTTCGAATGAACTGTCATTATATGCTAACCCTAGAAAATTAAAAAACGTTACAGATAATCATTCGTTGAATATCGTTCATTAGTCAGATATTTAATATCTGTAAGTAAAATGCTCTAAACTTCTGGAATTATTACGAATTATATTAGCGTTTCTTCCCCTTTACCTTTTTTTCTTCTATCCGTCGTAAACGTTGAGCTTTTGAAGCCCGATTAAAACTAGGATGTTTACGAGATTTATAACTCTGATTTTTCAATGGCATTTTTAGAAATATTAAAAGAAAAAGAAGCTAAATTGAAATAAGTCCTGTAAGAAGTAAAGGTTCGTATTCGAAATTTCAAAAGTGACTAAAGAGAGCAACGTATTTTACTTCCTTCAGAATGATTATCCAACACCCCATCTAATCAGATGACCTCAAAAATCATCGAAAGTTGGGAACCTTCTCACATCCCCCTACGGTTTCTTCTTCTCTCTTTCTGTTTTAGTACATAAGAAAGAAATTGGAAACTTTTATTGCTTTTTTGTACTTTTCTTTCCTAAAGACTTCGGACCAACAAAGTGTTTTCCGGTCACCTCTGAAGTGAAATTCCCATGAGATATTATACATCGTGGGGTGGATGACCAGAGTACTTAGCTCTTCCGAGCTATAACCTCTCGTCATTAGGATTTCGAGTGTTATGACTCTTACATTTTTTAAATAATAGTACTTAAAAGTAAAAAAAAATTTTAAGGACAGTAATAGAAATAAAAATTTAAAATTAAAAAGAATGCATTAAGTGCTTGAAAAAATACCATGAGATATTGACCTCATGACATGACGAGATGCTTTTGAAAGGACGCTAAACGGTATTGTGGCTAACATAACGGCAATTAAACAAAGTAATTTATCATATAGTGATTATACTGAATAACAGATTGTTTTTAAACAATAATTTATGGTAAAATAGCTTTGTAATAATTAGATTGACTTAAGTTTTCTAGTGGATAGATTCAATATCTCCCCCGAAAAAAGGTATAAATTGCTCTTAACTGATTATGATATTTCCTGAGAAAATGAATAGAAAAAATAAGAAATGTAAAAATTTTAACATTTGAAAATCGAGCAATTTGATTCACAATTACGAGATAAAAAAACAAACATTATTAATTATAACAGTTATATTTTTCCTTCGTTTATAAAGTAAATCATTCATTTTAAAAGTCTTCCAAAATTAAAAATTATGAATATTTGGGTTTAAAAAATGAAAACGTTTAATTATTGATGCGATGCTAATTTAACTTATTTAATTTCTAAAACTTGAACCCAGATTCTTAATTTCGCATCGCATCATGACAATTAAACTAACTGAATGTAAAATTAGATTCTTAATAAACAAAAACAAAACACTGCACACACCAATTAATTACGCTCATTAAAAGGAAATATTAAATTTATTAAATTAATTGTTATATCTTAAGTTACGCTACATGAAGATCAAATTTAACTTATCGTTAGGCTGTGTACTGAAGGGAGAGATGATACAAGGCCAGAGGGGATTCATTGGTCGGAGCTGGAGTCCACTTGGAAAAAAGAGAAATTAGATTTTAGTTAATGGGTCAGTTTCTTTTCCTCTCCCTCTGCTGAAATCGGGGTTTCAGGCCGTTTTTAAAGTCCGCCAAATCACACCCAAATTCATGCGCGGCTTCTCGTGGATTCTTTATCTTGTCCACTCCTGCGCTTCTCTATTGGTCCAGAGACCAGCGCAGAGTTACAGCATTCCAAAATCTATGGGTTTAATGAACCCATAGATTTAATGAACCCATAGGTTTAATGAACCCATGGAAGCGCGGGAAATCCCTTGACGCACCCCGCAATTTATGGGTCTAGTGACCCCCAGGCGCGGGGACTTTTTGGCACACCCTTGCCGAAGGAATTCCACTGTATCGGTGAGGGGGGAACTCAAACGAATTCAAGAAACTGACTTTGAAATTTTGAGGTCTGCTGAATTCTTCTGGCCTCCCATCATTATTTAGAAAATTAAGTTTCAATTTTTTAAAAATTAGTGTTTTTAAAAGTTTATTCAGCAGATATATCTTTTTCTGAATGCTTTACTTTCTAATTCAAAAATGAACTAGTAAAAAAAATCAATATTTTAATTATAGTAATAAAATAAAAACTCCAATGAGCAATAAATATATGTTCATATCGTAATGCCCAACATATTTCTTTTTCCATAAAGAATTCATAATAAAATTTTACTACTTAAAAATTTTATCATATATTTAACTAAAATGGATAAAATTTGAATTAACATTAATTTTAAATTTTATATGTGTAAAATGTAATGTGCAAAGAAAAATCCCAACTTCTATTATGTTAAAAATTTAGTCAAGAACTTGATCAAGTTATTGAAAATGTTCAATGACAGAAAATGCCAGACAGTATTTTTAATAGAAAAAAAAAGGCAAAATTTAAAAAGATAAAGAGACTTTAAAATCGCGAATTGCCATATTTATTCGAATCTAAGCCGCACTTTTTTCCCGATGCTTAGGCTACAAAAAATTCTGGTGCAGCTTAGATTCGAAGACTGAAAAAAGTTTTTAATGCTGGTGTAAATTAATTATTCACTTTTTATTAATTTACCTTTATTATTTTTTTTTATTTCGTTCAGTTAGTGATTGAATATAAACGTCATATTGATCAACTACACGAGAGCTTTTGGCGACGGACCTCGTAACTTTGAACCATAGTCAAGTGACGAGGACGACACCTGAGCTCGCACCTCCCATCTCCTACTATCACACCAATGAGAGGACGTTTGAGCTCTCAGATTTAACGTTCATCGCTCCCTACGACAGAACTTCCAGCGGTTCTAGGCTCGAACTCATGACACGCTAGCCACGAGTAGGTTACCTTGACCCACTATAGGGTATCGCAGCCACTTTTCATTCCGTAAATATATCATATATATCGATAATATATTTTACACTATTTTTCACAAAAATATGCTGAGAATTTGGGGTGCGGCTTTGAATCTGACATAATTAATTGAAAAAATAAGTTTCTGTTAATTAAATTAGAAAACAATATTTTGTGTTAATAATTGTTCCAATGGTTTATGGTAAAGTTTTACGTCAAATATAAAATCGATGGGAAAAATTTTTTGTTAGTTAAAGAAAAATAATAATATAATAATAATAATTGCATTACAATAATTAGATTAAAATTTTAATTTTGTGAGCAAGGAGTAGTAATTTGTGTTCTTTAGAGTTAATTCACAACTTTCGATCAAGTATAAAGTAAGTATACAGTACAGTCCCGCTAATCCGAACACGGCTAATCCGAACATCCGGTTAATCCGAACGGCTCCGCGGAAATTTTTTTTATAATTTTAAGGATCTTTATAAAATCGGTGAATATTTCAATATATAAAACAGTGTAAACCCTATAATTCAAAACAGTTTTTTATTTAATATTCACGCACTGTACATCAAGTTATGGTACAAATTCTTAAAGAATGGAATAAATCACAGAACAGAACACTAATGTTTAGTATGAAAAATTGTGCAATATAAAAGATTAAATATAAAATATGTACAGTACAGTACAGTACTGATAATGTACTGGAAATAAAGTACCTTATTAATTAATTCAGCTATTTTTCTGACGCAACGAAGACAGTCTTTTCGATGATGCATAATTTCGCCAGCGCCTTATAAATAACACATCAGCTTGTGTAGTGTCGGGCTGTTGCTCCAAGTAGCGCAGGACAAGGTCAGGGCAGCTTCGCCGTCTGCATGTGGCACCACGTCCTTCTTATCGCCATTGCGCTCTCGTCACTCCCCTCCTCCTCCTCCATTGGCTCTGAGTCACTGCCGCAGCTATGTCGTCATCAGTCAGAAATTCGGCTGTTTCTCCGTCTTCTTCCATCCATTCATTGATGTCTCCAACTGATGCTTTGCCAACATTAAACTCTGTAGCCAATTTGTCACACCTTCACCTTTATCTAAACGCTTTAGAACCTCTAGTTTGTCTTTAAGAGTAAGTGTTGAGTGTTTGGCGCTTATTCGCCATAACAATCTGTTTACGTACACCGTATCACAGATAAATGTCCAAAACACACAACAAACTGTTTTAACTGTAGAATATCACACTGTAACACTGTTATTAAAACAGAGACAAAGCGGACGAGTATAGAACGCGAGCGCGGAACGACTGACGGCCAACAGTACGGGCACACGCAAACGCAGTCACACCTGACACACCAAGTTAGAGTAGTGGAGGGAGGACACACGCGTCGAGGAGTGGGAGTACAGTCCACGCGGCAAAAAAGCGGGCGCGTATGTGCACATTACGACAAAATACATAGACACTATAGACCCGTACTCCCGGTTCAAATAGTGATTTCGCTGTTACTCCGGCTAATCCGAACAATCACGTAATCCGAACAGGGGTCAGTCCGATATTGTTCGGATTATCGGGACTGTACTGTACTTTAATTCTTCGTTAAGTCATTTCGCAGAATTTAAATATTCTTACAGACATTCCTTCAATAACAGACAAAAAAAATCTAAGCAGTATAATTATAAACGATTTTTTTAAAGCACACATGCAGAAAATATTTAAAACTTTCCTAAATCGGAAAGTTCGTCAGATTTGAGATGTTAAATCTCTGTACATCATAAACCTTTTCCATTGTCCACTATTTGTCACAAATTGCAAGTTACCATAATTTCAGCTGGCGACTATATTTCAGAAAGATATCGCCAAAAATAAGTATTCGTAGCCAAGAATAAATTCGCTTTTCAAACGATGGTGGTGCCATCTGTTTGAGATAGTCCTAACTACGCCAAAAATAATTCAGAATGAACTTAAAATTTAAAAAAAGTTAATTAAGAAAAACATAAAACTTAATTCTGGCTACACTAGTCTAAAGAGGGAAGCTTGCTTTCTTATATACTATTTAATTCTACTCTAAAAAAAAATTTCTGTTAAAATGCCTTTTGCGTTTCCACCTCCTATACTTTAACATAGAAAAGTCAAATTTCATTTTGCAAAAATGCTGAAAACTGTGTAATTTTCCAAAAAATCAAAATTCAAAAAACACTATCCTTTAAACAATTATTTTCTTTATATCCATAAAATTTTTTATTATTATTGGAGCTTTTTCCTGCCCACAAATGTCTTTGCCGTTTCATCCCTATCCTTTAACATTGACCGAAAACAGCCTTAAGTAAAGTTATCCTAGGAATCTCAACTTCCTTCATTTCTTTGACTCACTAAAGCCTGTTCTATAATTACGCTTCTAAGTTCAGATCCTTACCATAAGCTCAGCTTCTGTATTCGACAACTCAGCTCCTCCTTCTTTCTTTCTCACGATTACTAAGCCTCCACTATATATCTACTAACTAATCTGCATATCAAGGTTTCTTCTTGAGAGAGTTAGCTGTGAAATAAACTCCAATTTATGGCCCTAAAGATTCCCAAGAGTATTAGTTGAAAGTCTCGGTAAAGCCCCGTCACAAACTCTCCAAGAAGAAAGCGTGACTTATTTGAGGTTCTTAATGACCCGATAGAAATTACGTTGAAAAATTGCACTTAACTTCACAAAATCTATAATTCGAAATTAGCCTAAATTACTACACTACACTAAAATAATTACTCCAAAACTACGATTAACTGATTTTATATCACTCCAAACCTTCTCCCTGTACAATAATTCAAAAAAGGTGTACCCATTTGGGAGAGGACCGAAGAAATATCTGACCCTACACAACACGTTACTAAGAAATTTTAACAAATACATCTTCTTTCTTTCCCAGCTTTACTTCCTTCAGAACATCAGAGAGAAATAAAAAAATCTGCCATGGAGAACTCTTTCTAAATGTCAGGTCAGCCACCCTGAAATGAGAACTGGATCAATGGACGTACAAAATATTTCCAACACTTTATATACAGATCACATTAAATTTGTACACATATGTCAAACGACACTTATTTTTAAACATATAACACTCCATCTGGTTTTCTAAAAAGAACCCCCTTCCAACCGCGCAGCGCTGTTAGTGTTATGGTTAATTTCCCCGTCTACGCCGCGTCCCCAAAACCAGATGTATACTAATATCTATCAATACATAAATGTATACAATTATAAACAATTTTATAACATTCATAGTAAACAAGCAATACAAGGAATTCTCGCATCCCAGCAATGTCTCAATAACTAGTGAACAAATGTAATCCTACATTTGCTTTCCTCACTTTGGAATAAATTTACGTATATAAAGTTCATTTTTCACACCAGCCAGAAAATGCACCGCAGCGTAGTGTAAAACTTTTGTACAAAAAAACAACAAAAACCAGACTTGCTTCTGAAAAAATTCACCTGACTGCCTGTTAGTAAAAAATAATGTAACAATATAACCTGGATAAAGCTCATTTCGTGTTTCCTTGACATCTCCAATATGGACTTCAAGTGATGTGGACCTCCTACTCGCTGAACTTACATTAGTTTCCCTGGCGATCTTACTGTCTGGAGTGTCGACTTTGTCTGGGAAGGTGATGACTGGATCGCCATTCCTCTGACTCTGCTACGGCTGTTGGTGACCTTTTGTCTGGACTGCTGTCTGGAGTGTTGATTCTGTCTGGAAGGTGATAACTGATCGTCTTTTCCTTGATTCTACTCTGACTGTTGTCGACCCTCTTGTTTGGACTGCTGTCTGAGTATCGATTCTGGTTGTACGGGATAGACCTCCTAAGCAGTTCTCCTTGACTTGGACTCTATTTTTGAACGCAGGTGGTAAGGGCTAGTTCTCTCCCTGCTGAAGTGACTCTTTAGATTCTCGAAGTCTTTTCTTCAGTGGCTAGTTTGAATTAGTTGAGGAGGTAACTTTCTTTTTGTTCATCTCCCTTTCTAGTATTCTATTCCTCTTCCTTTGTGGTCCCATGAACCGTGATGAAGGGTTCCTCTCTCTTGCATCCTGCCACCTCTGCCTTGTTTTTTTATGCCTATTATGAAGTCCATTAACGATTCCTTCGAACCTCTGTTCTTTTGCACTTATTCACTTTTGCTCAAGTCTACTCAGCCTCTTTCTCTTTCCCCTTGATCTTGTCGTTCACTAGACTCACTAGACTCTAAAACCTTGTGACTGATCTAAACTAGGTCTATTCTCCTCGAAACTTCGATTGATAATCCGATGTACTGATAACGTAACGTTCAACCTCTATCACTCCTCATCACTTTTCTATGATGGTAAATTCGCACTTGACTATATTAAGTGTTGTTCTTCTACCTGCCATCCAAATTACCGCATTATTAGTTTGCACACTTAAGACAGTAGGGACCTTCAAACTTTGGTTTGAATTTCGTGACCACTTTCTTCGTTGTTGAGCTTATAAGATGCGTTTCTTCCAGCACCCAATCATTTTTAATGTTAACATCGCGTCTCCTTTCTATTGTAATACTTCACTATTTTTTAAGTTTAACTATAGTATTGTGTTTAGCCTCCTTAAACCACTTTTCACTTTGCCCACCGCAAATTCTGCTCCATCGGACACCATCGCCATTTTTTGAAACGAGGTAATAAGCATTTTAACCAAAACATTACTCTGCTGGGGTCTTCCAGGTGGTCTCATGAACTGCCATTCGCAAGGTATAAGCAAATTCACGTAAGAACTGGTCCCAAGTCTCGTGATTATCATTTGCAAATGATCCCGATTCACTCTTTCCATTCAATTGTATTTCAATATAGTACAATTGTATTGTTTATGCCTAATTTATTACTTAAATACTCAAAAGTTCGGATATGAATTGCGGACCGTTGTCACCAATCATTTTTACAGGAGCTCCATAATGCGATAAATAATTCTCAAACCGGGTATTTGCAATTATTTGGGCTGAATCTTTTTGGGGTATCACTTCAATTTCAAAAGTGATCAGGGCTTACTAAAATATATCCATATCTTTTTGATTCGCTACGCTGGGTATGGGCTAACAAATTTAATGTCACTATCTTATTCGGATAACTAGTTATAATCGGTATTAAACGTCAGCTGGTAACGCGTTATTATATTAAGTTTTCTTGCATATGTCCCCATGACAATACATAATCGTATATAGACTTGCGCACATAGAAATAACAAACATCCCTTACTTTTAATTATATATAAGTCTTTTTCTTTCCTAAATGACCTGCTATAGGCTTAAGTCGCCAGCCTCTGCATTATTTCACCGCAACAGTTGCGGAATATACACTCAATTCTCCAAGAGTGGTTGCGTATTTCGCATAACATAACAAGGCTTCTACAACTTGATAATTGCGATACCACTTCTCATACACTGTCGCATTAGCCGAGCTGTCCTCAGGGGGTTCTCAAGATATCTATGATATGACCTAGCTCACGGTCTCTTCGTTGCTCCTCAATTAATTGCTCCCGGGACGGAAGTACCAAATCTCTATTCACTGCACACACAACATTATCCCCTACTATACTTTCAACCAGATTTCTTGGAAAAATATCTGCCACATTTTGAGTTCCTGGGTGGTGTTCTCATTCAACTTTAAACTCAGCTGGTTTCAACACCCATCTTATCATTCAACTGGATAATGTTTTCTCCCGTGCGTGAGCCTGTTTGGAGCCGCATGATACGTTATCACTTTTACTGGCAGTGGACCTAGGTAGGTCCGAAACATATTCAGAGACCAAATCACTGCTAAACACTCTGAGAATCCCCCTGGATTCCACCTTGCACACCAAGATTGATTTGAGGCAAAGAATGACCACAAGACATTTTTACAATAAAAATTGAATTTTTTTACTTGAATCAATTATTAACCTTCTAATTACAAAGATTAATAGATATGTCTACGTCACACAATATGATTGAACCTTACTATTAAATTAAGTCACGAAATATGATACTAATCAACTA
>BMAU01006563.1:0-19869 GCA_019973935.1 Trichonephila clavipes
TAACTTACAGCAACATGATTTTAGGAAATAAATGGTAAAGTACAAAGAATAGATATAAAATAAGTAATAGCAAAATGAGTTTAGAGCTCCCAAAAAAGAAAAGATTACATAACTATAACACACGCCAGAAATTTATATCAAAATAAACACAACATCAACATTATATCAAAATATCACTAGAAATATAAAATGCAAAGAAAAAATATGGTATTTCATATATCAAGTACAGGTAAAAGTTCAATCCCAATGTAATGTATGTTTCACAGTCCTGTCTTGGAAAAAATCCATAGTTCAATGTTCATCATCCAATTATTGTTTATCACACAGTTCTTTTGTTTATTATTAGAATTTACTCAATCAACTCATTTCAAAAAAACATACAACTATATAATAATAAAATCTTCATAACATCACATACACTATATTTTAACTTTCAGAATATACTCTGATCACAAATAATCACAATGAAATTACCTAACACAATGTATCGTAAAATGACCTCATCACAATGTTTTCTTCATACAGTCCATAATTCAGTTATTTATTTTTTAAATAGTCTTCTAATAATGTGTTCATTATGAATAAAGATACAATACAAATTCAATTACATTAAATTTGATTTTCATAATGTAAAAAGTCTTAAATTCAAATTTTAAAAAACACAACTTTATTATTATTTATTTTTTTTTAAATAACAATGCACTTTTCTCCCCCAAATGTTTGAGAAAACAAACTCTATAACAAATATAAATAAGAATTTAGCATAATTGAAATTGATTTTGAATGAAAAGTTTTAATCTTGTAGAATGAACAATATCTGTTAATTTTCCTGTATATTGATTTTGGTTTATCTATTTCATAAGTAACATTTGAGAGTTTCCCTGACAACTTTTTAAAAGGACCATTATAAGGAGATTGAAGTTTAATTGAATTAGTGGTATGAGAAATTTTGATATAAGACTAAATCTCCAACTTTAAATTTTGCATCAACATAATGTTTATCATACCTTTGTTTATTTATCTTATGATGCTTAATTGTTCGTTTACTGCAATTTGTCTAGCTTGTTGTATAGGTGGATAGTTTAATTTTACTTGATTAGGTAATGGCGAATCATATGGCAGTTCCAAAACATTAAATATGCAGGTGGAAAGCCAGTAACATCATGTGGCGAGTTATTGTATTCATATATGTAACTTGTTCTAATAATTTTGTCCAAAGGAGTTTTTGTAGTTGAATTAACTTTACATCTTAATTTTGCTACTAATGTCTGATTAACTCTTTCATTCTTTCCATTGCATTGTGGTCTATTTGCTGAAGTTAGTAATTGTCTAATATTATGCGATGTTTTAAGAATTTAAATTTAGATGAAGTGAATGCAGAATTTCTATCACTTAAAAAGTTGTTTGGGGCACTGAATTGAAAAAAAATTGTTTTAAGTAATTTGTATAAGTTTCAGAAGTGACACTTCTTTGATGGAAATGTCCAAGCATATCTGGTAGCATGATCCAGAACATATGCAGGTATTTCTTTGTGAATTATGATAATTAAATCCTCCCACAGTGTCTAGTGAAATCATTTCAAATGGTTCTTCTTGCTACAGGAACTTTTTTGTAAATAATCCATACTTTTTTGTGTAGACTTTTATTCATTTGACATGTTTCACAACATCTAACAAAATTTGAAATGTCTAATATAATGTCTTTCCAGTAGTAAAATTGAAAAATTAATTTTAACATCTTTTTTACACCTGGTGACCAAATTGTTCATGTGCAGTTGTAATTAATTTTTCTCAAAGATAACGGTACTACAATTTAATTAAATTTTTCTTAACTGTTAATACATCATTAATTTTTATATATTTTGATCATTAATGTTCTCTCTGAATTTTGGTATTTAATAATTCTCATCAGTATTTAAAAAAAATGACAAATGGTGATATATATAATGGCATACAGGTTCGGACAACATGTCTGCTTCAACATTTAATTTACTTTTTATATAAACTATCGAATATTCATACTGAGAAAGTTTTAAACTCCACCGAAATAAACGTCCAGTTAAATGTTTTACACTTTTAGCTTTTTCATATTGTAAAGCGCAGCATGATCAGTATGTACAGAATTTGATCCTGGTAGGTAACAGTGGAATTTATCTAAGGCATCTATAATTGCTAAACACTCTTCTGAAATTGTATAATTTTTTTTACAAGTTTAAGTAATTGTCTCGAGTGATAAGCTATGGGGTAAAGTGTTCCATCTGGGTGTTGTTGTTTCAAGACTACGCTATTGATTCCTGAATTTGCGTCACAAACACATGACAGGATATTGTGAGTTGTATAATTTAAGTATAGGTTTTGATATTAAACACCTTTAACTTTTGATAAGCTTCTTGACATTCATGTGACCAATTCCAAATTGGCGTCTTTTTAAGTAATTTATTTAATGGTACTCTAAGTTTCGCATAATCTTTAATAAATTTTTGATAAACATTGATGGAACCAAGAAATCTTTGGAGTTCTTCACATTTAGGTGGTGCTAATTTTCTTATTGTTTCAATATTTGATTACTTGGGGAATAATGACCTTGTGTTATTTTACATCCTAAAATTTTATTTTTTCCCTGTGCAAACTGACATTTTGATTTTTTAAGTTTAATGTTTTCTTTTACAAATTTGAAATATTGTATCTAAATGTGAGTTAAATGCTCTTCCCCAAGATTGTGAGAAAATTATTATATCATCAAAAATAGTTTAAAGCAAAAGTTAACTGATATTTTTGTAAAATTTGTCTTATAGTTCTTTGGAAAAACAGCTGGGGAATTTTTCCAGCCAAATGGAAGTCTTAACCATTCATAGAGTCCCAAAATTAGTTGTGAAAGCCAGTTTCTCTGCGTCTTTTTCATGAATTTTAATGTGCCAATAACCACTTGTTAAGTCGAGCGTAGAGAAAATTTAGCATGAGTTAAATTATCAATTACAAAGTCTATCAGAGGTACAGTAGGTGAATCTTTTCGTGTGATTCATTTAGATTTCTATAATCGATACATAATCTTCTGATCCTTTCCCCTTCATCCTTTTGTATGCTAAAGTTACAGGGGGCAGCATATGGGCTATGAGGGTTCTGAATAAAACCTGCTTTAACAATTCTTCTATTTGTGTTTGTATTTCTTTAGACTCTGTTGACTGTTTCATAAGGGCGTAAACTTATAGGAAGGTCTGAAATTAAATGAATTCTTTGTGGCTCTAAATTGATACAAAACCTACATCATACTTATTTTGTGAAATATGGTTTGAAATTTGTCAATAAGTTGGGTTAAATCTTCCTGATGGCTCACTAGTTTGTTTTGGTATCACTGTGTCCTCAACAACCATGGCTGGTTAAATAATCTTTCAGATCAGCTTCAGGGCTGTCTGGTACTTCTGATCTAAACTATTATTCTTAACGTTAATATTGTTTTCATTATTTTAATTATAGTAGTTCATATTTTGATCATTATTAAGAGTTTACAATATGTCCCATGATATGTTCTCAACTCACCAATACTTATTTACATATTTAATATTACTTTTAAATTTTACCACATTGAAAAATACAGAATTGTTACGAATACTAATGTCGTTTAAATAAATGTAAATATTCTTCAAGTCCTAAAATAATATAAGGCAATTCAGTATCAATTACAAACAAATTCATTTTGTTTAGATATACATCCAATATCTTATAATATAAACTTTAATTATACCTTGGTTTGAATAGTCCCACAAGTTTGATTTATTTTTACATTACTATTTTTTATAATTTTTTAATGTTTTTTAATTGTTTAGCTAAATTTATTGGAATTAATGACATACATTGCTTCCCAAAATGTCAGAGTACAAAAAGCGTTTGAAACATACCATTGACTCAATAATTAGTTGTCATCCTTTGCCTCTGGTTAGTTTCGTTTCTGGGCGAGTAAAGATTATGTCGATTCTGTTGTCTCCCACTGAATCTCATCATGTGCGATTGATGTGTGGCTGTCCATGATTTCCTTTGACTGAATCTGTTCTGTGGATCAGTTCCGTGTACACTACCGTATGCGTGATTCCATCGGGTATAACTTCCAGTATCTACCGGTGTTCGGTCTGCGCTGTCCGGTGTTACTGCGATTAATTGTCGCATCGTTGGAGATCCATTCGCAGGGTGTCGAAATCTTCTTGATAACCAGGAACTTCTGAAATGTATGGGACTGATAATGTCATATGTTCCACAATTGAACTGTCATCATAATTTAGTTTCTTCCCAACGAAAGTTTTTCCGTAAAAAACGAAATTAATTTTAGTGTCGTTTAGTTTTAATTTTGAAATCTTCGAATATCCTCTTGTTTCGTCGCATCGAACACCGTCATTAATAATTCTTTACTTGTTTGGTAATGACTTTTCAAATAAATGGTTTTGTAAAAATTTAAGATAAACCCCCGTGAGATATCTAGGCTTCTTCCACGTTCGTCTTTGATATTCCAAACATTGTTGATCAAAACAGTCCGTTTTTTACAACTACTAAACTTATTAAGATCAAATTCAGGAAAAGAAAGGATTGATTCTCTTTGGATGTGTTGACTGCGACTCCGCCGGAAAGAGTCGTCCTCCATGGTAGTATCGTTTTCAATGCAGTCGCTCGTTCGAAAAAATTGTTGAAGTTAAATTCGTTTGGTTTCCTCGCATATTTTCGGTTCGTTAATTCATCCTGCCGGTTTCGACAGGCCCCAGGCCTGCTGGTAAAATAAGGAGGGCATCATCTTCACAATATTCCTTTATTACGCTTTCATCATATATACCCAACATGGCGGACCTTTGCCGCGCAACCGGTGTTACCAAATACAACATCTCAGCGAGGAGACACCAGCCAAGTCCTTTCTTAGTATGCGTTCGCTTCGTCAGCGCTCGTTGCTCCTTTTAACAGGCTTGTTTACTCATAAATCCTACGCGATGGTAAAGAGTTCGCTCCCCATTTCATTTATTACTTTAATTTTGAACCCAAACAAACCCTGACATATATATATATATATATATATATATATATATATATATATATATATATATATATATATATATATATATATATATATATATATACACTGGTGTGCAAAAAATTAAGGACGAGACGGTTTTTTCAATATAACTTTGTACAAAAGCTTCCAAATCAACACATTTAATACCGTAAGATCCTCAATACGTAAGGACATGTGTAATGTAAGCAACACTTACTAAAAGAGAAATCAGAGGGATAAAAGAAGCTTGATTGAAAAAAGTAGCATGGAGCACAATGCGACTGCAGGCCGAAACATCCCTGTGATGGGTGTCCAGCAAGAAAAACATCCGGTCTCTTAGTAGGGGATATGATCTCCTGACAGCTAGGCAGGTTTCACAGCGTCTGCGCATGCTGAGAATGAGGGTGTCAATGAGCTGCTGTTGACGCATTGCTGCCCATTCGTCTTGCAGCGTCAATCGAAGCTCCCGAATCATTACTGGTGGTAAGGTACGAGCTGCCAAGCGTCTGCCTAGAAAATCCCATACATGCTCGATGGGATTGAGATCAGGAGATCGTGCCGGCCAATCCAAACGTTCAATATCCTCACTCTAAGAGCTGTTCCGCAGCTACTGTGCGATGACATAGTGCATTGTCGTCCATGAAAAGGAACTGCAGACCCATAGCGCCTCTAAAAAGACGCACATATGGAAGAAGAATCTCGTTACAAATAACGGGTCCCGTTGACTGAAACTGCGTCGAAGATGTGAAGGTCTGTACGACTACCACATGAGGCCTCCCAAACGAGAACACCGCGACCTCCATACCTGTCCCTTTCAATGATGTTCGAGGGATGATTGCGGCTTCCCCTTCTCTCCAGATGAGTATGCGATGAGAATCGCCACTCAAACTGAATCTGCTCTCATCTGTAAAGAGTACTCGTCCCCATTAATTGTCCTCCAATCCTGGTGTTCCCGGCACCACAGAGAACGCCCTTCTCCGATGGGCAGGCGTTAAAGCTACACACCTGGTACAGGGCGTCGTGCAAACAGACCACCACCGTGCAGTCTTCGGCCACGGTAAAACGCGATATCGGTCGTCCAGTCGCCTGTGTCGTGTGTCTAGCGATTTCTCCCGCTGTCTGCCGCCTGTTTCTTCTGGCCTGTAAGACACTCGTACCGTTCATCTGCGGGTGTGGTTCCTCGTGGAAGACCACTACTGAACCCCGGATAGCTGTTCCTGTAGTTTGAAATTGTTCCAAAGTCATGAAATGATGATGTGAGCAATTCCTGAACTCTGCAGCCACACTTGTCACACTGCGGCCTTCCTCCAACTTCCCAATGATTCGACTCGGGTAAAGCATCCAGGATGTCGTCTAACAGATTGATTATTCGCCATTTCTCGCTGAGGCAGCAACTGGTGATGATTTTAACTGCTATACGGCGTGCAATCTCTTTGCCAGAAACACTGATCTTACACCGACAACATGCTTTATACAACTCAGACACTTACCCATTACGTCTACCTGCATATCTGCGCATGTGCTACCGTACATCACCTTACTTAATCTCCTGATTGGTCTTTGTCCGCTCTGCCTCTTCGTTCAGCTGATATGCTAATATTTCGACTTCGTCCTTAATTTTGCACACCAGTATATATATATATATATATATATATATATATATATATATTATATATATATTAATATATATATATAAATATATATATATAAATATATATAAATATATATATAAATATATATATTAATATTTATATATATTAATTGTGTAACTATTTTATATATTTATTGTAAAATTTTTCTTTGTTGATCTAAGTAGGAATTGACTTAAAAATATTTTTTTATATTAGTTGTTTTTTCCTAGGTTAACAGGAAAACGGAATTTTTCAAGGATACTCTCCAAGTGGAAATATGTTTCTATAACGGCTCCTGAACTTTTACGGCCTTTCCTACTATTGGCATGCAGTTACTCCTTCAAAGAAATCAGCCCTATAAATGAAAAAAAAAATTTAAATATGTAGAAACATCTTTAGAAAAACGGCTTTGTAAATTTATCTTATATTTGAAATAAAACCAACTGGTTTATTACACAATTTTTTTTTCTTTTCATAACTCCCAAATGTTAATGTAAGTACGCACTTTTAAATGAGTCTGAATCTTTTTTGCTCAAAGTCACACAAGAACTAATAATTCATATGTAGGAAATTTCTGCAAAATTACGAAATACACTCCGTATAACAAATGAATTTTACTATATTTTCTCACCTTTTTCTGCTACAAAAATGTACATGGAAGGTTAATTTCACTATTATATGAGGCAATTTCTCCTCACAGTTAGTGGCATTGGAATACAGAATGGGGGGAGGAGATCACTTGTTATTTAAATAATTTATTTTCTGAACTTTACAACATTTTCCTCAATTATCTATGCTCAAATAATACAGGTCATACCCAATAATTAGAAAAACCGCGGCACTATTTTATATAGAGTAAAAATAGAATTCATATTTAACAATATTATGATGATAGAGGCAAACAAAATTTTGTCAACTTCAGTGAAGCTCGTTATATTACGACGAATAGTTTAATTATGTAATTGATTCTACATGAATAGAGTACTTTTGGATATTATGGGGTACAGTAATTAGAAAAAAATAAATGTGCTTATTTTTTTAAATTTTGGTTGTATAAATTAATACCTCAAATCTATACACACGGACAAGTGTAATAAAAATATGTATATATATACTTTTTTAATTAATTTATTTGCGTAACTCTTCATGATCCATATTGCATAACATGGAGCTTACCGATGCAAGGGGCAATAGCATTATCTAATTTAAACCTAAAAATATAAATACATTTTTAATACAAATATAGAATGAAAGAAGTCCAGTGGCTGAGTGGTTAGTGCATCGCGCTTCTACACTATAGGTACGAGGTTCAAGCGCCGGGCTGAGCAAGGTTAACTCAGCCTTTTCATCCCATAGGTGGGTCAATAAAATGAGTACCAAGCTATCTAGGGACACATACAACCCAAATTTACTGCATGTTTAAAGTTTTTTGGCATACAAATAGCCTTATAGACGCTAAAGCAGCGTTTCTCAAACTGTGTGGCACGCTACCCTGAAGGGGGGCGTGATAACCCTACAAGGGGGGCGAGCATATTGAAAATAAAAGATTTTCAAAAAAATTAACTTGAATGAAGTAAAATAAAATACTTTCAGACATACTAAAAATACACATTTACACTGATATAATTTCTATACATCATCTGGTGATATTACATCATAAAAAAAGCTTCAAATTCAATACACTCATTAGTTATCTTTGATCCTATAACCAAATGAAAGAAATATTTTGTTTGATTTGCTATAATCCCACGATGAGAGATTTTCTTACTAAGCTTTCTTTTAAATCTAAAATACTACTCTTTCTGAAAAAAACTAAACCGAAATCCAGAATCAAAAAATTTTTAGGAAGATAAAAAAATTAATCACTGCTCTTATTATTGAAATACTGTACATTAGCTCTGGGAAGAAAATGAAGACTTATTTATTTATATATATGTTACCGTTAAATGTATAATTCAGCTATTTCATAGAATCAACTTAAATATTTCATGAAATAAATAGACAAATCAGTTAAAGTACATAATAGATGAACAATTTTTATATTTTACCTAGTTATTCTATGAAATAACTAAGGATAGACCGTTAAAGTGAAAACTAAACAATTTCAAAGACATTTCATAAATTAATTGTTAATAAATAGTCAAAATCTCTCGAAAAATACATTTTATCCCTCTTTGTGAATAATTGATAAATAATAAGGGAAAGCATAGATGATATAATTTATTATATTTCTCATATTGTATTAGTTAAACAAAAAGGGGAAAAAGAATATATTGTAAAAATAGATTACATTTAAATATATTATCAACAGAAATACATGCTGAGAAGAAAAATTGTTGTTTCATAAAAACATTGCGTAAACTTTATGAAATAAAAATGCAAGAGAATATTAATAAAAGTTTAATTAGTTAATTTTATTTTGCTTTTCATTATTTACTAAGGTAAGATTGATGTGATGACACTTTGGATTTAACTGCTTTTTATTTTTAAAACAAGCACACTGTTTAGTATTACACATTTTTTTTACACGAGAATTTTTTTAAATCCTTGTCCAGTACCGCAACTTTGAGCTGTTGTAACAGATCGAAGCGTTGTGTCAATATTTGGAACTTCTTCAATGGAAATTAATTCTCGCTGATATATACTGAACAGATATCTGAATTACAATTGTTTTTATTTCGCCTAGTTGGAAAAAATCTTCCCAATGCAGCTAGAACCGGTTCAAAGAACTTTCGAGTGTCGTATTTCATACTTTAACGATCAAGTATTTGTTATTCTATCGAATACCTATTTAAATCGTGGAATTCAATAATTTTATATACTTTAACTGACTGATCTGGTTATTTCATGAAATACATAGTTATTTTTTTCAATAACAGATTTCACACTTTAACGTTAACATATATATATATAATTCCCTTTTCACCCAGGCGAAGCAGAATATGTTTGGTGATAATCTGTTTGACCTTCGAACTTAATGGTACGGTCAGTTCCCTCCCCTCTCTTATGTATTTGTTTCTAATTTAAGGAAGTTGTATATAATGCATTTTTGTTGCACTTTTTTCCGTGTAAAAGGGTTTTATGATATTTGGAAAAGCACATTGAGCACACATTGAAGGATTATTTCTCCTAAATTTATTTTTATGAGTATTCTCAAACATATAAAGCATGATTAAAAACGTTTTACATAATTCATTTTAGAACATCCATATTTTTATGCTGAATACACCTTTAACTCGGAGGTGGTTAAGCGGAGCATCTGTGATTTTTATTGAAGGAAGTTGAAACTGATCAAGCAAGAGAAGAACGTGCTAAAATAATGCATAGTAATCATGATAGCGAAAGTTAGTTTGAGAAAAGCGATGAACATGAAACGAAAGAAAAATTTTCAAATGCTTCCAAAAGAACTCCATCAACTAAAATATGAAGCCATAAGTATACCACAAGATACACTACACTAAATCAAAAAGAAGCAAGCAAGAAAAAGTTTAACAGGATATTTTTCTATCATCAAAGGAAAGCAAAACTACTATAACTTGAACAAAATATGGCAGTTTTGCCTGCAAATAATATTTCTGTAATTTTAGTGAGAAGTGCCTGTGATTTGTGTCCTTTATTAAGGTCATACATATTTGAATAATTTTAATTCCGTTTTATAGAATTTTTTCTCAAATTATCAATGAAAAATTGAAAAGTCCTTGAAAATAGGTAAGCATAATTTTTCTGAATTAAATTATTTCCTAGAATTGCGATTTTCATCGTTTACAATAAGAATAATTACAAAAAAAAGAATGGGGTGACTGAGTCACCACGCGCAACTATTAACATTAGTATGGAATACGCTCCTGCTCCCTAAGACTTCTTGCTTTAAATATTAAAAATAACACAATTATTCTTCATCGGAATTTTATATTATTTTTCAATATTTAACATTAAATCTAAATGCTAATTCTTCGAGGCTTAAAATTACATTTCATTTTAAACTAGTTACAATACGAGCACTCTTTTTAAATAATCATTTTACATTTTTGTCTTCCTTGTCGTGCACTTGATTTTACTCTCCTTACAATTCAGCTATTGTATCAAGAATAATATTTTATTTTTGCAAAAATGAACTCGTGCGAAGAGCGAATACTTCATCCAGTGTATTTTTAATGTATCAGAACTGAAAAAGGTATTTTACAGCTAATTTCTTAATCTTCAAGGAAAAGTGTCATTGAACACAATTCCTGTTTATTGCTGTTTTGTAAATGCAACACTTTTGTGACAAATCAAACAATTACTGAGATCCATGCTTGTTTTTCACTACAAAATAATCAGTTTCTCAATCGTCTTGAAATATCCTTTTTTCTTCGAATATTTTTCTCTTGCAAGATATGTAAGACAGTGCAAAAATAGTTCCACTCACAAAATGGTTGCTACTCCACACACAGTTTTCTATTATCACTTATGAGAAAAAGTTATCAATTCGCACCCATACGACATCGGCAACAAAAAGCAAAATTGATATATTTGATTTCTTAAGGGCAGTCGGAAACCTCTATACCGACAATGTTAAATTGGCTGTTTTCGAGGTACATTTTCTCAAAATCTGTTATATGTACATGCTTGAAATTTTTCATATAATTAAAATACACATTTCTCATTATACTCAAATGAGCTTTTAGCTAATTTTGAATTTTTTCATAATTTATAAAATATTTTATCAAACATAGTTTACGTTAACCCGTTTTTCACATAAAAAATTTGTAAAAATAAATTTTGGGGTTTTTTACAAAAGCTCATTTCAGTATATATTAGCCATCATTATAAATAAATATATCATAAAAAATTTACATACCTGTGAACAGTAGTTTCTAAGAAAGGAACATCGAACATCAAAAATTGACATTTTGAGAAAAATTGATTTTAACGTATAATTACTTTTTAGTTAAAACATGCCAGCTCCATATTCTAAATCATCAGCATTTTTTAGTAGCTCATCATCTTCTTTCTTCCTTTTAAGTCTTTTTTCCTTCCTAACTTCCTTTGTTTTTTGTAAACAATAGTATTTTTGCTCGTAACAGCCTCTGTTTGTCGAGGCACTCCATCGCCTGTACCGTGTAATCACCAGGCTCAATACACATTTTTCTCAAAATTTCTAGTTTTGATACATTCCCCCATATTAAATGAGGAAACTGCATCATATGTACCCAGTGACAAAACTTCTAATTGTACAAATGTTTTCTTCGGTACACGAGACCATATTACATTATTTACACTTTCGTTAGATTTTGCGTACCTCCATGTAAACACTTTTTTAGCAATTCTGGATTAGCTAAATCCTAAAAACAGGTCGCATGGCCTCCACAACATCCACAGGTAAACTATTTTTGTGATGATAAGTCTCCCCAAGCAATTCTGCTTTTTAAATTTGCACCACGTATCTGAATCAGAGGGACAAAATCCATGCTGAGGTTTTTCATCGGTTGATAGCTTGTGTAAAAATATTGCCCATATGGTTTGTTGCATGTCCTTCACGCTAGACAAATTTCTGCGGATAGCTAGACCATAATATGCTTGCAGACGGTCGATTTCTGCCTCTGTCAATCTATTTCTTCCACATAAAGGCTTTCCGTCAGAAAGTTTTTGACCTCTCATCTTAGTTTTCAAGCGTCGAAGACGTGTCCCCCATTCTTTTCATAACATGACCTATGCATTCTAATTTCTCGACAGAGCAATGGTCACCATATACTACTTTGTTCTCGACAATAGAAGTAAAAGCTTTGGAGTCCCCATCTCCTAAATATTTTGTGTAGCGAACATTGTAGAGACTGGGAAAGCTGAAAAATGGATAGCTCCAGCTACTTCCATCTTACCGCTGTAGCTTCAAAATTTCTCTTACAATTTTGAAGATGCTTGGTTTTGTTCGGACAAATATAATGTTTTTGAAAAAACTTCGACATCTATAACTTTGCCGGTATCAACACTTGTGACTGTCACCAAGCCATTCTTCGAAGAAAACCACGCTTCTGCCAGCTACCATCAACAGCAACAGCAAGGTCCCTTTTTCCATCATTTTCATCAACGGCTTCACGAACAGCTTCTGCCATACTGTGTTCACAGGTTTTCTCTTGTTGCCTGCAGTAAAATGTGTGGTTGTACTTTGAGAATTTTGTGGGTGGCGGGGGAAGATTCATGATACCGCAAAACATCCTAGCAGACTCAGCACCTTTACCTATGCATCGCATAGCATACACTAGCCGGGTATTCAGTTCGTAATTCTCAGAACTATCGCATTTCTTGAGTTAAAAAAGTATAGTTATATTTACAAGAAGGACATTTTAAGTGATACTTCACAGCTTCACCACAGTTACTTTCACTGAGGGTGCAACCTGAGTCCTGTTTTTTCACACTTTATACATTTTACAGCTTCAAAAAACACTCAAGCTAAAAGGTTAATGTCCACAATAACATTTCTGAAACCAGAAAAGCCTCATCCGAATATGAAATATCCATGTTTTACAATTTTTCTCTCACTGGCAGATGGTTCAGTTTCATTAGTACAAAGCTTTGCACCATCAGCACAATTTTTTCATCAGCAGAGTTCTTTGGAACAGTAGAATTGCTTTCACCACAACCATCATTACTTTTATTACATCTTCCTTTATTAAAAAACTCTTTTCGTTTCTTAAATACTTTAGTCGATGCTCTAGGCATGGTAAAGTCATTATTATAACATTTTGAAAAGTTTAAGCTGAATAATGTTAAAGAATACTTTGGGTTCCAAAAATTATACTTGCAGTTTACAAGTGATTGACACACTGGTGACCGTTAAAAATACAGTGAAGTTTCAAATGGGTTAGGAAATAAAAATAAAAAAGGCTCAATTTATACAATAAAAGATGATAAATGTTTTGATTATACCAGACGCTCAACGCAGAACAAAACAAAGCTTTGTTTTACTTTTACGCTTGTCAAATGGGCGTAGCCAGTTTTTCGCGATTATTTAAAAAATAGGTTTTTAGGGCTTCTACTTACCCTAGGAGGTTAAAGTAAGGTATTTTTAGAAAGGTTAAAATCTGTACTATGTGGAAATGTAAAATCTCAAATTGTCAAAATCAAATTTTACCTTTCCAAACTGCCTTAACAAAATTTATAGATTTTCATAAATATATCAATTTCTCAGAACAATGGAGCCTTGACTGGAGTCCCTTAAAGGCCCGGTGGGCCGCCGTTGAATATCGCTGATTCATAGCCGCGACGGATTTAACGTGTATTGGCTGCTCACAAGGTGCCGTACTTTCAGGACACTAGAGGGTTCCACCCATAACACTTCGGCAGCGAGCTCGTAACCGCTTAACCACTGTACAATGTATTGAAAGTCCAGTACGAATTTTTTAACTGCATAACTATACGAGAAGGGGTTAAAAGCACAAAAACGTAATTTACTGAAAATTTTTCGAAACGTTGCAGAGTCATATTGCTGAACAGTTTATTTCGACGAAGGATTTAAAGAAAAATTAGTAATTTTGAAATTTGTTTTTGAAAAATAAAAAACCAATTTTGAAAAAATAAATAATCTATTTTACTATTGTGTAGTTTCTAAAAAATATTTTCTTAATAGTATTCACTCTATACATTTGTTAACAAAAGAAATTTCCCTATACAGATAAGAAATATTTTAAAACAACATAAATTCCGTTAGTTTTTAAGCGAATAGTTTTATCCATGTATTTACTGCAATTCTTCGTGCAATATTTTTTTTTTTGATTCACTACAATGAAAATTAAATTGCTTTATACATGTACCATGTTGTTACTGGGATGAATTCGTAAACTCCTTTGAGGAATAATCTGTTTTTTTTAAAATAAGAAAAATAAAATGAAGAATATAACAATTAATGAATTAAGTGAAACATTTAAACGTCATTGCCTATATAAGTTGCGCTTTTCTCATTATTTTTAAGAGTTACTACGGCTCTTCTGATGTGCGTCCGTCCCACTCCTGCGTTCTCAACGTATTCTCTGGTTCCTGTCCCTCAGAGTCATTTCCTCTCGTTTCCTTTCAAGCCATCTCGAAGGGGTGCTAAAGGGGCTTACCCAGTAAGCACGGTCTACTTCACATACATAAATAAAAGACTGGACTTTTGGGAAACTTAATCCGTTAGAGCTAATCCCAATTAAACTGGTACTTTAAAGTACTGTAATACAAGTACTCGAGGCTAAAATATTTCATCATACAAGAAGACTGTATGTACTGTTGTTTTAACGTACTTTGCAGTTTAACTTTTTAAAGGCTAATTAATCAAATAACACTAACATTTTAGAGCAGAAAAATTTATTTTTGAAAATTACAAACTGTTTTCCTAATTTTGCATATTTTTACATAAAAATAGGTTTTTGAACATGCATTGAATTTAATGATATTCAAAGAAAATGGTTCTTTTTCAGTAATTGTGCATTTTTGAGTTAAGTTTTGATTGAACGTTATTCAAAAAATATTACATCCCGTAGCAAATACAGTATTTTCTGAACATGAACTGCTGGGCCCGGTCCTATTCAGAATCTTTTGATTACTGTCTTCAGAATCAGACAGAAATTACAGCAGATTATTTTATGGAACTTCATCTAAAGAATTATCTATTAGTGATCTATTTGGATTTATTACAGAACCTTCACATGGAAGGTTCTGTAATAAACTCAAAGCTCTGAAATCCAAACTTCCATTTTTCGAGACATTCTCTAAAGAGAAAAAATTACAGAATTTTTCAAACCTCTATTGTTAAATCTCAGTCTTGTACAAAGAAATTAAAATGTTACTTTTTAAATAAAGAATAAATGCTTAATTTAGTTGTGTGGTAAAAAAGGTTAGATTCAAATTTCAAATTATAAGGTTTAAAATAACATTTAAAATAGCAAAATAATTAATTTAAATTAAAAACAAACGCCTAAAGGCACACACCTCTATACTTCTTTTGTAATGACGCTACAAAATACACAACGAAAAACAATAATAAAGTGCACGGGTCGAAAGTAAGTATGAAGTGCTTTTCCTCTCACATCCAATGTACTGGCGGGGTACTTATATGTATCCATAAAAGTTATTCAACTATAAAATTAATTATACTTTTCATTTCAAATAACTAGTCAAATCATTTTCTAAAGGTCTTAAGCAACACATAAAAAATAAAAGACGTTTTTTAACTTAAACTACTATTGCCGGAACAAAATGACAATTTTGGCAATCTGATCAAAATGGCAGTTTTAAAACTATTCGCTTTCTGCTCCTAAAATATTCATCACAGAAACCATGCTACCACACACATATATCCCTTTAAGACCATTATTTTTATATTCAAATATTAAAAATGTTCTGGTTATTAATACTATATATGGACCCCAATGACATTGGGAAAAAATAATAAAAAATGCCCTCACTCTTCCTGGAGTATAGGCGGTTCCCTCACTATTGTGAGGGTTGGGCGTCCTCTGAAAAACAGGTCACCTATGAAATTTTACGAATAATACATTTTTTAGCTCTAAGTTGATAAAGAAACAATCTTAATTCAACTAAAAATTGTTACAAATAAAGAAATTATTGATGCATAATTAACTCTTTCATTAATTCATTGTTATTTACTGTAAAAATCTTTTGTTTTGTTTTTGCAATTACCATTTGCATTTTCACAAGATCTTTTAGAACTGTTTTTCCGTAGTTTCAAATCTGCGCTTTGAGGCCTTGAAATGTCATCAACACATCAAAAATGGCTATATATCTCAAGCCCTTTATCCTGGAATGGCCAGCATAAAAGCTATGATATGTGTAGCAGGTGAAATATAACGCTTCGATCTTTTCGCGAGTGGAGTTACAACACTGTTATCTTCATCATCAGTTAAAAATACTTCTGTTAGTAGGTGGAGAAGTTGATAACGCTTCAACTATCTCTTAAATTTTAAGCATCCATTTTGATTTTTAGAGGAATTATTTGATATTGCAACTTGTTCTCCCAGAAAAACCAAGAATTTGCAACAGCTAAATCAATGCAGTGAATGTGTTCAAGAGATTTTTATAGTAAGAATGATCCAAAAATTGTCTTTCCATTTCAAATATTCTCCTGCACTTTCTTCCTCTCTCTCAACATGAACTTGATTCTAATTCTAGTGTACGTGATTCATATGTTTTGTTTGCAGCATTGTCATCATCCGAGAGATCATTGCGTTCTGATTTATTCATCAATTGAAAAATTTCTTCTGTGACATTTCTTCTCCTTTTAGATACCCGAAAAGATTTTGGTTAAAAAGTTAACACAGCATTCCAAGTGAGAAATAGTAAAAATGTATCAGAAAATTTTATTATTTAAATATATATATATATATATATATATATATATATATTTACAACACCATACTAACTCCCACCGGAAAACCAAAACTTTTGAGGGAGAGATATGGATGCAGATATCTGTGGAGAGGATAAAAAAATGCCACTCCTCAACAAATGTATGAAAAGAAAAATTAATTGTGCGAGAGAGAGAGAAAGGGACTCATCCATGGTGACCCCAAAATTTGATATTAATTCTATAATTATATATTTCATTTTTACGTAGGCTTTCATCAAAAATTATTGAAACAGAAAAGAAAATTCGCATAATAAGTACCACCTTTACAGCCGCAGTGACTTTCAAGTAACGCCGAACTCTCGCAGATCGTGCGTTCGTTTAAACCTCAATCATGCATGATTGTAAAGCAGATGAATTTATAGTACCGGGTAGTTATAATTAAAAAGTTACACTATACAGAGGCCTGGAGAACTCGTTCTGCTTATCGGATTTTGATAAAACTGGAAATATATGCTATATGGACCATGGGGAAAAGGTTTCTGCAATAAAAAAATAGTTCAAATTTTGAGCACTAGGAGGAAATGTGGTGCAAAAGAAGGACAAAAATGTTAGAATCGTTAAAATTTACTCAATTACAGAATATGCTGAACATGTTCTCTCCTGACATCAATAACTTGATGAAGGCGCATTATAGCGTTTTCAATGGCAGCGCAAAGCAACTCACAATTTATTTCAGCCACATGACGTATAATGCTGCTTTCAAATCAGGTAAAGTCCAAATTCTTCCTCTGCAAACACGGTCTTTTATAAATCCCCACAACCAGAAATAGTAGGAATTTAAGTCGGGTGAACGAGAAAGCGATGCATCCGGAAAATATCTGGATAATCATGATTTTCCCAAAGTTATCACTAAGCAGTGCTAACTTTGGCGATGTGTGAAGACTTGGCACCCAATGTGAGGCGTTGCTCCATCTTGCATAAATATTGTGGTTGGCAAACATTGTCGTTCTTGTAAAGCAGAAATGATTAACGATGACAAACGCGCGGAAAGAATCCCTGGCTAAGACAGCAAGTTTATATAGAGGTTTTACGGATTTGCATAAGGAATATTCGATAAAAGCCACCTGGGGGGCAAAATTTGTACTATTGTTTTTTACTGTAAAAAACTTTTTCCCCATGAGTCATGGAGCATATATTCAAATTTCATTAAAATCCGGTAAGCAGAACAGAGTTCTAAAGCCTCTGAATACTGTATCTTTAATTTTAACCAGTCGGTATCAGATACGAGCTTGGTATTAATTTTATAACTTTATCTTTCATTTTTATGTAGGCGTTCATCAAAAGTATTGAAACAGAAAAGAAAATTTAAATGGTAAGTACTTAACCTTTGCAGCTGCAGTGACTCAAGTAATGCCCAACCCACACGATCATGCGGGTAACAAAATCCCGAAGCCCTACAAGCAACATTAATAGAGTATAATTACTATTTTTTCTATTTACAATTATTTAAACATTAATATAAAATTTGTTTCCAAGCAATTAGAAATATATTGATAATTACCTTTTTACGACAGATAAAAAGAAGACGTGTTTTGTTGTATTTGAAAAGAAAGCTAGATTTGTCAGCTGAAAGTAAAACATGTACGACACTCATCGTCTGTTGACGAAAAGTAACTCTTTACACTTTCTGCAAACCGGCTCAATCGCTAGATTCACAATTTTCTTACTTACGAATATTCCAAAGCAAAAATGTATAAGAATATCTCACCCGCACGATCGTGCTGGTCGGGTCTTAAGGGGATGTCCCGAAAGAGTGAAATTAAAAAAGTGTTCCTGTATGTAAAAATGGTTGTTCTATGTTATATTAAAATGGGTGATACTTATAAGTACCATCGGTGATAAAATGAAAGGTTAATAAATGCAATAATTTTTGAAAAAAAACTTATGTTGTTTTTAAAACATTTATTTAATAACAATATCCTACTTCGCTAAATTTCTAGGAAAATTTCGGAAAAACACATCCAAATAATCCCATTTTCATGCATCATTCGTTTATTATGAAACATTTTTGCTATCTTACTCATAATGAGACAAAACCAAATTCTTTCAAGGTTTGCCAAACCTTGAGCGAAAAGTTTGCGAAACGATTATTTATTATTTCAATTAACAATTTTGTGAATAATGAAATCAATAGTAAAAGCTACTCTACACATATTACGATGATCAATTACGTAAGAAGTAAGTATAAATACATGATAAGTTGAACCTTTTAAGCACCATAATTTTGACTTTTTATACATCTGCTTTTAATATATCCAACGATTCTTTCAACGGTAAGTTACTTTAACATTTCTTGAAATCTTATATATATATATATATATATATATATATAAATATAAATTGTCCTTTTGAAATTTCTCTCAGTTTTTCAAGTGCTCACATTTTATTTTCAATATATGTATCTACCCGTAATAATTGTTCATAAGAATACAAGGCTGATATGAGTCGAGGATTATGGAATAGTTGGTTACTATGGAATTCCAAGGTTGTGGCTCTGTTCCTACTATACGATTCGAATTAACTGAGATAAATGGTCAAAATCAATTTTTTCAAAACCCCTAGCGTTTAATAATTACATACCTTTAGGCTGTTTTTGGTTAATGTTAAAAAATAGGACCCAATTTGGAACAATTTTTAGATATAAAAGAAATGAAAAACTAATATGTGATATTCTGACTTCACTATGCTTTAGAGAGCATTAATTTTGATCATACTTCCCATTTTAACAGAGATGATTCAACCTTTCTGGTATAAAATGTGTTTCGCATTTTTTATTCTATACCATAATGTTAATTATGGTTATTCTATACCATGCACTATTTTTGTCCC
>BMAU01006565.1:0-18065 GCA_019973935.1 Trichonephila clavipes
AACAAAGCAGGACCAGAAACATCCATTACAACTATTATTTATTTTTACTCGAGCACACTAATCAATAATAGATTAAACCACAAGTGAATGTCCTAGGAGATGATATAGAAAAAGCAATAGACTCTGAGTAAACAAGCGCAAATAATCAATTTAATTTAAACCTAATCTATCTTTGACTATAAATTCCCGATCCACTCATTTAATACAGTGGAAAGCTCCGTTCTTAAGTTAAGCTGTGAAAATCAATTATATCTCGCCTTCGTAACGCCCGTAACATTTTTCTCAGCTCCTTCTATCTTACAATTAAAAAAAACTCTGACTTTATATAGTCGAACTAAACTACATATCGAGATTTCTTCTTGAGAGGGATGCCTATGAATTAACCGCGAATGCTAGCCCAAAGATTCCCCAAGAGTATTTGTAAGAAGATTCCGTAAAGATCCGTAACAAAGTAAAACTGTTCGTTTTATTATTACTTAAATCAATTTTTTTAAAATTTAAAATTAAAATTATACGAGTATTTAAGCAAAATAATTTTTTATATTGTATAATTAAGCTTTTTCTCGAGGTTTCGATATTTTTGAGCATTTTATATAGGTTTATTTAGTTAAAATATTATAGTAATAACCTTTAAAATTGTTTTTTCCCCTGGAACTCATATAAATTTACAAAACTTTGAGCAAATTTAATGTCCTTATTTTAGCAAAAAATATCAAAAACATAAATTCACCTGACGAACCTTATACATACATCAAAAAACTTTTCTTAAAACCAAGTACTTGAAAATTTATCTAAAATATACAATCTTATAATCACTGAAAATATTGATATAATTTAAATTACAGAAAACTGAAATTATCCAAATAAGTTTTGATGTTTTCTCGTAAATACACTGTCGAAACAATGGCGCTTTCTGATTTAAATTTTTTGTAGAAATACAGTTTTTTGCTTTTCGTTTACAGTCTTAATTTATTTCATCGATTTATAATAATACTAGTACCATTATAAAATAAATATCAAAACTGTTTATACAAATTAAATAAAAAATTATCATTATTTATGAAAAACGAATGTATAATTTTCACCTTCAGTGCATCAGTTTTCCTTAAATTATCACACACAAAAACTGTACAAAACTTACAAGAGGAGGGCACGACGAAGGAAATTCATTTTGGGTCGAGACTTTGTGTAACAGTAGGGTGTTCAACCCTCAATTTAATTCCGCCGAATAGCCAGTCAATTCGGACAAAATAGCGTTTGAAATTCATGTCAAAGTAATTAAATTTATTTGTGAAAGGTTTATTAAATATTTAATGATATTTTACGTAATTGTTTTGCATTTTTTTTTTTATAAAGTAAAAAAAATTACTTTAATTATATAAATATTTATATTAAATTTTTTATAAATATATTTTTTATTAATAAATAATATTTATAATAAAATATGTAAAATATATTAAATTATACTTTACATAAAAATTAGTTAAAAAAATAGAATTATATAATGTGAAATACAATATACTATAAATACAATATTATATATAATATAAAATAATTTATAAAATATATTACTGTTATGTTAAAGTATTTCATAATTAATATAATAAAAATAACATGTGTCCTTTTATTTATTATTAATTTAATTATTTTATAATTTTATAAAATATTTAATATAAGTCTTTTTTAAATAAATTTATTAAATTTTGATAAAATAATTTATGTAATTTTGATAAATTAATTTATGCAATTTTAATAAATTTATTTAAATAACTTTAATAAATTTATTTATGTAATTTTAATAAATTTATTTAAATAATTTTAATAAATTTATTTAAATAATTTTAATAATAAATTAATAATTTTAATGTTAAATTAATAATAAACTAATAAGTTTAATAATAGAATAATAATAATTCTTATTAAAAGTACTTTTTAATAATAATATTTTTTAATAATAATATTTTTTAATAATAATAATTTTTTAATAATAATTTTTAATAATTTTAATTGATAATAATTTTAATAATAAATAATGTAAATAAAAAGTTAATTTAAATAATAAATTTTTTACCTTTATAAAATACAAAATATATAATTACATAAAATTTCATTTAATATTAATAAACCTTTTATAAATAAACTTATTTAATTTGAAAAAATAGTTAAGATAATTGAAAAGAAAAGTTTAACGAGTGAATAGATCCCTGACCTCCCGCATAATAACCAGGCGCTCTCCCAACCACGCTACTGAATCGCTGGAGGAAAGTGAAACTTAATTGTATAAAAGTTTAGCACGAATTTCGAATGGCATTTTATCCGAACTGACTGGCCATTCGGCGGACAGCAACAACTATTTTGCTTTAAGGTATCCGACTACGTTCGGAACCGCGATTTTCCAAAAGCATGTAAATGGATAATATTTATGATATTTAATGTCACTTAGATTAGTAAATGTACATAAAAATTTTTAAGAATAGTATAACAATAAAAAATGATTTAAGTATAATGTTTTGACAAAAAATGAACATAGAATGACCCATTTTTAAAATATTCTCCTTTTGTGAAAAATGCTTCTATTATATTAATATTTTGCCTGTACATAGCTTAGACCACCGTACAGAGGCTCAACTAGAATTTTTGAAATATATAACTTAGAAGTGGGTTTATCCAAGTTTTGCGAAAACAGAGGGAAAAATTTTAAGAAAAAAACCACTGATAATTATTTCAATTGGTTGTAACTATGAAAATAATGTGCATTTTTCAAAAATCATAGTTGAGCCTCTGTACAGATGTCTGAGCTATATACAGCAGTGCTTCTCAAACTTTCACTATTTGCGACCCAATATTCAATCACAATTTTCATCGCGCCCCCCTTCCATACAATAATAATGTATTGAATTCAATAACACAATACTTTGACTCTAATTCTAAAACACGAATTCAACCTCTTAAGTGCCACCGACGTATATAAACACCTCTCTCAACCAAAACCATAATTAACCCGGACGTATATATACGTCTTTCTGAAGTACGATCTTTTCTCTGCACAGCTATCTATAGAATTATTCCGAAGGCTTTGGAAAGCAATAAATGGACCTTAACGGTATTTGCGAAGGTTTTTGCTAATTTCGTAGGATTTGTTTATTTATTCCTTTTCCCTCCTCCTTCCCCGTTCCCAATATATCAAATACGCGCCACTACGAGAAAAATGATGGCATTGGGAAAGATTTGCGAAACTTTGAACCGGCAGTTAATGGATTAATTCAAACCGTACAAACTATCAAGATAAATATAAATTTTTTGTCTGACACGCCCAAGGGGTCCCTGTAATTTTTAATCTTGTTCTTAACTTAGCATTGTTAAATTAATTACACTGCCGTACAATCTTTTGTTTTCGACTTTTCAATACGCTCGCACGCCCCTCGTAGAGTTATCACGCCCCCCCTAGGCGGGTGCTCCCCACAGTTTAAGAAACGCTGATATATATACAGGCAAAATATTATTATACTAGAAGCATTTTTCACAAAAGGAGAATATTTTGAAAAAAGGTCATTCTAATTTAATTTTTTGGCCGAAAAATTGTATTTAAATAAATTTTTTTGTCAAAATGCTCTTAAAACAATTTTATGCATGTATTCTAATCCAAGTGACACTAAATATCACGAATATTATCCAGTTATGCGTTTTTTTTTAAAATCACGGTTCTGAACGTAGTCGGATACCTTAAGTTATGCCAGGCGCTTTACTAATTTTATTAAAAATTGTCAGTTAGTCTTTAAGATGTGTTGGAAAGCTAAAATCTTATTTTTTTTGACAATTTGACATTTTTATATTTTCAAATTGTATAGATTTTAACCTGTCTAAAAATACCTCACTTAAACCTCTAAGATAATTAGAAACTCTTAAAACCTATTTTTAAATATTTGTTGAAAAACTGGGACATGCCCATTTCAATGGCGAAAAATGTAAACAATGTATTTCATTTTTGATTATAAGTTGAGCGTCTGATATAAACCAAAACATTTATCTTTTATTGTAAATTAAGCCTTTTATTTTTTTATTTCCTAGCCGATTAGTGTGAGTGAGTAAGTGTGGGGTTTAATGGCGCAAGGGCCAATTTTGGCCAAGCTGCGCCAAACACTTGTTAAAATAAAAGTCGTATAATTTTAAAAATATATAGGTTTAAAAGTATATGTATACACATACATGCATGCATACATATAATATAGTAAAAATCCTCCTAGCTGATTAGAAACCCTCACTGTATATATTAAAAGCAATTTATCTCAAAATATAAATTTTGATATTCGACGTATTTTTTCTGAGAAACTATTGATCACAGGTATGTAAATTTTTTTATGATATATTTATAAAAATACCTAATATATATTGAAATGAGATTTTTGTAAAAAAACTCAAACATTTATTTTTTTATAAATTTTTATGAGAAAAATGGATCAAATTTTACAATGTTTGATAAAATATTTCATAAATTATTGTAAATTCAAAATTAGCTAAAAGCTCATTCCAGTATAATAAGCAAGGTGAACTTTAATTGTATGAAAAATTTCAAGGATGTACATATAGCAGATTTTGAGAAAAGGTACATCGAAAAAAGCCAATTTAGCATAGTCAATATATATAGAGAGAGAGAGGTTTCCAACTCCTCTTAATCATCTCTTGATCTATAAAGCAGGGGTACTCAACCTTTTTTCCGCCGGTCCACATATATGTGACAACTACACTGCTGGACAATTGCTAAAGACGGATCACAAATTGCTATGTAGCATAACATTAAGAGAGACATGAGGCCTAGTAGGATAAAGTATAGTTGTCACACTGTTCAGACATTAGAATAAAGAATATTTATTGTTCTGGAAAGTACAAAAGCTGTGAAACATCTGAAAGAAAAACAAATGTTCATTTGATCTGCATACGGAGAAATGGAACAATGCATCTAAAAGTCAGCAGACACCTTAAAGAAAGGTATTAGTACGGGATATGTTCACCGTGGAGTGTAATGCAACATTCCACACGTCGTACCATACTTTGCACAACATTATCCAGCAGCTGTTAAGGCAATTTATCCCATTCCTCTGTGAGTGCACGGATGAGGGTGTTCTTGTTTGTCGGAGGATAGTTTCGACCAGCAACTTGCCTCTCCAAAGCATCCCAAACATTTTCAATGGGGTTTAGATCTGGAGAACGCGCTGGCCATACGAGACGTTGAATACCCTCGCTGTCTAGACAATCCTGAACAGCGAGTGTTCGATGACATGTTGCGTTGCCGTACATAAAAACATATTTATCACCGACAGCACCACGGAAAAGACGAACATGAGGAAGTAGAACTTCATCAATGTATCGTTGGCCCGTCATAATCCACTTCGCAACCACATGTAGGCGCGTGCGGCCATTGATCATGATGCCGGCCCACACCATGATACTGCATGTCGGATATCGGTCCTTTTCCTGGATATTTTCTGGACGATAAGCAGTACCACTCTCGCGCCAGATCAGTTGGCGTCTGCAATCCGATGACACACTGAACCTACTCTCATCTGATAATAGTACGCATGTCCAGTCCTGTTCAGTCCAATTGTGATGCTCACGACACCATTGCAAACGGGCAGTACGGTGCTGTCTGGTCAATGGGACACACACAAAAGGTCTGCGTGCGCGTAGTCCTCCTCCCCTCAAACGTCTGGCAACAGTTTTTCGGGAGATCTGTTTTCCTGAGGCAGCAAGAAACTGATTTGCCACCTGCTGAGCCGTGGTGTGCATGTTCCTTTTTGCTGATAGGACGATATATCTGTCTTCTGCTGGCGTCGTAGTTCTAACCCGACCTCCCCCGTGCCGTCTACTACACATTCCAGTAGTTTTAAATGACTTCCACAGCCGTGAAACAACGCAGTGAGCGATATCGATCACCCTGGCAACATCTGTTATTTTTCGCCCTTCTTCGATCTTTCCAATAATTCGGCCACGCATAAAATCATCTATGTGATGTCGGGAAGAAATGCCAAAAATTTTAAGTTCGTCTATTAAATCTTTCCTGTAAAACTTTGACTTGAAACAACAACCGTCCACACGCGTCAAAACCTTTAAAGCTCTTATGAACGCTATCACGTGATGAACAGACGTGGAAAAAAAATTTCCATACTCATACTTCTTACTAATATCCCGCACTTATTCTAATTTTCCACATTCTGCTTCCTTTCATTTTGTCGTTGCTATGGATGATAGTGTTATCCGTCCTTAGGAATTGTCCAGCAGTGTATTTCACGCGAGCCGCCACTAAAGGTTTAACGAGGGGGGAGGGGACGCTATGAGATCAAGGGCATTTAAAATGCAGAAAATTGTTCGACATATTAAAACTCAAAATTTTGGATTTTATTCTAAAACTATGTTATTTTCTATCAAACTAAACTCACAAAAAATGTGTAATTTCGATTTCCTTTGATCCATGACACCCTCCCCATGTTTTTTAAAGAAAAGAAGCGAATTTATCTCATTTTAAAAGAAATTCTTAAGGAAAATAGCCTATGAAAAATTTGTGCTTAGTGGTATAATAACGAGCAAAATTATATATTTTTTAAATGTAACATTTTTATGACAAACCAATCATGCTGTTGATCAGAGTTTTTTTTTTTTTTCACGAAATAGTAAAGATCCCAATTATCTTGAAACAACATATATTCTTCAGATATTTTTGGCTTGGAAGATAATAGGGTTCATAAATAATTCACCCATGAAATTGTCGCTACACCACTGTTATTTGTTATCACTAACAGTTAAAATTACAAAAAGGGAAAACATTATCACTCAATTCGTACTAGCATGACATCGATAGCAAAATTGACATGTGTGGTTGATAGAATTTCTTACTAAATTTTTATATGCATTGTTCTTAATTAATTTAATTTGTTAGTTAAACAGGCCATGACCGGGTTCCTCAGCAAGGTCCGGTGGGTCACATGCAGACCGCAGGTTGCTGGTCTAAAGTTTTCATTTACTAAGTGACAAAATAGTTCTTTCTTTCGACACGTTCATCTGTTTCGACAAGAATTTTTTACGAATTTCGTGTCTGACGCTCTGACGAAAGTTGGTGTTTTTACAGATCGCAGAGGACCGCTTTGGGTGCGGTCTGCAAAGCAATTGGTCTCAGAAAACCTCTCAATCAATGAATAAATAACCATAAACCTGTGTAAAGGTTTGAGAGCCTTAAAAATCCCCAACGGGACTTTGTTTATGTAAAGAAATATCTATAGCTTGCCTTTGTTTGATGTGTTTAAAGTTCTGATTGATTTAGAATAATATGAGTTAAAGACAACAATTATCTAAAAATATTGCAGATGATGTCAAATGACAAAATGTAAGATTGTCTTCTGCTTTGAGAAGACGATCTCGTGTTTTTGTATCAGAATTTATGACACGACTGGCTATTATTTGATCGTTGTTCTTAGGAAATCTGTGGATTTGCAAGTTAAAAACTCCAGTTGCATTTTTATAATAAGTATTTCGCAAATAAATTCTTTATATTCAAGTTGAATTCACTTCCTAATGTTTCATGTTACGCATTCATACTGCAGATAATACATTTAATTCAAATCGGCAAAAAATTCCAAAAATGCAAAATGTTTCATCAACGAACTGAAAAAATATTCTTTGCTCGATATTTGGCGCTAATGAACGCTGTATCGTTATTCCTTTCTTGCACAATACCTTAAATGCATGAAGAAATTACATTTCTTCCCTTTGGGAATTTTATTAATAAAAAGAGAAGGGTGCAGATGCAAGAGAATTAAAAATATGTGGGTCAAGGTAGAGTTAATTTTGGTGCGCTTTTAAAAGCAATTCAATACAAAAAATCCCATCTGATGGATGAGTTTTCATCAGCTAAAATTTAATAATTCTTAAATTTGTCCTAGTTTTTAGTATTGGAGTAGATAATATAAGGACAATGCTGTGCTATAGTTTCTGTGAACATAAAAAAGCATATTAAATTTTCCAAAACTGTCACGCTGTTTAGTTTAGGATGAGCTAAGAAATAAATTTTACAGGAACTTTTTTTTGCATCTAAAGAGTAAATGTCTGTGAAAGTATTTCTTACATATTTACTCATCAAAGACAAATAATTTTAAGGGGTGTTGGAAAGCTAAACTCTTATTTTTTTGACAATTTGAGATTTTTACATTTTCAAATTGTATAGATTTTAACCTTTTTAAAAATACCTTACTTTAACCTCTAGGGTATTTAGAAGCCCTTAAAACGTATTTTTAGATAATCGTTGAATTTAAATCACGTCCATTTTAATGGCGAAAATTGTAAACAAATTACTTTGTTTTTGCTTAAAAGTGTAACGACTGATATAAACCAAAACATGTATCTTTTATTTTAAATTGAGCCTTTTATTTTTTTATTTCCTAGCCAATTAGAAGTCTCATTGTATACATTAAAATCAATTTATCTCAAAATGTAAATTTTAATGTGCGATGTACCTTTTCTGAGAAACTACTGTTCACAGGTATGTAAATTTTTTATGAATTATTTATAAGGATGTCTAAGATATACTAAAATGAGTTTTTTGTAAAAAACTCAAAAATTTAATTTTTACAAATTTTTTAAGTAAAAAATGGGTCAAATTTCGCAATGTTTGATAAAATATTTCATAATTTATTAAAAAAATTCAAAATTAGCTAAAAGCTCATTTTAGTATAATGAGAGAGGTGTACTTTAAGAGTATGAAAAATTTGAAGAATGTACATAAAACAGATTTTGAGAAATGGTACATCGAAAACAGCCAATTTAACATTGTCAGTATAGAGAGAGAGAGAGGTTTCCAACACCCCTTAAGGCACAAGAATATTTAATCGACGTTAATTAATCCGTTTTGACGATTAGAGTATGATATGGAGTAGAAATAAAATGTTTCAGAACATGTATTATATTAAATTTGAAAGGTAGAGAAAAAACAGAAAGTTTTTTTTTATAAGATAAAGTGTTTTGGAAGATCAGATACAATTACATGTGTGTGTCATTTATTTGTATTTATTTATTGTTAAAACAGTCTATTGTTTTAAATCATAATCATTAGTATATATATATATATATATATATATATATATATATATATATATATATATATATATATATATATATATACATATATATATGTAGGCAGTGACATTATAAAGTACACTCATGTCCATAAATTATGGATAATGAAGTCCAGGCAAAGAAAGAGACAGAAGCAAAACAAATTTGACTTATTTGTAAAGTCTATTTATTAAACAAAAGGTAAAGAGCAAGAAAGATGCTAAATGTTTGACATAATTAATAAAAATTGCGATTTTTACTCCCTGTATCAAATTTCAAAAAAAGAACCTATTTACAGAAAACAGTATAACATGGTTAGTATGATGATTAATACGGAGTATGTCTCCCAGATGATGCAATACAGGCCTTACAACGCCTAGGCATGCTGAGTATCAAATTATCAATCTGATCTTGGGGAATATCACACCACTCATCAAGCAATGCCCTCCGAAGTTCCGGTAGACAGGTGGGAGGAGGTTGACGGGTTGCAATTCGTCGGCCAAGCATATCCAACACATGCTCTATTGGATTCAAGTCCGGTGAGTATGCTGGCCAATCCATACAGGTGATATCCTCCGATTGAAGGCTTTCGTCTACAATATTTGCACGGAGAGGATAGGCGTTGTTATCCATAAACAGAAATTCAGCATCCATGGCGCCCCGAAACAAACGTACATGTTGTTTCAGAATGACATCCCGATAGATGTCATCGTTACACTCTGAACATGCAGGTCAGTTGGGGAACCAAGAATAATTACTCCCCAAACGAGCCCTTCTGCACCACCGTAACGGTGTCGTTCAATGGTGTTTTCTTGGGGGTAACGGGTACCGGCCGCTCTCCATATTAAAGTCAGGCGAGAATCAGATTGCAAACTAAACTGGATTCGTCGGAAAACATTTTCAAAAGACCACTGTTGTGGTGTCCACAATGCATGCTCTCTACTCCAGGTTAATCGCATGCGACAGTGAGTTGCGGTAAGTGGAACGCATCTGACAGGCCTACAAGTATATAGACCAATGTGCTCTAAGCGTCTGTACACGGTCTACCTTTAAACTGTCGTACCGGTAGCTGAAGAGAGCTGACGACACAGGTCTGAGGCTGTGATCCGTCTGTTTCGTTTGGCAGTAACTGCCAAATACCGGTCCTCATTCGGCGTTGTAACTCGGGGGCGACCAGTGCTGTAACATCTACTCAAATTACCATAATCTTGGAATCGTTGCCAAAGCCTGGAGATGACACTCTGGGTGATTCCTTGTTCCTCGGATACTTCCAGCTGGGTACGTTCACATTCTAGTCGTCAAATAATTCTACCATGTAAAAAATCATCCAAATGCTTCCTTTGTACCATAACTATTCGGTTATTGCACTGAAAGGCTTTTAAAGCGCTTGTGAACAATTTCACTTCTTTGCCACCATTCCTTATATGCCCCTCTCTTACACTCTCGTCATTGTGACGTACTATCCGCGCCATCTGGTGGTTTCCTGTAATTTACATATTCTTCTTCAAGATGTGTGTGATAATTCTACAGGTGAAATTTTTATTTTAGAATTCAATTTCTGTGTGATTCTGAATTGTCCTTAATTTATGGACGTATGTGTATGTATAATTATTATGATGCAAAAACAGTTTTAAATATAAAATTGTGAATAAATGTAGCGATTAGTCATGTAGCAAAAGTGTTCACATTTTAGGCCATTGTAGCCCAAGTATGGATGATTACGCTGACCGATGGAGTGCGTGTGAGTGAATTTTGGGGTTATTGGCGCAAGAGCCAATTTTGGCTAAACAGCGCCAAACGTTTGTTAAAACGTTATAATATTTCTGTTAAAAAAATTTAAAATCTTAAAATTTATGTATATAAAAGTTAATATTAATATATGTAAAAATACAGATTGATGGGGAGAATTCCCCACCAAGTTGGACAGGTATTGAAAAAAAAGTTATTTTCTGTGTTTCGTTGGAGTTAAAAGTAATTCTCCCTTGTAACAGATCTTACCATTTTCTTTCACGTAATCGGAATTTGTTTTAATTTCATCTTCCACGTCGTAGACAATTATTTCTTCCTTATCCGTTGTATACTCATCAGATGCCGGTTTTTTAGGTCTATGAGGATTCATTTTAATTTCTATTATTGCTTCCTTCATTTTTTTCAGTAATTCTTTTTTTCTTTTCCTTGATCGTGCTTTTGCTAGTTTCTTGGCATCCTGTACTGTATTAGAATCAAAGGGTGGTTGAATAACGGACTGTGATGAGGAAGTTGGTATGATTGAGGAAGATGATTCAATAGGGGTGACCATATTGTTGGAAGGAGCATCATTACATGTAGGAATAGGTGGTTGAGACTCTGAGTTACTAGTGGAGATTGAAGAGGTGGACGGCAAGAGTTGGGCTTGGGTGGAAGATGATGATGTAGAAACATCAGGAGTAGATATTGATAAATTTGTTCTTGTCTTGGATGAAAGGGGTTGAAGTAATTCCAAAGGTGGACATTTAATTTTCGTTATATTTTCACCTGTATGAGTAGAACTGTTTTTATTAGAGGATTTGGCAGCTTGAGCATAAGTGTGAGACGTTTGTGGGAAGTGAAGTGAATTGAATGTGGGGTTTAGTGGCGCAAGGGCCAACTTTGGCCAAGCTGCGCCAAACACTTGTTAAAATAAAAGTCGTATAATTGTAAAAATATATATGTTTTAAAAGTACATGCACACACATATATGCATGCATGCATGCATGCATACATGAAATATATTAAAAATACAATGAAACATACAAATCAAATTAAATGTAAAACTCCAATTCGAGACGTTTGTGGGACTATTAATTTTCGGGCTTCTACATATGTTATATTTTTATTCGTTTTAATTTCTTGAATTTGCTTTTCGTTTTTCCACTTCGGGCAAAGTTTTGAATCAGCAGTATGCGGTTAAGAACAGTTAATACATTTAGGCTCTAGACTGCAATCTGTGGAAGCACGTCCCACAGATGCACATCTAGAGCAAGTAAACTGACCACGACAGGAAGTTTGTGAGTGTCCGAACCTCTGACACTTAAATCAGCGCAGAGGATTCGGAATGTATGGACGGATTTTACAATTCAAATAACCAGCTTTAATGGTGTGAGGTATTGTGGGGCTGCTAAAGGTTAAAATTATATGTTTGGTTGGTATAACTCTTTTTTCTTTCTTATTTGTGATCCTTTTGACCCGAATAACGCCCTGATCAGAGAATCCGTTTAGGATTTCTGCTTCAGGGGTGGTCAACAAGTCAGGTTCAGATATGACTCCACGGGAGTGAGTGAGTGAGTGAGTTTTGGGGTTATTGGCGCAAGAGCCAATTTTGGCTAAACTGCGCCACACGTTTGTTAAAATATTAAAAACAGGGTAAAAACGCACATGAAAATGGATACAGAAAGATTATAGATGTGCATGCCTGCATGCACATATATAAAAATTAAATGTCAAGGTAAATGATTTTAAAATGTCAAATTAAAAAAATAAACCATTCACTGATAAAAGCAAAGAGGTTTTGGTGGGGTATTTCTCCCACCAAGTCAGGTAAAGTTAAATGTGATGAATTAAAAAAGGTGATGCGATGATGGTTAAAAACTGGACAATCGATTAAAATGTGATGAACAGTGTAAGAGACATTGCATGAAGGACATTCAGGAGCGTGTTCTCCAAACAACAAATGCCTGTGTGTGAAGCGAGTATGGCCAATGCGAAGACGAGTCAATTTGACATTAGTTCTTCGCATTGGCATCACAGGCCAGAGTGAGTGTAGGGTTTAATGGCGCAAGAGTCAATTTCTGCTATGCTGCGCCAAACATTTGTTGAAATATAAAAAAAATAATTTAAAGTACACAATTATGAACATATTATTTTTTAATACTAAAAAGCAATTGAGCGCCAATTGAAGTGCCAAACGCATGTTAAAATTTTAAAACATTGAAACTATTTCTTCAGTATATATATATATATATATATATATATATATTTCAAATATTTCATTAAATAAGTTAAGATTTGATATTTTAAAATATATCAGATCATGCAAAAAATGATTTCAAAGTATAAAATCTACCATAATTTGGTGGATAATATCCCCACCAAGTCAGACAAGCTTAAAAATAGACAAATGAAAAAGTGAATTTTAAACAATGTTAGAGTAATCAACGTTTCATGAAAAAATGTTAGTTACTACCGTTTCTGAATCGTGTGGGAGTTAATGCGCGCATATATTCGCTAGGATTGTTCACAAAACATTCCATCACGGCAAATTTATCCTCAGGATTTGGCTCTAGTTCCTCCGCCTGCACATCATACATAATCATATCCTCCTCATCAGTTGTTACCTCTGTAGGTATTGACTTTCGAGGTCTATGTGCAGCCATTTTGATTTTAATTTCTGCTTTCTGTACTTTTGGGCGCTTCCTTCTATTTCTTGAATTTCGTTTTGCACACTGTGGGACTTCAGGTGCATTAAAATGTTCACCATTGGATGCAGTAGGGTCAGATTCTGGTAAGGGTTGAATTTCAGTTGAAAGCGCAGCAGATTTATTAGATCTTGTAAGAGGGAGGGTTTCAGCTGATAAAGATGAGGTAGAGGTATTCAGGCTATTGTCAGGGGCAGCAGATGAAGAAATGGGTTCAGGTAACCGAGATTCAATTTCTGTGGTTGGTTTTATTGAAGATGCGGAGGGCAAAAGGTTTGCCTGAGTGGTAGACGACGATGTGGAAACTGAAGTAATTGAAGGGTATTTATTTGGCTGCGGAACGGATAATAAAGGTTGAAGTAATTGCAAAGGCGGGCATTTAATTTGTGTAATATTTTCGTCCGTTTGGGTTGTACTGGTAGCAGTTGAGGATTTGGCAACTTCGGCGTAAGTTTGGGATAACTGTGGTGCTATTAATTTACGTGCTTCTTGATAAGAAATATTGTTATTTGTTTTTATTTCCTGTATCTGTTTTTCTATTTTCCACTTTGGGCATAATTTTGAATCTGAGGAATGGGACTGGGAACAATTAAAACATCCGTGTAATTAAAACATCCTCTAGAGTACAATCCGTGGAGTTGAGTAGAGTTTGGAGTTTTATGGCGCAAGAACCAAATTCGGCCATACTGCGCCACACGTTAGTTAAAATATGAAAACCATGTAAAAATAAACATGAAAAATACAAGTACATAAAAATAAATTTGATATATGTGGATGTACAATCCGTGGAAGAATGCCCAACTGATGCACATATAGAGCATGTTAACTGACCGCGGCAGGAAGTTTGAAAGTGTCCGAATCTCTGGCACTAAAAGAAGCGTAGAGGATTTGGTATGTAGGGACGGATCTTGCAGTTTAAATAACCAGCCTTTATTGTTGTCGGAAGTTTTCGGTTATTGAACGTTAAGATTAAATGTTTCGTAGGAATTACCTCAGCATCTTTTTTTATAGTGATTCTCCTTACCTGAATTACACCCTGTCCTGAAAATCCTTCAAGGATTTCAGCCTCAGGAGTGCATATTAGGTCAGGTTCAGAGATGACACCTCGACTTGAGTTAAGTGATTTGTGAGGACTCGTTGTCAAAGGGCAATCTAAAAATGTTTTTGCCAACAAAAAATATTTTGTTTGCAAAGCAGATACAGTTTCAATTAATAAATCCCCCGAACGTAGTTTTTTAACGGATTTAGGATCTCCACCTATTCCTTGAATAGCTTTTTGAATCGCAAAGGTAGATTTTCTTGTCATATCATTATTAGATATCGATAGAATCAAAAAACGGCAATGCGTAGCAATCTGATCAATGTTAGTTGGATAGGATGGGTTGGGGGTTTTAATAAATGCGTTTTGATTTTTTTCCTTAATTCTACTTATTTTGATTTTTTTTTGAGAAAGGAGGAGGAGAATCCCTTTTGATTTTCAGAGGACCAGTTTGGCAGGGCTTGCCCTAGATTCAGCAACCAGTAGTGGCCTCGGGAGAGCCGCCCGCTCTGCAATGCAGGACCCTATCCAGGCTGGAACCTGGAACCACAAGACAGGCGGGATTATACACCAGCTGATAGAGCAGCCAGGACACGCTGATTAGGCTGTCCCGGGCTCCTGTACTATCTGGCGGCCTGAGATGCAAAACTCAGTTATTCTCCGGTACCCTCTACATGGCCGCTTCCTCCAAGACCCCACATCACCAGTCCAAAGGTCCTCAAAAGTTCAAAACCCCGCTCCAAGTGCCAGTTTTCCCAGGGAACAGTCCGTTGTGTCATCATACCAAAAATGAAAAACCATCAGACACGACATCATTCCACTCAGTCCTGGTCTGCCACAGGACTTCGTGGCAGAAAAAAAAGATAATAAGTAAAGAAAAGCATTGTCAATTGAACACAAATAAAACAACAAAATCAATAATCTAACATAACAGTAGCTACAAAATCAAAATATTGAAAGAAATTTAAGTAAATCAAATGAAAAGAACGTAATATAAAATATAAACCATAATACGGTAGTAAAAAATATCAAATTTTTTAACAGAAAGAAACAAATTTCATTGTCCAATGTGGGTCTGTGGTCTGGACGTGAAAAGAAGAAAAGGGAAATTGGAATGGCAAGAAAGAGGGCCGAGTGAGTGAGTGAATGTGGGGTTTTATGGCGCAAGAGCCAAAATTGGCTATACTGCGCCACACGTTTGTTAAAATATTAAAACTATGTTAAAAATACACAAGAAAAATACGATATAAAAATAATATTATATATGTGCATGCCTGCATGCACATATATAAAAAATAAAGGTAAAGTTAAAATATTTTAAAAAGTCAAATTAAATATAAAAATCCAATTTTCTTTATAAAAGCAAAGAGATTTTGGTGGGGAGATTCCCCCACCAAGTCAGATAAGGTTAAAACAGATTTATGAAAAAAGGTCATGCGATGAGTATTAAAAACGGGACAATCTATGAAAATGTGATGAACAGTGTAAGAGACATGGCATGAAGGACATTCAGGAGCACGTTCTCCAAACAACAAATGCCTGTGTGTGAAGCGAGTATGGCCAATGCGAATACGAGTCTTTAAACCGAATACTGACAAACCACACCGCATTGTAACTTCTGATAAGTTCAACTAGTGCTCCACTGTCACATGAGGATTGTCAGCTGCCCAGTAGGTGTAATTTATGACGACTAATTGAACCCATTAACTAAAAATTAATTACCAACCAATTAATTAGCCTCATTACTACAAATGATATTGTATGAGATTTGATTGCCATCTACACGTTTTACTTGGTACCACTCAAAAATATCAACTTCCCCATCATGGTCATCTTTATTGAGGCGTCGACTAATCTAAGAATAAAATTTGATATATCTCCCCTTAAAGTCTATCCTGCCTACTTCAAGGATTCTGTACTGAAAGCAGACAGAAATGGTAGATATAATGCTATAGGTACACCTCAAAGAAAATTGCAAATAAATTAATTTACTAATTATTTGTTAAACGATTAAAAGCTAAAAAAATACGATGAAATGATCAACTTTAGCATGCAGTTATTAATAACTAAAGAAACTTTTATCTTTAATTTACCGAAAGAGATTCTCGCTCTTCAGTATTTTTTTTTCCAAATATGGGGATAATAATTCTTGAGTAGCACATACGGATAGAATTACCGCGCGATTTCCACGAAAATGGTACCGGAGCGTCCGGTTTTTGAAGGCCTTCCTTTCTGTGCAAAAAGCAGGATCGTGAGTACGAAAGGAAGAAAGTTATTCCAAAAATACCGTTTTGAAAACCGTTTTTTTTTTTAAATTTTTTTTCAACGCATACATAAAAAACTAGAATCCGACTCAACATTAAACCATTTCTAACACCCTCATTGCAAATTTAACCCTAATATACTTAGTAATATTATCTAGGCAAAGAATTACCATCTAACAGAGCATAGGAATGCTATCTCAATCTGACATTATAAATAGAGAAATCTATCTCTAAACACATTTCAGATCATTTTGTATACAATTACTCCTCTGAATATCACGTTTCTTCTGTAAAAAAAGTGACAAAACTTTCAATAAAACCTTAAAGAAAAGTCACAAGTTATTTCTGAGAAAGACTTCTCGCGAGTAAGCGCGTTTCATTTTTAAGATGTAGAGAGACTAACAAGCGCTAAATCTGTCGATACTCAACGTCCTCACGCTGGTGTGATGTGGAAGTGTGGGAAGTGGGTGCTAGCATAAGTGTCATCTTTGTCCCTCGACTATGGTTTAAAAAATATGAAGTTCTCCGCTACTAAGCCTAGTGTTGCCTCAGAAAGCGATGTTTATTAAAATTAAATTAATAAATCTACTCCCTATTTCGTATCTGTGGTCTGCTTCACACAGAGAACTTTTTACTCCTTTTAAAAGAGAAATATTTCAATCTCCATGTCTTTCCTCCCGAAATCAAGAGCGGGAGAAGGGGATAACAAAAGTAAAGAACGTAATTCCCGCGGAATCAGTTTCATCTAATGAGTGAGTTCAACTGTAGCTTCAACTCGCACTGTTCAGTCGAGGAGCTTTGGGGTGACGGACCACACAATTTTTGAACCATGGTCAAGTGACAGGGAGGACACCTTAGCTGAAGTAGCCCCTCTACAACCTTTACCGCATCAACGGGAGAAAGTTTCCGGCTCTCGACAGATTTAATGTGCATTCGTCCCCTGCGGTGAGTCTTAGGCGGTACTAGGCTCCAGATTCGCGGCTCGCTGACCATGGAGTCCGTTACCTTGGTCCTTAGACTGCCGTTGCCAATAAGCTATTTGATAGAGTTCTTGCTGTCTTTTTGAAATCACATTTATTTATTTCCCATTGAGCTCTCAGATATCCTTTTCAGGGCAACGTGTAGTGCAATTTCTTTTTTCTTTCTCTGCAGAGATAGATTTGTTGAATGTGTGAAAACATTATTTTTGCGAACTTTTTCTCTTTTTTGGCTACTCCGTACATTGCACCG
>BMAU01006566.1:0-15823 GCA_019973935.1 Trichonephila clavipes
TTTTCATTTTCATTTAAGAATAAATGTAAGAGTTAAATGTGTAAAGTACATGACATGGAGATAAGTGACACATACAGGAATTTTTCAAGGGGAGCGAGGGTCCAGGGTCGAAAGTCCACCATTTTTGTATCATGTTACTTTTGATTATGTCAATTTTTCGGGGGGGGGGACAGTAAAAAACTAGTTATTGAATAAAAAATTAATCATTAATAATAAATCCTTTATTAAATTTTAGATAGAATTATATTCAATAGGGAAAAAAATCAAGGGATTTGGGGGGGGAGATATAAGGACCCCTTGGCCACCTCCCTTGTGTGCACCACTGCATGGATATGAACGTTTAAAAAGTTTTCTAGACTAACTAGTTCTTTTAATTTGAAGTAATTTGTAATAGTGTGTGAAATTCTTCTAAGACTGAGAACATAGAAAATATTCTGTAAATGCTAATAAATGTCTCGATAAAAACAAATGAAAGTAATGCATTAATTATCTGGACAATCTAAAGGGGGAGGGGGAGGAGAAAAGACACAAAAATAAGCATATTGCTATAAAAAATAATTCAATTACAGTTTGTGATGTATAATTCTTGCGATGAGGTAGTTTAATATCAAAACCGCAGTTTTCTTCAAAAGATAATTTTTAAACCAAAAGTGTATCTCTTTTGTTAAAATCTACAGCATGTACCCACTTGAATAATTTTTGCTTCATATTTCCTAATTACTGCTACACGTACTGAAGAGTGATTTTTGAAATATTTGCAGTGACAGCAGTTATCGTAACAAAAAATAAAATAAAATAAATTTTTCCAATAAATTCAAAAAATAATCAGGTAAAATCCTTTTTTGAAAACAAAGTTGCTAATATATTCGTAAAATTTCACTCCAATTATAAAAATATGCATAAAAAATTTACATAGAATGCTCAAATTAAAATGTCTAGAATGGACCAACTCCCATACTTAACAAACAGCTGAACTTTTCTATCTAAAAGACTACTGATAATTTTAAATTTGGCAGCATACTTTCAAACTTTTGATAAATATCTTTGACTATGACTATGTTTATTAAATTAAGGGGAAGACCCGCAAAGTGTCCATTGATCTGTCATCCTCATTAACTTATAAGAAATAAATATTTGAAAGTGCATTTATTTAGTTCGAGTAGGATTTTAAAATTACGGATTTTTCAAATATAGCATATTAGTATTACCTGTATACATACTAAGAAAATATTTGTTTTATGGATAATTAACTAGCGTAAGTTTATTTATTGTTTATTAACATCAACCGACAACCAATACTCGAGCAATGAACTTCGTAGTTTTTACCCATAAGCAAGTGACGAGGATGTGTGTGATACCTCAGCTGCCCCCCACTTAATTAATTTCACGCTTAAATGAGGCTTAAATAGTGTAGGGCCGAAAAGGGAATATTGTAAAATCTTTGTAGATTGTCGAGTGATGTGGCTTTCACTCACACAAACATGGGCTTTTCCGTTAAATGCTGCATTAAAGTTTAATAAGTAAGTTGAATGGGAAATTAGTAGAATATTTTGACACATAATTGTAGAATTCTCATTTTGTTTAGGATTTTCTTGATACCTAAAAATTAGGATCCAGTAATGCTTTACTTGCAATTAAAACCTGCTAACTAATTTAGTAATACTGAAAACTTGTAATAAAATCGACATGCTTGAACAAGTAGCGCACACAAAGGGGGCGCCGAGTCCAGACCAGCCCTATAAGACTTGATTTTTTTTTCGCTTGATTATAATCATATGTATATATTACTTAAATTGTATTTAAGTATGTTATTAATGATTAATTTTTGTAATTAATGCTAATTATTTATTCAATATTAAAATTGTTCTGTTTTTCGTTCCCCCAAATCGACAAAATAAAAAGATTATGTTGGGCGGCGTGTTGGAGCATGATACGATAATGGTTGCTTTTAGACCCTCGACGCCCCCACCTCTAGAAAAATTCTTGTGTTTGACAATGATTTCAAGCATGCCATAATTGAGTCTACTGTAAGTAAGGAATAGATATTTTTTTCCTTTAAGTTACTAAAAAGTGACTAGATTTAATTATTTTCCTCTAAAGTAGCCTTTTCGGGAGATTTAATTAAGATGAATTAGAACACTAAAACGAATTTTCATTCAAAGAGAAAATACTCAGAATCGGAAACTGAATTGGTTATACTGGAAATAAAGCTAAGGTTTAAAAAATAGCTTTGATATATATTATACTTGCCTTTTATTGATTAAATAAGAATATCTTAACATAAAAAGGCGCCGAAATTGGAGAATAACCCCCCTACATAAAGAAGTAAAGAAAATAAAATATTCCAAATCTTAAATTACTTTTTGAACACACACACAAAATCATGAGTGAAAACAAATGTTTTCTTTCGTATATAGAGCCAACTCGAAACAGTTATCTAAATTTAACCACATTCAATTTCAACAAAATTTAAGAAATTGGTTTTTACGCGCGCGCGTACAATATTTCACATTAATTTTGTCTTTATTTTAAACGGAATATATATACATCACGGAAACTCCAATAAAAAAGTTTTGGGCATATACTATTCACAATATTAATGCGAAAAAGCTTACTATTTTGCTTCTTCAACTGCCCTTTAGCGGGCAGTGGCTAATAGGTACCTAGCCACATATTAAAATTTTTTTATCCAAGCGGGTGATGGATATTTAATCCACTCACATGAGTTAATTGAAGCTAAAACGCATGAAAATCAACACAGATGGCAGGAAGATGCCCTTTTTTGCATTTCATGTCCTTTGATGGGTAGTTAAAAACAGATTTTCCCGGTGTAAATCTACAAATTGTACTTTGATTGCTATGAATAAAGTTTCTAAACTTTGAAAAAAAAATTCCGACATGTCTTAAGTATAATTTTCTCAGAGCTGAATGAATTAAGCAAATGTGCTATGGAAAAAAGGTTTTATTTAGGTTTTTGGAAAGTTTTTATATATGGACAGAGGCTCTATCCACTGCCCACATTGAACAGAAATCTGACCTAGAAATTTTCACTTTTCTCCACACTTAGAACCATGTGAGATTGTTGAGGGTTGGAAATATAAACAAAATTTGTTTTCAATATGTAGTACAAGATTCTCGTGTTCGAAAATCTTTCATTACAGCTTTTCTGCTCGGAGAAAACGTTTACATACTATAAAGTTCCACAGTAAATAGCTCATCAAATTTGTGAAATACCTAATTTAAATTCTCAAAAATATTACTTTATTTCTAACTTTTTATACTAAAATTAAATAAATAATAAAATGTGAATATATACCAATTTCAAAGGGCATTCTAAGTATTCTATATATATTCTTAGTAAGTATATTCCATGTTGTACAATTATTCTATTATCATTTAATTACACTTATACCTTGTATTTAACTGTTATGGGCCATGGGTAGCCTAGTGGTTAAAGCATCGGACTCCAGACCGGAAGGCCTGGGTTCGATGCTCGATGTCACCAAATACCCTCCGAGTGCACACGGAGTACGTGCTCGTTAAATCAGTGGGTCCGTAGTCTTGTGGGCTTATTCACGAGCGCAGGAACTGGAGAATATTTCCCTCCCCTTCAGTTCACTTGCAGAAATTATGGAGGTGGAGATAGAGGTCATGTCGCCATCTATCGTCCCTTCGGGGAGTTTCATCGAGCTTAAATCGCACTGTCACCTGTATGGTGCTCAAGGCCAACGATAGACGTACCTCTTGCCCATGCCACGATGAATTTCGTGGGCCTCGTTCTGACTACGTCAGACAGGTGGCATTAGCCACAACAACACATTTAACTGTTAGTGAATTAGTTATTAGCATAAATGCTAATTTTTCATGAATAGTTTATTGTAATATGATTCATTATTTCTGTCCTGAAAAGTAAATTAAATGTCCTAAGTACGCAGTGGCTATAACGTGTCTATCCACCACCCAGAAAAAAAAAACCTTGATCAGATTTTTTTTTTACTAAATAATGTTTATAGGGGATGAGAACATTACATTAATCAAGTACTTTATCATAGAAAAGTGTATTTTAGCTTTGTTCCCGTTAAAGTGAATAGATAACTAATCTCGTTTTAGTTTTATTTAGAAAGGTTAAAATTTTATCCTTTTAGAACATCGTCGATGAATAAATCTAATCGAGTTGTATCTCTCCGCCCACAGTCGTATTACCATAAGTTAACACGACCAAGAATACTGAGCCTACATTCGTTTTAGATGCTTAAATGTCAAATTTGTGGAGCTTTGATCACGGTCTTTGGTGATTTTCTTACCGTCATTTTAACCCACTTCGTTGGAGGAAAGAATTGGTGCTGCTGAAGATAATCCTTCAGAAACGTATATATTAACAAGTGTTTGGCGCAGCTTGGCCAAATTTGGCACTTGCGCCATTAAAATTCAAATTCAGAAACATATATTTTTAAGTTGATTACTCCAGAAATTCAATTACTTTCTTCACACACTTTCATCTCTAAAATTTAATTATGAATGAGAGAAATGAGAAAAAATTAATAAAAAAAGTGCATGTGTGCTTATGACCACACGATAGAAGTCATACCTTCAAATTTTGAAATGTTATTTCTGGTATTAGCTAGGTGAACAAAAACAAGGGATATTAGTAATGTTATATAAAATTATTTATTCATTTGTCGATAATAAAGCAATATTTTTTGCGAAATATACAATCATATTTGTAAATTAATTGTATTCTAAAAAGGTAACAATAGGTTTATGTAGCTGAAATGAGTTATAGTTACATTAGATTCAAAATTATTTAAATATCTAAAAAATAAATAAATAAAAAAAACTCCGTCAAGTGTTGTTCTCTGTGGTGCTTCTATTTGGATCACTTGACATAATTTAATTGAATTTTGGTTTTAAAAAATCTATTAAAGGCTTTGATTTGTCTTTTGAAAAATCAACAATAAAATCTCACTTAAAATAATAGGCAATATGTTCATAAGAGTTGATCCGGGTTCAGTTTAGGGAACTAATTTTTTGTGAACGAATTTGATAATTTTCCCTACTCTTTGATTTGGTGAAATAGAATTATTTACCATTAGAATAATTAGTTCTCTTTTTCTCTGCATCTCGTTGCGCAAATTTCTCTCCGATACATGACTCATTAAACCCAAATGATTCAGTAATATAGCTGCGAGTAGTATTGTTACCATTGCGTTACAAACCCGAGCGTAACAATACTCAGTTTCTTAAAACACATCATTCAAGTTCACTTTTCAGCATAACTCACCTAAAGAAGATGACCCTTCAAAAATAAAGTCGAAAAAAACATTCGTAAGTTTAATTTTTTTCCTGACACCAAATAAGGACGCATTTAAAACGATAAGTTAAACTACTGATATTTGTTTGCAGTGATACAGTTTCCGGTACGCAATTTATAAAGATGTTGATATTTCCATCAGAGCACCTGATCTCAAGGGAGAGATCTTAATATCCTATCAGAACATTTGGGGAATGGCATTGAATTCTTTACTTGCCCTAGTTAAAAATTAAAGTGGAAAAAATATGTACTGGATTGCTAAATTTTCGGGGTCGTCGAGCGACCGAGGATCATTCAGAGTAAAAATAAAATGAAGCTATGGTTTCTTACTGGTAATTAGAATTATGCGAGTACAAAAATCTTGTTTTGCTTTTATTTTCAGTGAAATATAAAATATAGGTGATTCTAGAGAATACGAAGTGTGTGTGTTAAGCTTTACCAGTGGCGCACACAGAAAATTTCGGGGGAGGGGAAGTCCAGGATCGAAAGTTTACCATTCTTGTATCATGCTCCAATGAGCCGTCCAACATATTCTTTTGATTTTGTTGATTATCGGGATCAAAAAACGGTAAAAAATTAATTATTGAATAAATCAGTGCTTCTCAGACTTTCAATACTGGCGCCCCCTTTTTCAATCACAATTTTTATCGCATCAGCCCTTATACATTAATAATGCTCTGAATGCAATAATGATGCACTTTGACGCTAAAGCTACAATAGGCGATATTAATTACAAACCATACAAATTAGTAACACAAGTATTAAATTTTGTATACTAATTTAAGCAAAAATAAATAAATAAATAAAATAATAGGATAATTATTATGTTATTTTTCCTTTCTATAATTTTTAAATTGAACATATTGCAAAATGCGGTGGCTGCTTAGAAGACAAAGTATAGATATCTGCTAAATATAGAAAAATAACTCAGAGGGTCAATTTCTAATCATAAGCATTCCTTATAAAACTTTGCTTTGCAAGACAAGCCCATGGAAGTCGTTAAAACTTATTAAACTTGTTCTTAATTTAGAATTAATTAATTAGTTATAAAATACTCTGTGCAGCACTGATACATTAAAAGTATACCGGCTGAAGTGCCCGCTCTTTGCACGACATCATTTATAAGAAAATAAAACATTATTGATATAATAGCTGAATTCTAAGGAGAGCAAAGCCAAGGGCTAGACAATGTTTACAAAAACGTAAAATGATTTTTTTTAAATGGTTGCTCAAATTATAATTAGTTTTAAGCGAATTGTAATTTTAAGCATCACAGAATTATCATTTATAATTGACTAGCTGGTATACCCATTCTTCGCACGGGTGAACTGAAAAATTAAACAACGCAGATTGAAGGATAAATAAGTTTTTAATGAGTTAATTTTACGAGAAATTCAGATTAAACAAACAAACAAAAAACTTTTTTGCATATCTTAGCTAAAAAAAAAACCTCCATTGTTAAATTTTAAGTATGTAGATCCAATAGCTGATAAAAATGATTTTTTTTATTTATAACTCCCCGTAACACTCTTGAGGGTAGATTTTTGAAAATACCTCTCTAAGCTAATCTCTGCTCAGAAAAAGTAACACATTGCTAAAAGTTCTGTGTAATGAACGCGTAAAATAGTGTAAATAATTTATATCTAAAAGTATAATACATTAATATTACTTTCTGTTGTATTTATTTTAAGTTAAAATTGTAATACTCACACAAGCAATGCCGTTTCTTAAATTACAATGGCGATTCAATGAAAAACATAGCGATATGTTAACGATAGAGTCAAATTGGCAAATGTCTACCTACTTTCATAGTTCGAGCTTTATTACAGCTTTGTAAGACCCGCTGTGTAGAGGCGCGATGCACGTTAATAATTTATCCACAGCATTATGATTTACTGCAGTTTTTTTCCAACATTATTTTTTTTAGAATAACTACATTGAAAATTCAGATATAAACATAAACAAAATACTCCACTTTGGGAAATTTAATTCGTAGAGCTAACAAATTAATTAAAAATATTCCACTGTAAAATTAATTATATACACCGTTCGCTTAAAATAAATAGTCAAATCCTTTTCTAAGGTCTTCATTAACATACAAAAACATAAAACACTTTAATTTTGACATAAACTATTTTTTCGGGACGAAAATAATAATCTTTGCAATCCGCTGAAAACGCCATCAACTGAAAACGCAATATCTGCTACAAAACTATTCGCCCCTTCCCCGCTAAAATACTCATCATAGAACCCTTGCTGCCATATATCTTGGAAGAGTGGATTTCAAAGAATATTCCTGCTAAGTATTGGTAGAATATTCCTTCTAAGTTGGTGTGGTGTGGTAATTAGGAGAAGAGGGTGCCAGCTTAGTTGTCGTCCACGTCATTTAACTATGGTTCAAAATTACGTGGTCCGTTGCAAAAAGCCCTCGTGCAGCTGAACAGTGCGGCATTAATGTTCACTCACTCACTCCAAAAAATACAGTACAGTAGTTATAATTATTTTTATACTTAAACATGCAATATCTGCCTATTCAATTAAAATTATAGCGTTATAATTAACTACTAACCACAAACAAATTTTGAAAATTTGTCCAAATGATGTAGTGTGAGAGAGATAGTTTATTTACTTTAAGTAACAGAACCGATAAAAGCACTTATTTTGAAAAAAGATCAATTTCTTACTACCAAATGGGCATAATAATATCATTTTATCAGATTTATAACAACCTCTCCTTTCAGAACTTAGTTTTATTCTGAAATAAAAAAAAAAATAGGGATTACGCTGATCACAGGAATTAATTAAAAGCGAGTGCCTTGCGTAGCCAAAACAAAAAGGGTTTCTTAAAAAACAAAATATAGATATATGCTGCCTTTTACTTTTTTGCTGTGCACGCCAGAATTGCTTGCAGATAGCAGACTTTTTCCCTACTTACTTGACAAATATCGTTATATTTTGGACACTTCACACAATATTTTTATAAATTATAGCCTATGCTATAAATTATAGCCTATGTGTTATTCTGATGTATAAGCGATATTACTGTAAAGTTTCATCAAAATTCATTCAGTTGTTTTTGCGTGAAAGACGGCCAAACATCCTCACAAACTTTCGCATTTATAATATATATCTAGATGTTAAACAGTAGCGCATTTATAATTGGTTAAACAGTGACACACACAGGAATTTTTCAAGGGGGTCCGGTGTCGTAAGTTCACCAATCTTGTATCACATTCCTTTTGATTTTGTCGATTTTCCGGAACAAAACACAGTAAAAACTTAATTTTTGAATAAATAATTAGCAGTAATTAATAAAATTAATCATTAATAACAAGTACTTAATTAAATTTTGCGTACTATATACTTAGAATTATAATCAATCGGAAAAAAATCAAGGGCTTTGAGGGGGAAAGGGGGGTCCGGATCCCTAGGACTTCCCTTGTATGCGTCCCTGATGTTAAATAATGAACAATAATATAAAAAATTCCGATAAAGAATAATTGTATTATTTTTAATATTTAAAGTGAAAAGAGTTAAACATGTTTTAACCGGGAGTAAGCGCGCACTCGGTACGGTCGAGCGGGATTATTGAGTCACCCCAATGTTTTTTTTTTATAATTATTTTATTGTACTCGATACAAATCGTGTTTCCAGTGAATAATTTAATTAAGAGAAAGTTTACTTACCTACTTTGAAGGACTTTCAATTTTTCTTTGGTAACAAATAAACAGTTTTGCCAGAATTAACGATTTCGTAATCTGTGTGCCTCACGCGACCACTTCCGGGTAAAAAGTATATTCATTATGATAATATGTATGATACTGCTAAAAAATTGTGTAAAACGTTTTTCGTTATGCTTTATATGTTTGAGAATAATCAAATACTCATAAAAATATGTCTTTGCCAAGTAATCCTTCAAAGTGTGTGTGTGCTCTCCGTGGTTTTCCAAATATGAAACACTTTTGCATGGAAAAAAGCGCAACAGAGAAATGCATTACTTACAACTTCTCTATAAATGAGAAACAAACACATAAGAGAGGGGTCATAACTAACTGTACCAATAACTTAGAAAGTCAAACAGATTACAGCTATAATGTGCAGTATTTCAAAATTAATGACAGTAATGAATTTTTTATGTTCCTAAATTTTTTCGAATCTGGGTCTGGGATCTGTTTTTTTTTCTCTGAAAGAGTAGTATGTTAGGTTCAAAAAGAAAGCGTAATAAAAAAAATCTCCCATCACGGGATTACAGCAAATCAAATAAAAGTTTTTTTATTTGATTATAGGATCAAAGATAGCTCATTAGGTATTGAAGAAGTTTTTATTTTTGATGACTTAATATCGCGCACGTGTGCCTATAAATTATATCTGAGTAAAAGTGCATTTTTTTATTATGTCTGAAAGTATTTTGTTTTAATTCATCCCAGTAAATTAATTATTTTTTAAATATTTTACTTTCGATATGATCGCGCCCCCCAGGGGGGCGCGTCCTACAGTTTGAGAAACACTGGAATAAATAATTAGGAGCAGCTTTAATTTTCACATTCGAGTATGAACAAACGCCTCCTACACTCGCTAGAAAGACTGAGATCCGCCATCTTGATTTCGTAAAATTAAATAATGGCGCAATTTTTTCTTATATTTTATCCCATATTTTACATCACCATTTGGAACGCATATAATGCCCAGTGGCCGAGTGAGAGTGTGTCGCGCTTCCACACCATAGATTTGAGGTTCTATCCTCGGGCTGGGAAAGTTCGACTCAGCCTTTCACCCTCCCTGCAGTGGGTTGATAAACGAGTAACATAAACACTGAGGGTCTCGCTTCAGACTAACCACCTGATCGGGACATCAGCGCTCAATGATCACGTACACTGAGATGGGCACAGTAAGCCCTGACCCTCGTTGGCTGTTGCGCCATTGAGTTTGAGTATTTTGAACGCATATATTTTATGTAAAAAATATGTAGGTGAAAAAAAAATTACATTCAAGAAGCAAATTTTCTCTGGTCATAGTGATACAAACAGGGTCGTTTTTAACCTATCCGGCGCTCTAGGCACTTCAAATCATTGCGCCCTCTCCCTCTATTTCCAGATCCCCCTCTCGTAATCCTTCAGTTCTTACCTTGCCAGTTATGGTTCGGGAGGGATTTTCCCTTAACTCTTACTCTTTTCTCTTTCTTTGTCTTCTTAATGGGATGTCCTTCCATTATCCACCTATGGACACACCTTGTCCTGGGCTGGCAATCGGCAGCCTTAAAGAAAGAGAGTGACATGGTTTGGTCACTCTTGTTCATTTCTTACCTTTTAGCATCACGGACTCTCCCCCCCCCCACCCTTTTGTAAATAAGTACAGTAAATTAATAAAATCATATGGGATTACAGTATAGAGAATACACTTTAGATGAAATTATTAATTATCAATTTTTTAACTTGTTTATCATTCAACTAGTTAATTATCTTACCATATTTTTTAAGACATCCTGCCAGTTGCGTCACAGTCATTGTACTAGTACAGCAAAGGTTTTCTTCGAACTATTATCATTACAAAATCACTAATGATATTATAATCAATTCCCATTGTTACATCATTTTGAGTGCACAACAACATTAAACTCTTAAGGTCCTTTTTCAAAGCAATTCTCATGTCCATCTTAATTCTCTTAAATGCAGCAAAGCTTCTCACTGCTTACAATGTCACAAGAAGAGTCAAGTAAATCCTCATTGCGACTTCTAAATTTGGGAAGGTATATTCCAACTTGTTTTTCCTGACGTAGAAACAGATTCCTCTTGTTGTTATTTTTTCTACCTTCATATACCTTTCGAAATGTAGACACTGTTGCACAAATTGTTTCTTCATCGATGTCTTTGGGGTAGCTTTGAGACAAGTATTTCGCCTGTTTTGTGACTTCTTACTCCTTTTCATGAATATTTCTGAATATTTTGAATCTTGTGTTGAGAGCTTCGTAACAATCCCTTCAATTGTTCAATTGTTTGCAACTCTTCAGACTTCTCCCTCTTTGTATTATTAAAAATTAAATATGTTTACTAAAAAATATTTATTCCCTTTCTTTTTTCTTTTATAAATATGTATTGAAAAATTTCTCTGTATTTACTTATATATTTAAACATTAACCTGGATTAAGACAATTACTAGTGTAGTAAATTGTTTCCCGTTAACAAAGGTTTTAGAAAATCAGTGAAAATTTTCCGATTATTCCTAAAACAGGCAAAATCCATTTCATTGGTAAAAATCCCGCCTTGGGAAAACGTTCCTGCAACGTCCCTCAACAGAAACACACTCCTTATTTTATGACCTGCTTAAGGGCTAATAAAAAGAGGGTTGAAATGAACCTTCAGAAAATCACTCTTTTTAAAGAGAGAGGGAAAGTTGACGCAATTTTAAACCACCAATTCCTTCAATTGTACTTCATTCCTTTAAAACTACAAACGGTAATTATGACTTTTTTTATTGATTTTGTATTTCCCCCGAGACTTAAAGAAATGCACAAGTATTTTTATCCTATTAAGATAAAATCAAAACATACGTTTATTATTTGCTTTCCTTTACAAAGGAGGCAGTGAAAATAATGTCCATCTTAATAAAATCTACTTAAATAAAAATTTTGTTAATTTTCCGTGTTATCTTAGCTAATTTTAACACTTAATCAATAATTATATATGTATTTCAATACATTTTCCAAAAACACACTTTTCTATACAAGAACAGCTTTATAAAGTTATTAGTGTTAACATGAAATTCCAGAATATAGTACTTTAGCTAGTACTGGTATGAAAGTTTTTTCACGAAACTTCAAAGTTTAATTTCTAGCATTGAACTTTTGACACTGAATTGACACTTCTGACACATTTGAATTGATTTATAGAAATAAAAATAAACAAATAAATAAAAAAAATATCTACAATATTTCTTTATTTTTGAAGGAATGGAAAATGTTAATGCCTGTAAAACTTTATGTAAATAATATAAAAAAATATTTATTGGAGCATGAGACTGTCTTGAACATGACTGTTGTTGAGAGGGGGGACCTTTCCCGGAAATGCATGTCAAGTAGGTGTCTGATACTTTCGATATCTTGTTTCACTTACAACTGGTTCTTTTTTCTCAGCTTACCAGTCCCCGAACTAGAATCGCATTCAGTTTACTTTATAAATCAGTTGAATTTTTCTTTATAAAAAAATAATAATAATAAATGAAAATAATGTTCTTGAGTCAAATAATACTACAGAAAAAAATAGATTTCAGAAACAGAAACATCAGCATTCATAATAAATAAGGGGAACAAAATTGATTGTAGATTACTGTTTATGTGCGATAAAGCAATGAACAAAAGTTGAAAATTGAAATAAGATTTTTATGCTGAAATCGTTGAGTGAAACTAGACGGTCTTCAAGGGCAAATGTTTACAGAGCTCAAATTACAAATCGTAACGAAATTAAGAACGGTCTTGAAGATTTAATTGAATACAATACTTAGACGCCTGACACGCGAGTTACAGCTTAAGGATTCCACAAAACACTAGAAAATTTTCAGACTACTTTATTAAAGGTAATTTGGGACGAAATTTTACGTAGGGTGGACACAATCAGTGAGGATCTGCAAAGGGAAGATCTCCTTCGCATTACTACGGCGTTACAGACATTATCTTTGTTTTTATCTGAAAGAAGATCCAACTTTTTTTCATGATTACGAGGCAATAGCATTGCAACTAACTAACGTGCCTGTGCCAAATTATGAAAAAATCAGAAAAAAAGGAAATTTTTTCAGATGAGAAAAGAGACCCAGATTTTGAGGGAATATCTCCAAGAGAGAAATTTGGAGCTGGAGTTTTCTTACAAATTATTGACAATCTTGTAGTGCAATTAAACAATAATAAAACTGGCAATAATAATAATAAAACTAGCAATAATAATAATAAAACTAGCAATAATAATAATAAAACTAGCAATAACAATAATAAAACTAGCAAACTGAAGCAGGGGCGTACACATAATTTTTTTATGTGAGGGATTATTATTTTTTTATTAAAAAAGAGATAAAAATGCTGAAGCTTAACCTTTATGCTAAAGATTAAAAATTTGCTAATCTATAAGGAGGGGAGAGGGGGATTGAACCCTTCGTCCTTGTATCTAGATATCCTGCTTAGAATCTAAAGGAATTTATGATTCCAAAAAAGAATGTTGTAAATTGCGATAAGGCAGTGCTTCTTAAACTTTCAACGTTTGTAACCCAATTTTCAGTCATAATTTCCATCGCTCCCAATTCTTACAATAACAATGTATTGAATGCAATTATAATGTACCTTAATGGTAAAACTATAATACGATACGTCTTTAATTATAAACCGTACTATTTATCAAGATAAATATTAAGTTTTGCATATGGCAAGCCCAGGGAAGTCACTAGTAATTACTAAATTTGGTTTTCTTTGAATATTGATAAATTAACCATCAAATACTTTGTGCAATGCTGATACATTTATAAGTAGTATGTATTATATCAGTGTGAATGTGTACTTCATTTTTTTTATATAATAATGTATTTTACTTTTGTAATTATTTTAAATTGTAAATAATTTTATTAAATTGATAATTATTTTAAATCTTTTTATTTTCGATTTTTCGCGATATGCTCGTTCCGCCACCTCAAGTAGGGTTATCACATCCTCCCTGGGAGGTGGGGGCGCTCCACTGTTTGAGAAACGCTGCTATAAATATTTTTTTTTTTTTTTTTGAGAGCAATTTAATAACAGTATACATGAAGCAAAAATATGATTTGGGGAAGAAACCAAAGGGATTTACATAATAATTTGGCCGATAGCGAAACGAAGATTTGATAATTTAGATATGAAAAATAAAAGCGAATAATGCTGACTTTTAATAAACACTAGGCGGTTGTTCTCCCTCTCTCGTTATCGCTATAGTTTTATTTTTTTATTTTTTTCACTCTCCAATTCTTTTGCGCCCCCAAATCTCTTGCGCCCTCAGCATGTTCCTAGCATGCCTAAGCGGAAAAGCGGGCCTGGATACAAATATAAAATAATTCAGTACATCAAAATTTTCTGTGGAATTCTACGATCAGTTTCGTTCCTGGAACACCAGACCAAACCTCTACAGAGTGTTTTTTTCCAGGTATAGAAGTTTTGTTGGCATTACTTTCCAAGATGGCGACCGATTTAACAGCTGTCAAGTGATTTATTCTCAGTTTGGTTTGGTAAGTCATCATGAATAGACTCACGCCTGAACAACGCTTTTAAATTGTGCAATTTTATTTCGAAAATAATGGTCGATTTTCATAAGCGAATTTTGTTTAGCGAGGAAGCGCAAAATCTCTGGTTGAATGGCTACGTCGACAAACAAAACTGTTGCATTTGGATTTGAAGCAATCCGCACAAGTGTATGTCGAAATACCGTTACATCCAGAAAACTGACTGTTTGGTGCGCTTTATGGGCTGGTGTGGAATCCTTTTCAAAAAAACGGTTTGAAGGCCACAACGTTACAGTCAATGGTGATCGGTAGAGCCATGATTACTAACTTTTTTTTCCTAAATTGAACAATCATGATGTCCAGGAGCTGTGGTTCCAACAAGACGGCGCAACATATCAGCCACAGCTCGTGCCACAATCGATTTATTGAAAGACACGTTTGGTGACCGTCTTCACGTTTTGGACCCAGTGAATTGGCCCCAAGATCTTGCAGGGATTTAACACCGCTAGGCTATTTCGACTATGTAAAGTCATTGGTCTATGCGCCAAGCCACAAACGCTTGCCCATTTAAGACAACATTCGCCGTGTTATTGCCGCGATATACGGCCACAAATGTTTGAAAAAGCCATCGGAAAATTGACGTCCAGATTGACTACATCCCGGAGCCAGCCGTGGCAGTCCATGCCAGAAATCATATTTAAATGTAATGCCACAAGATTATCTTTCGAATAAAAATTCATGTCAATCGAATAATACATCGTTGTTTTATTGTAAAAATTAAAGTTTTATACCTCAAAAAAACACCTCTCCTTTATAAGAAATTGTGCTGAGTGTTGAGTTATATATATATATATATATATATATATATATATATATATATATATATATATATATATATATTATATATATATATATATATATATATATATTATATATATATATATATATATATATATATATATATAAGTGATAGAGCAAAGGAAATAGGAAAAGAATATAGAGTCGTTACATATGCAACAATATAGTAATGTGGAGCCCCTACTCTCATGCTTCCAAATCTAGCACATAAAAACCCTTTGAATATATATTTTTTTAAACAAATATGATTTCTTTGAAAAACCTTAAATAAACGTTTTTATGGGGATTTTTTTCCGAAACAGTTATTCGAAAAAGAAAATAATAGAAGTCAAAACACGCACGTCAAGATTGCAAATATTCGGCTCTTACCTCTACGCAATGTACACCAAAACATAAAATTAAAAATTTGATTGATTTTTAAAGCCA